>JAKSZP010001431.1:0-192224 GCA_022478985.1 Massospora cicadina | reverse complement strand
TCATACTGCTGATGAAATACATCTTCTGTGAAATTTTAGTGTCAATTGAAGAAAATGATGCACCCCTAATTGGGTTATTGGCAGGCCTATATTTATAGCACTAGGTACTCCATTTGGGTAGTCCATGTGCAAGTGCTATCATGCTGATTATGAGGATCAACATAAAAATTTTCCCTAGGGTGGGAAAAGGATTACGTTTTTTGTCTATTTGTCCATGGGATTTTAGACATTATCTTTAGGTCAATCCTGAACAATTTATTATACTGAATATTTGATCTTGGTTTTGATTAGTTGGGACTAATTGCCAAGTTTTGTTGCAGCGATAATTGGCCTAAATGTGCAAGTGTATTAAGCTCAAACTTTTGGTAGATTTATTGATTGAATTGACATTGAGATAATTGGCCTGAGCCATATAATAGTAATTGGCTTTAGTTAAGAATTATAGTATTATCTCAAGAATTTGGAGGATAATCAGCCCATTCTGTTGGTTGTCAAAGGGTTTTATTTTTGAATCAACCACCAGAATCTAACAACAAATTTAATTTTTTCTGTTATTTGAAGGTTTTAGAGCATCATGCCATGCATTGAGTCCAGCATGCTCCTGTCAAAATAATTGAGCTCTCATCAAATATATGGTTTGGGAGTTAATTTAATCATGATTGCTTGATGCCTCTATTGGTTTCACTTGATCTGTGCAATGTTCACCAATGCAAACTTATGCTCTTCAGGTCCTTAAACCAGGATGAAAAGCTGAATTTTTATTTAATCTTATATTTAAATTTGACAAGGCTCTCCATATGTGTCCAGGTTGTCATCTTGTGTTGGTAATTACTTAAAGAAAATATGAATTAAGGAAACTTTATTTGTTAGATTAATTAGTTTTAAGTTGTGTTATAGTGGTAATTGATTTTCATTTATCTCAACATTCAATTTCTCTAGTATAATATCATATTAAACTAGTTATATTTAATGAAAAATAATTAAAGATCTTTTAAAACTTCTGGAAATAAAAATATAGGTAGTATATTTGTTAGAAGGTTGACTTTGGTCATGTTTATCTAAATAATTATTATATTTGCTAAAATTAATAATTAAGTATCACGCCTAAGTAAATGAATCAGATATATGATATAGTTGATCAATCAAGAAATATAATTATTTTGGGACTAGAAGAAAACTTGAGTACAAAAGTTTTGTATTTCCACTTATTAATATTTAATTTTAATGACCCATTATAAGGGCCTCATAATAGGATTGAAACACAATAAGATATACAAGAGTTGTTTGATTGAAAACTAAACTAGATTATAATTGGTGTTTGAATTTATGGGCGCCATACTTACATAATTTAAAAGATTAATGGCATAGCTTATCTGACATGCATCAAGGTGAGGTGCATTGTCTTAAAATTATTCATTGTTAACCAGAAAGAATTCAATCATAAAAAAGGCGGAGATGAAAGAACAGCAGGGAGCCTCTTATATGAAGAATAGCCTCAAGATTTCTGCCCAAAAGCCAATGGATAGGTGGAGGTGCAATGAGAGTAAATATTGGTGAAGGTGCATTTAGCATCATAAATAGCACTAAATAAACAATAAAAATGTACATGAAAAGGACAGTGAATCATAGTCAGAGCCAGTTCTAGTCAGAAAACGTTTCCAGAAGATACTACTCTTGTTAAAAACCTATTAATATCCATTTTTTGGTATATTACATCTAAGAACAATACTATATTTATCAGGGGAAATCATAAGGTGGGTAGCTATAGTATTTGTAGTGATGAGGACAATATTGCCTCAAATATTGAATTTGAGAAGTTTATCAAAGATTAACCTTCTGTGTGTCTATTGTTTTTATACAATAGATAACTAAAAACTCAAATTTCTCTTGATAACTAAAAACTCAGCCTCTTAGTAGCAAGATCTTCAACCATGGCACTCATGGCTAGGGTGGCATATGGTGTTAACATTGAGCAATGAGCCACCTTAATAATACTATTCTTCTAATTACTAATCTATATACAAGAAACACTGAGATGAATGTTTCAAATGAACTGGAAAGATGTGTTAAATTGGAAACTGGTAATGACCTGATTGAGCACCAATTATAAGATCTTCAGGATTCATTTCCTCTTTCTGGATAATGACTCGCTTTGGCTCCCTTGTTCAACCACACAGCTTCCTTGTATGTGCGTTGTTCAACTTGTTGATATTAGATTATAATTGGTGGTAGTAGTATGAAAACTACTAATCTAGTTGACCTTCTGATAGACAAGATAGTTATTAGGGCCAAAGCCAACCTGGTGCTTGTCCTAATCTTGAATTCATATGGAATTGTAGGGATTTATTACCTATTTCATCAATTAGAACTTAACTTAAAATAAGGTTCAGAGGTTCATCTTCCTTCTTGTCATGCAGATTGTGCGGAGATCAACAATAATATAGACAAATGATCCTCTTGTCCTTCCAACTCTAATTGTAATAGCAAACAGTATAAATTAAAAAACTTTTTACAATAAATGTTTATTTCAATTAGATCTGCTTTATAATAAAAAACTAAGGGAATTTATAGGGAATTCAGTGACAACTCTTTGGTTTGTGCCCCAATTGGGAACAGCAGCCATTGCTGATAAATTGCCATCCAGGGTCACGCAAAATGATAATTTCCCTCATTGAAATAGTTAGGTTCTTTCTCCTACTCAACTGTGACCTCTTCTGAGTTGAAATAAAGAATGTGTCCCAACGTCTTCACTAACCTCCCATCAAATTACCATTATTTAGTAACAACCTGCTTAGGTATCAGGACTCTTACCCATAAACAGAAGGTTGCAATCCTTAAAAGGTTAAACCAAAAGTTACTATATCACAGGAGGCACTACTTGCAAGCAATTCAAAAACCCCTTAGGTGATTAACAATTAAACCTAACTGACTCCTACAAGCTAATTAATTAGCAATAATAAAATTAACTCCCTAATCACTTATTTATTGTTGGGGATCATCCCCAACAAAACACTCATCAATCTGATAAATTATAATCTGGCGGATCAATAAATATACAATGAAAATATTTCTCTGAACAATAGTTATCATATATACAATTAATAATTACAACATCCGCTATCAGGATAAATCCCCTAATGGACAAGCAATGAATCATAAATTAATGAAGCTGGGTAATGTGGGCAAAGATCCCAACATGATGTAACCATAATTATCTACCCTGATGAACCAATCTCCTTTGAAGATCTGGAATATTTAGAACAGCATCTTCTAATGAGTTTAAAAATTGGACAAGGACAGTAAATAACCATTGTAGCCTTTTTATAGCAAATTCAATTGAGAAGATCTGTAGAAAAGATATCTAGCTCACCAACAATTGAGCTTAGCTCAATAAGTGCAATTTAATTGTGATTGAGAATACATCCCAATATTTAATTAATTTTGTACATCACACTACCATAAGTTCTAAAATGACTATTTCATGGCATCATGCAGCAATTACTGAGTTATCACCCTCTCAAGTAAATAAGATGTGTGGCGCAGGATCTTAATGAATGGTTAGAATTTTTCTTTGGTGAAGAACAAAAAGATTAGAGACTAATTATATCATGGCCACATGGGCCAATGAACAAGTATCTGAGTTATCACAAAAAATTGCAATACAGAATGAGCAACATGTCAAAAACTTTTCTATATGGAGCTGGAGTTTAAAAGAAAGTGTAACGGTGTAGCTCAAACTACCAAGCAGATTGTGAAATTCATGCAAATATATCATGCATGCCATAAAAACAGTCTAATAATAGAACAAATATTGGGAACCATACAATTGACTGAGCGCCAAAGTTTGAAAGATCATATGAATTTACACAGGAAATAATTATTGGCGCATAAAGTTTAATATTCAAAAAGAAAAAATATAATTATATAAAATTTGGTATAAAAATTGGGTTTTCAAATTAATAGGTTCAATGGATATTTACTTCCATAAATGAGTCAAATAGTACTCTACATAGAATAAATAATTTAAGTAATTTAAATAAAAGGACCAAGCAATGACCAATTTCCAATGTTAATCTTTCCAGTCAAATTGAGAGAATTTCATGATAAAATTAGGAAGCCAAAGCTTCACATAAAGTTTCAAAATATTGATCTCAAAAAAAGGAACTGGACAATGGTCATTGCCAATGTTACTAGACAAATCTATTAGTAGCAGTGACTCAATTTAATATGAGGTGAAGCTTTTGAAATCAACACAAAAGTTGATCTAAGGCCACATCAGAAAATGCCCACCAATATGATTGCCTTGGCCAATACAAATACTTCAACTAAGACGCTGCGCCTCAGCGTTCTGGGACACTTGGAATGAGTCAAAACAATTGATTTAATCATACCAACCTAAATGGGACAATGTCAAATATAATTCTTTAATTTTACCTATATTTTGACAATAATGAAAGTGTGACCACTTTTTATTAGATATGAGATGGCCATGTATGGAGCTAGTGACTGGAATAAGGCTGCTACAATTACTAACTATTTGAATAACTGGAGCATTGAGTTAATAATGTCACAATTGGACAATAACCCTACTTACACCAAGGCCAAAGAGGCCATTCTATATGAATTTAGTGATTCCTTTTTATAAGGTTCAGAAGTAGCAAAAATACCCTTAAAGTTCAACAACACTAAACTCTTTTTATTAGCTCCATATTTTATTTAAATTTAAATTTATTGTGGGGAATGCCAACCATGGGATGGACACTTCTGAATATGACTCAGACGAGACAAAACTTAGTACCAGGGGAGGCACCCCAGAGAAGCGATGCTATCTCTTGTTGCCAGCGGGAACGCCACTTATGGGAAGGGGGAGGGAACGTGTGTAGGGGACGTAGCCACTATTGAGCACGTGTGGAGGAAGGGGTCTGATTTGATGAACCAGACTGGGAACCAGGAGGAGACCAGCTGTCGGCGATGTGGTGGGAGATATCCAAACATCCACACTTGAAAGTGATCCACCAAATGAGACCGGAATCTGTGGACAGCTTCAGGGAGGGTGGGGATGGATCCAGCGATGGCATCCAAGACAATCGTGTGGATAGTCCACATGGCGATTGCAACCACCAGAGCACGGAGGGAGGGTGGGAGGGGGGAGGCCATTGATGAAGCAAACATATCTCTTGACAGACTGAAGGGATGTGTTTGATCCTGGCCTAGCAGACGTTGGACTTCGCGCCATATTACTTTAGAGGTGGGGCACTTCTCCAGGCGGTGGAACAGCGTTCCATACTGGCCACACACGACACAGGATGAGTGTAAAGCATTAGAGCGCTCAGCTGTATGATACACCTGCCTCAGGCAGCGCCACACATGGGAGCGGACTTGAGGCTGCAACAGAGGATGGTGTGCGTATTTCCAGATAGTCTTTTGGGTCTCAGTGGAATAAGGGATGTCCATCATGTCCAGGTAGTCCACCCTGGATAGGACTTGGGGTCGAATGGGGATCACGCCATCATGGATGGGTAGCCCCTGTACCTCTTGTGTGAACTGAGGAGAGGGGCGGCCTCTTCAGGTTGTATGTCCATTAATATGAATTCTCCACTCTGCGCTTTGCATGGAGAGTAGGATTCGTTTGTAGTGGGTTTTGGTCCCGTGAGGACCTGTGGCCGATGTGTGTGATGCGAGGTATTTCATCAGGGAGTGGGGGTTTGATGGATTGTTGAGGCCCAAGGCTCGGGAGAAGTTGGAGCGGGCCGCGCGGGACCAGTGTTGGGATGGGAGTGTAGGAGCAGTGACGGCCGCGATCCAGGTGCCCAGAATCTTGGCGGCATGGGCTTTGAAGTCAAGTAGGCCCATGCCACCATGATGATGAGGGCCAAACATGACCTCTAGCCATACTGGTGGAGGGCGGCCTGACCAAAGCCAACCTTGTAGCAAAGCATACAGGGATTTGAAGAAGCTTGAGGAGAAGGGGATGGCGTGGGCTCCAAACCAGACTTTGGATAGGAGCATAGAGTTGGCAAGAACAACCCTGCCAGTGAGGGTAGTAGGGTGGGCTCTGAGAGAGGCGATTCGCTTCATCACGTTGTCCAGTATATGGCACTCCATTACTGCTGACGCGTATCCACCTGCCTCCATCCACACGCCCAGATGGCATACCAGTCCTATGGTAGGTCGTGGCACAAAGGGGAGCACCAGTGGAGCGGTGTGTGTTGAGTTAGTAAGGCGTGGACGTGGGCGAGCAGATGGGCCGGGCTGAGAACTACTTGCTGGGGCCCAGCAGTTCTGAAACTGACCAAGGAGGATGATTTCAGTTTTGGAGGCGTTCAGTGCCACGTTGCTTACCCAGGAATATTCCTGGATGAGGGCTTCAAGCGCGCGTGCATCTTTGTTATTAGATACCCCCACCATGCAATCATCTGCAAATGCCATCATCTTGACTGGGGTTTGGCCTGGCACATGGACCCCAGTGAGTTGGGCATTCACATTTCGCAGTAGTGGGTCAAGGCTGAAGTTGTATAAGAGTGGGCTGAGGGGGTCCCCTTGTCGCAGGCCCCTTTGAGGATGGACTACTTCCATTAGGAAACCTGGGCCGCGCACTGCCATTGTTGCAGATTCCGTGAGCAGCATCACCCAGTTAATGAAGCGGGGAGGTAGGCGAAATTGTTGGAGGCAGGCCCTAAGGTATTCCCAGTTTACTCTATCATAGGCCTTTTGTTGGTCCAAGAATACAAGTGCCCCAGAGGCTGTGGACTGACACACATTAGCCACAGAGTGCACGTTATCCCAAATTGACCTTCTGGGGATGAAACCAAATTGTTCTGGGGAGATGGTGGCAGATGCTACAGTCCCTAAACGGTTAGCCATGATTTTGGTTAAAATTTTGGTGTCTGTGTTTGTTAGAGAAATGGGGCACCAGTTGGCTAAGTCTAGCCTATCCCCTTTCTTGAAGAGTGTGACCGTAAAGGCCTCATGTCCTCTCCTAGTAGGAGGCGCATTTCCAACAGGCTTTGGTTGAGTGAGGCTAGCAGCAATGGGGATATATATTTAAAATATTTTTGTAGAACTCATATGGAATGCCATCTGGGCCTGGGCATTTTTGGTTTGGCGCACCACGAATGGTAGTCCATAATTCGTTCAGAGTAATTAAATGCATTATTTCCGGGTATCAGAAAATGGTGTGGATATGAGCTCAGTCAAGAAATTCCGCCATTTTGGCCAGCTGAATTGGTTCAGCTCAGTATAACTCGGAGTAATATCTTTGCATTTTGATTGCCACTTCAGCCGGTGTGTCCACAATAGAATTATCCAATCTTCGCACCTGTGTGCAGGCCACACTCTGGCATGGTGCAAAATTTTTTTTGAAGAAGTATGCGGTGCACTTGTCACCTTTAGTGATATGTGTGGCCCTGTATTGGACACAAACCCGATGTTTGTGTTGCCTTTCAAGTGCATTGAGGTGGGCGGCTGCCTCCACCCACTTCTGGCCCCATGCAGGGCTATATCCTGAGGCTGGAATGTTGGACTCCAAGTGGGCCAATTCCACCAGTATGCGCGATATAACTGCCGATGTGGCTAGTGAGCGTCTGGGTGAGAGATGGCAATAGTGGCGGATGGTGTCTTCTTTGAAAGTTGCCCATGTGGAAATGGGGTCCACGCAAAATGGTGCAACAAATGATTTTGCCAAAGTTGCCTCTTCCACCCATGTGGAAAATCCTGGTGACGCGAGCTCTGGGGGGCGGATTTTGCACCAATGTGGGGCCTTTGCAACTGTGACGGGTAAGTGGTATGTTATCGAGACCAGTCAGTGGTCAGAGAATTCCATTTTCGTTGTTTTGAAGTGGGAGATGTGGGGTTGGAATTTTGCCGGTGCTAGAATAAGGTTGATGCGGGTCATGGACCTTAATTGGCCATTGTGGATGTGGGGATGCATCATGTTTTCGAGCAGTGGGGCATGTCATGGCAGCGCATCCATTAACCCAAGGGTGGCTTTTAGAACACGTAGTTCTACATGACCCTGTGGGGCGTGGGGTGAGGGTGGCCACCAGTCCATTGGTGAGGTTAGCCAACAGTTCATGTCGCCAATTAGGAAAGAATTGGGGGGTAGCAGGAGGGATTTGACCGCCAAGAAAAATTCCTGATGCTCATGTGCACCGTTTGGGGTGTAAATGTTGACGATTGTGTGTGCAACATCGGCCCATGAGAAGGTGACAATGAGCACTCAGCCATTTAGGAATGTTTCTGAAGATATAAATTTGAAAAATTGTTTTTCTGAATTAGCACCCCACAGTGCTTCAACCAAAAGGATAGGGATGGTAGGAGCATTGTTTTCCAAGCTTCCTTGGAACCTCGTGGACAGTGGAACTCATGGATGGCCAGGATATCCACGGGTAAATTGTTTTGTAAAAAACTCAGTTTCCTAGCCCGGGATGGGGAGGCCTTGAGTCCGGCGATATTCAGCATCCCTAGAGTGAAGGTTTCCCCCATCGCACCTTAGGTGTGAGGGGGTGGGCCCCTGGGCCCACCAGCCTCTTCAAGGTCCCCACAGGCTTTCACAGCAGCGCGGGTATTAGCAGCAACGCTATCAGGGTTTTTGTTAATTTATGCAGAAAGAGTCACATTAGCTTTGGCCTTTGCTTTTTATTTTCCCAACGTCGGATGAATTTTTTGTGGTGCGGATAAGTTCGGTGCATTGTCGAGTGGGGCAAAAAAATTTTTTTTGGTTGGGATAGGTCCCAAGTTGGTTTTGACTGGGGCTTGGGTGCAGCGATTGGGTGAGATCAAATCTCCCATTGGATCCTCAGATTGAGTGGCCCGTTCAGCATGGGCCTCCCAATCTGATTGGGTGATGGATTCCTGAGTTGCTTCCGCCGCAAAGGTCTCCATGTCCTCCTGGCGTTGTGAGTGTGAAATGGTGGTGGTGGCCTTGGCTGCTTCCTTGGCCGCGGTCCTATGGGCCTGCTTGGCCTTCTTCCACTCCTGCGGGGAGATGGGCTTTACCAATAGGTAGCAGCCTTGTGCTCCCCACGGGAAAGCCTCCTTGGTGCTTGCAGTTGGTTCATAGTGTGCCTCTCCGCTGGCCATGGCCGCTGAGGGGTGCTCTTGGAATGTGACGCCCTCTTTGATGGGGCATACATGCGCCTTATGGCCAAATGCATCACAGTGGGTGCAAATGGGGGGCGCGCTGTCCATGGTTACCCAGAATGGGTGGGTGGTGTGCCCTGCGATGTCAATAAAGGTGGAGTGCAGGATCTGGGTTAGGTCCTTCGCAATCTCCTCAGTTGGGGTCAGAACTGCGATGGCTTTGCCGGTGCACAGGTGTGGCATCAGCATAAAACGTTGTATTTCAAAAGATTGTATTTCGCTGTATATGGCGAGACCATCTTTCAGGTGTTGCTCCAAAATGTCACGTTTTACCATAGTAGGCAAAAAGTCAAACGTGAGGAAAATTTGGTTTGATTTTGTCCATCTGGTGCATTTAGTTTTGACGACCCATTGCCCTTCGGAGAGGTTGACCACTATGCACACCGCTGCAAACCTCATCTGCTGCTATTTTGCTTTCAAAACCTAGGTCCAGCCAACTGTGCGACATGGAGTGAGGTGCAACGTACACTGCAGGTTGGGAAAATTTTGTGTACATCTTCACAAAATTTTTCCCATAGGGCCGTTTTTGGATGTCCAGATACACACAGACTCCAAATTCCACCGATGAAAGTGGCTATGAATGTGGCGTGTTGATGTACTGGTTGCATTGTGCTTGCCACACGAGTATCTCTGGGGAAATTGTGACCGCCAGTTTTTTTAGATTTTTTTCTATTCCGCCAGATTCTCCGGGGCGTTTTCAAACGTTAGAGGCTGCAGGCCTTCCACCTGCTCCTCTTGCCTTGCTTGCCCAACTGCTCCCAGACATGGGCGCAGACTAATCCCCTCTATGAGATTATCAAACTAGATTTAGTCTCGAATTGAATGGGTTGCAAAAGTGTTTGCAATGAGAAAGAAAAGTTTAGTATTAGCTCCATATTATAATTATAATAATAAGAGGAGATGGAGGTAACAATGTTTGTCCTAAACAGAATGAGTTTTTGAACCTGTTATTGCATTTAATACTTAATCTCAGCTTGTGGTTGCAGGTGTTCAATTACACCCTTTGTGAATTTGAGATCCTGAGTGTATGGCTACTCAGCAAGACAATTTTATAATTATTAGCTTAAATTAATAACTGAAGATACTCAAATTTTCATGATAATTATATTATTAAGCTCAGATCTTTATTGAAGCCAAGGTCATGTTTTATCCTTTTTTTTAGTACTAGATGGTCCCAACCCGTGGGGGATTCATTGATGTGTCATGTTTTATCTTGATGGCAAAATTTCATTGCTTCTTAAAGTGCAACTATACTGAAACTTGATAACCTCTCTTTCTAGAATTTGTGAAGAACCTCAAGACATACAAAATAGCTAATTACTTATTCTAATGTTCTCAAATCTCTGCCCACTTGTTGAGATTAGTGCAAAGGCATCATATCTCAAGTAAACAGCTTATAAACATACCAAAACATAGTTCTGTAATAAGACATTGTTTTTGAAAACAAATTAGGAAAACACTTATTTGTCACAAATATGCTTTTATTAATAACTCAAATAACAAACACACCATAGTATTGATTACTAAAAGTAGCTTAGGGGATTCTCTAAAAAAATATTCTTTCAGTGGTAAACTTTATCATCAGATAACGTCAAAAATGATCCCCCACAATGATAGTTTCCTTCTGATATGATCCTCTCATCCCTCATTCCCATTAATGCAATTATTTGACAGTGGAACAGCACCAAGGATTTTTGGGGGCAATCATATAATGGGAAAATAAATGCCAACTAAGGCAGTGACTTTGTGGTATTATTCATAATAACAACAGTCAGCCTATCAAATTTATGATTCTGGCAGATAGGCCAAGGAGAATAATTGTAAGCCTATTTAATGACAAGTTTTATTCCAGCATGGGGAAAATAATGAATAGTAAATAATATGATGAATGATAAAAATACCAGGCCCTGGGGAGAGCTGATTGAGATATTATGGAATTGAGTTGTACTGGCAGGGATGGAGGATTCAATCATTACCATAGTTACCAATAATATGATGGAAGAGGACAATATCACCAGCATTATATTAATATAACTTTGGCAACTATATATAAAACATAGCCAACGGTGTGAAATAATTTTGATCAAACCCTTTATCAACTATTAGTTAGATATTTAAATGAAATAATATAAATTGATGGTTGTTCTAACTAAATAAAACACCCTTAAACACTGGTGCCAAGACTTGACTATAGAAACTTTGGAGGTCAACTGACAGCAATATAAACTATTACATCTATAACCTTGTCAGACAATTACCTGTCTGATTTTGTAATAAGGGTGTTTTGGGTTTAATTATGAAATATCACCCAAAAAACCACGGTTATTTCTCGGTGAAATCCCTTGAATTGGGGTAATACTTCCAACCCCACTCCTCGGCCATATAACCCTAAAGTTGATGATAGGGTTGCGCTGAGCCTGTAGCGGAATCAGGGGAGCTATTACAAGGGTCCTCACTGTCCTATTTACAATTTAGTTCAAGCACCTATGCAAAGACCACCCCATTTATAGCCTTGGAGGGGGCCCATAAGGTGCAAATATTTTTGCCACTAAATAAATGATTTATTTATATTAAATCTCTGCCCAATGGGTTCATCTTATCAATCATTGACCCACCATCAGTCGTCAAGTTGAAGCAAGGTGAGTCTTGAGAGCTCCAATAGGTCAAAAACCTATATTTTCTAATTAGGAAATCAAAGCTTAAAATGAATTTCATGCCCTTCTCACTTTAAGCCTTATGTTGCTTTAAATACAAAGCAGCTATATATAATAGGGTTTGCTTTTAGCCCCCAACATAACCTAATAAAAACCATATAAAATTCAATTTCTTACTATTGAAAATCTCTTCTATTTTTTAATCACAGTGGTGCAAAAACCCCCAGTAATATAACAGCGGAAGAGATTTTTTTATGCTCTTACCATTGCTAATTGTTTGAATTCTGTGCATAAAGTACCATGAGCATCTTTAAAGCTAGGATTTTAACAAGTGGTGCTCACTACAGGGGGCTCCTGTAAATCACAAAATTTATAAAAAATGGAGGCTGTTAGGTGAAGTAATCCTCACAACCTCCCCGCTGCAGTTGAACCTAAACTAGACACTCTGAAAAAACAGCTAGCCAGTGCTTTGCCTTACCTTAAAAGGCTCGAGCAGCACTCTTTTCAAGGCCCTCATGGGGCCTCCCCTAGCATTCATAAATCCCCTTTCAGTGACAAGTTTACCCTGGGTGAGGGAAGTATTGCCTCCTTTCTCTTTGTTTATGAATCTACTATGGTTGGAGCAACTGACCAGAAGAAACACAAATGCATTCTCCCCTGCTTGAGTCATATGCCTCAAGAGATAATGAATCCAATAATGGCCACCCTCAGCACCTGGGCGGAGGTTAAGTAGGCGCTCACTGAGGAATTTGGCTCCACACATAGGTTTCAAAGTCAAAAACAGACCTTTATGTGCCTTAGTCTGCAAAAAGGGAGAATTGATTGCCTCTTTTGTTGAGCAATTCTATAGTTAAGCCCACCTCTGTTGCTTGCAAAAATGTTACCTCTAGATGACGCTATTGCTTATGTTTTGGCTAGATTGGCGCTTCATCCCACACTGGAGATGCATACCTCTTTCTTCAAGCGCCCTTCCAAAATGTATAAGATATTAAGATGGCTTTGCTTTCAGTGGCCAACTTTTTATGAAATGATACTATGTAAAGAGCTCTGAGGCGAGAATCCACTCTGATCCCTCTAGCCTCTTCTAAGGCTGTCTCCCCTCTGGAAACCTGCTCCCTCAGTGCTGAAGCAACAAGGTGCTCCTCCACCACTGGAGGATAGCCATAGGATACTGGCAGTGACGGGGAGTGCTTTTCTCCATCTTCAGCTCCCAAAGTTCAGCTGGTTAAGTCAGCTATCACTTTGCCTTGCTCCCCTCCTTCTTCAGAGTGGCTTTCCAAGTGGTTCAACCATGATGTATCTAAAAGACAATATCTCTATCTCCCTTGAACTCTCTCCTCCCATCTCCAGTCCAAAACTTGTAGCCATGGGGCAGCCCAAACCCATTACTCAAAGGAAAAGTGTAGAGCCGTGACAATTACAGCGCCACCTCCAAAAGCTAATAGGGTAGGTGACTGGCCACAGTGCCCCACCTGTAACAAGGGACGCACTGAACTTACCTCATGGCCAATGGACTCCCTGACGTGCATCAATAACCCCTCTTTGGAAGTTTTGAATTACACTTCCTATGGGAAGGTTTTCTCTCAAAGTTACTTTTATTGGATTCTCCAAAAAGCGATAAACTAAAGTAAAAATAGGTTAAGAATAGACCTAATTTTTATTATCAAAAAGTGGGGATATTTATAGGCTTTGTGATGGCTCATAATCTATCAGAGCGAATTAATCTCTGTGCGATTGAATCTTCAATCAATTGATCTGGATGAGATTGATCATTAACCTTGATAGATTGAGATATATTGCTCTCTCCTTCCAATGATGCTGGGGGAATCAATGGGGCGGAATTTTCAGAGATAAGAGAATTTGGAAAAATCCTGACACTTCCCCCTCAAGATTTGATTGCAGTGGAGGGTGACTTTTAAAAACCTAGGATGAATACAATTTACTACTATACTGGTATCAACATGAACTATCAAATACTCTAATCCCTTTTGAAATATAACTCAATAGGGACCAGACCAATTAGTTCCTAACTTTTCAGTTCGCCCACCAGATTGAGAATGATAGTACATAACGTAATCCCCAGTCTGGTATTCAGGTAAGACAGGTTTATGTTGGTTGCTCCTTTGAGTCTCTTTTCGTGTGGTTGTTTCAATTGATTTCATTGCTTGAGCTTGAAGATGGATAATCTCATCGGCCAGATTCCTCATAATCAAATCAGTTTTAACTGGAATGCTTTCCTCAAGGATTGTCTAAACACTATAAGGGACTGAAGGATCCCACCCATATATGCACTTAAAAGGGGACAGCTTGATAATGCGATGATAGCTTATCTGATAAGAAAACAAGGCACTAGGCAAATAAAAATTCCACCGAGTTGGTTCAGTGGATGCCATCTTCCTTAGAATTGAGACTAGGGTTTCATTAACTCGTTCAATAGTCCCATTTGTAGATGGATTATATGGGACAACAAATCGCTGAGCAGTGTTAAATAA
This sequence comes from Massospora cicadina, assembly GCA_022478985.1. Lineage (NCBI taxonomy): Eukaryota > Fungi > Entomophthoromycota > Entomophthoromycetes > Entomophthorales > Entomophthoraceae > Massospora > Massospora cicadina. The sequence goes on along the minus strand of JAKSZP010001431.1, from coordinate 177,937 downwards.
TTTGGATAACTCCTGTATAGGTTGTGAGGTGAAGTTATTCCCATTATATGACATAAGGACCTTGGGACACCCATGTTGAGTAATGATATGTTGGTATAGGAATAGCGCTGTAGTTTTAGCCAAGGGGTAGCAATGGAAATGGCCTCAACCCATTTATTTAAATGGTCAACAGCCATAATGATATACTGATGTCCATGCAATCCTTGAGGAAAAGGACCTACAACGTCAATGCTAACCACCTCAAATGCCTTACTTGGAGGCATAACTTGATGTTGAAAAGTAGGGTTAGTAGTTCCATGGCGATTAAAAATAAGAAATGAGTCAAGGGTCTCTCAAATAAATTCAGCCATGTTGTTCCAATAGTATCAAGTATTCAACCATTCTTGAGTTTTCTTTAAGATGCTATGACTGACATGTTCATGACTTTCCATTACAGCACGAAATCTAGAGTTGAAATGCAGAAAGGGCAACCACTTGGATTTGACTTTCTTATATAAAGCTCCATCCCAAATCATATTATCTTTGGTAATTGATTTTAAAAAGGCTCGATCCTCTTCAGTTTCTTGATCCCACAACTCAGGTCATCTGATAATATTATAAAAGCATTCTTACTTTTCTAGTTCCAAGGTCAGAATAGGCAATCGGGACAGCCCATCAGCATTTTGATGTTGAGCACCTGAGCGATGAACAATTGAGAAATCGTAATTTTGCAACCTTAAAGCCCAATGAGCCAACCTCCCATCAGGATCCTTCATGTTATGCAACCATCTTAAAGAAGAATGGTCAGTAATAACAGTTAAATGGTTACCATATAAGAAGGGACAGAAGTGCTTGATTGCTAGAATTACAGCCAAACACTCCCACTCAGTGACACTGTAATTCCGTTCAGCCTTCAACAAAGTTTTGCTATAGAAAGCGATTGGATGATCTTTCTTCTCTTCATCACACTGAGATAAGATAGCCCCAATAGCGACATTGCTTGCATCAGTATGTAGAAAGAAAGGCTTGTAAAATTGGGGATGAATTAGATCAGGTGCCTTGATCAAGGCAGTACATAGAGAATTGAACAATTGTTATTGAGCTGATCCCTACTAGAAGGGCACTCCTTTCTGCAACAGGTAGAATAGGGGCTCAGACATATCAACAAAGTTGGGTATAAATTGCCAGTAATACCCACCATGCCAAAAAAGACTTGAATATCCCACAGAGAGGTTAAAGGAGACATTCATTGGATGGCTTGAATTTTGTCTGAGAGAGGTTGAATCCCTTTAGCTGAGACCTGATAACCTAAAAAGTCCATTTCATATTGAAAGAAATGAACATTTGGAGGATTTGAGCTTTAGGAAGATCTCTGAATTCATCTAAAAACTTCTTTTAGATGGTTCAAATGCTCGGAAAGAGTTTTGGAAAACATGGTAATATCATCAAGATATACTAGAACACAAGTAAGCTTTAGATCCTGTAATATACTGTCCATGGACCTTTGGAAAGTTGCTGGAGCAATGCTTAGTACTTGAGGAATATGAGTTGGTTCAAACAACCATTCAATCGATATCAGGGCACACTTGGCACGATCTTCTGGTGATAACTCAATTTGCCAATATCCACTGGCTAAGTCCATGGCCGAAAATAGGTGGATCCAGCTAACAACCTAAAAGAATCATAAATCTTAGGTTAGGGATAACAATTTCTCATCGAGTAATAGTGTTCAGTCTGCAATAATCCATAACAACTTAGTGAGAACCATCTTTCTTCTTAACCAATAACAATGGAGATGCCCAAGGACTATTGGAGGGTTTCAACGATCCAGCCTCCAACAATTTATGCAGCTTCTTAGTATCCTGGGCTTCTTCTACTTTAGACTTACAATAGGGCTTTGCGCGAATAGGAAGGTGATTGTCAGTTTCAACAGAGTGCATTACTCTTTTCATCTTCCCAAAATTATAAGTATTCTTAGCAAAAATATCAGAATATTCATCCAACAATTGAAGCAATTGTCTCTCCTGTTCACTAGAGAGGTGTTTACCAATAGAAGGACCCACAGTAAGGATTTCTTGATCACTTTCCAACCCAAAATCTTGTAGACTTCCGAAGGGTTTAACATCATAAATCCAAGATAAGGGCAGTAACTTGACATAAGCAATTGGATGCTCTCAATCTACCAATTTCAGCTCATTGGTAAGGTTCTCCAGTAAGAAAGACAATGATCTTGAATAAGCATAATCCAATACTCCAGGACAAGTCAAGAGTTATATAGCAGAAGGGTTGAAAATGCCTTGAACTTTTAACAAATGTCATTTGGGAATTGAGAAATGCAAAGAAGTGTTAACAATTACCTGTGATTTTGGTGGAATAACTAAGACTTTGGGGGAGAAAATAGGCATCCCCTCCTCAATATCAGCCAATGTAGGGGGTAATTTTACATGAGAATATCCAAAGTGATATTGAAGAAAATAAGACCTTTTGTTTCCTTCTAGCAGACATAACTGACATTGGGTAAAAGCATGATTGGATAAAAGTAAGGGAACTCTATACCCCAAGAGAGACAATGACAAGTCGGGATAATTGATAATTTCATCAAATTCTTATAAAAATTGAGTTCCCAAAAGTAGGTCATAACTCATGTTATCAAGTACAATGGCAGGGATTGGAAAAGTTAATTTCCTAGTTTTCAGGGGAAGGGACAAAAAAGCTCCAATTGACTGAGTACCCTGAGGTCCAGCCATGCCATATTCTTCAAAGTGGGAAATATCAGGAGTTAGTTTGATTCACTTAATGAATTTTAATGAAACAAAATTTACTGGAGATCCTGTATCTATGATAGCTTTGGCATTGGTTTGATTCACTTGGAAGTCAATATGGGTATGGTGCTTCTGAACTGAGAGGATATAGCCAACAAGTAGGGCAAGGAATAAGAAAAATGTTCGTCTTTATTATACTCAATTGGGCTTTGATGCTCTTGCTGCGCACTCATCCCATTATCAAGGTGGAGAATCTTAGTGGGCTTATCTCTTTTCTTCTTCTCATCTGCTTCCTTCTTGAAACAACGATCCTCAGTATGAAAATATTGATGAAAGTAATTACACTGGATCGCCCTAGTATTCTCAGGCATAGCATAGACTTTGGGGCGACTAGGTCTAGGAGACTCATAAACTTTGGGTTTTTGGAAAATGAGGAGGCAATTTAAGCAAGGCCTCCTTAATGTCCAAAATACTTCAGAAATTCTTATTTACACTGATTAGATAAACTTGCATTTGCGTTCTGGAAGAAAAAGCTGACATAACTGCCATAATTGCATCATCTAAATTTAACCAACCACAAGCCACTAGATTCTGAGCTTCCTGATAGAACCAATAAGTAAAGTCTTTGATAGATTCTTTTCAGTTAGGCTGTATACCCATAAAAGCCTGTTTTTGAGAGGAAAGAGTTTGCTCACTCCCAAATTCTTTGATAAGCGCTTCCTTCAACTGAGACCAGGTAGAGCAAGTCATCAAGTGGGGTACAATGATATCCTGAGCCACATGAGTAAGGCAATTTGGCAAATAATTCATCTTCTGGTGATCTGTAGCCTCACTTAGCGCTTTTTTATAAAAATAAAGGAAGGAAATAACGCTGCCTTCCCCCAGGGAGTACTTGTCCTTGAATACCTGTTTGAAACTCATGGGGGCATTAGAGGTCAAAACATGTACTCTGGGTTGTTCAGATTGAGTGGAAATATATGAATTGGAGTCTGATGCTTGAGAAGGAAATTGAGGATAAGGACCAGCAGTTTCAGTGCAAAATTCACTAATCTGACGGTTCAGCTCACCAAGCCCCACTTTCTCGTATAATTGGCGAGATAGCTCAAAAATCTGTTCCTGTTGGGCATTATACTTGAGTTCCAGTGTCTCAATCTTCGCTTGGAGCATTTCTCCTTTAGATTCACAAGCATGGAGTAGGATATCAGTGTCCTTTGCCCATTTACCCAAATTGACCAACTCATCAGATAAAGACTGAAGAGACAAGAGGGGATCAATTGGTACTCCATCAGGGGTTAAGTTACATTCCTTGGCCAATTTATAGAATTGTTCACACAAGCGATCCATCATACTCAAGAGAGAGTCAATTTGTTGAAGGGATCTGGAATGCCCGTCAGCACCTGGAGGCCCCCAAGATCCTTCAACGCCTGGTGGACCATGAGGCCCTACATTCCCAGGGGGTCCCCGAGGTCCATCAGCACCGGGTGGTCCACATGGTCCTACACCCCCAGGTGGCCCATGAGGTCCTTCAACCCCCAGGGGACCCAATGATCTTGTGGTTTTTTTTACCTCATTGACCTGGAATTGAATTCTTAAGTACAAATGCTCCAATTGAACAAGGCGGGTTCTGACTTCCACCTCCATTGATTTTTTATGCTTAGAGAGTTGGGAAAGACCCTCTCTCCATTTTCTCTGAATCTCCTGAACTCACTTTGTGAACTGATCATCAACAAAACCAGACATCCCAATATTGAGCTGAATAAGCTGTTGATGAATTTCATTGAGAAGGGTCCAATTACTAATAATGGCTTCATTAATATCTCAGCTAAATTTGGAGGCAGACTTGAAAAATTAAGAAACATGATTATTCAAGGATTGAAGACCTTCTAGTAAATTGAGCATCCCTTGATGGTGCATTCCAACTACAGGTATTAAATGGTATAAGGTGGGTGAATGAGCTGGTGCAAGTATTGCTCGGGGGCAATTCCAGGCATTTGGGAGGATTGCAACACTTACCACAAGGTAGAGGGTATGGCATTAGATCAAGATCAGGTAGAATAAATTCCAGGGATTAAGGCACTTTCAAGCAGTTGATTAATAATATTGCATAAAACCTCAGGTGGTATTTGAAAGTCTGAGGTAAAGCTTAAGTTGGGACCATAAAATTTCAAGTTGGCACAAAATTTCAACGTGGGGGTAATCTTGGGATTTGGGTTTCAGATAAATGAACCCAACGTAATATACGGCCTTGCTCATGGTCTTGAGCTTCTTCAGGTAAAAATTGAGAATCCATGGTAGTGATTGACGTTTTCACTGGTGCATAACTCAGACTGCCCTTGTAGTGAGCACCGCTCTGGAAGTTTTGAATTACACTTCCAATGGGGCAGGTTTTTTCTCAAAGTTACTTTTAGTGGATTTTCCAAAAAGCGATAAACTAAAGTAAAAATAGGTTAAAAATAGACCTAATTTTTATTATCAAAAAGTGGGGATATTTATAGGCTTTGTGATGGCTCATAATCTATCAGAGCGAATTAATCTCTGTGCGATTGAATCTTCAATCAATTGATCTGGATGAGATTGATCATTAACCTTGATAGATTGAGATATATTGCTCTCTCCTTCCAATGATGCTGGGGGAATTGATGGGGCGGAATTTTCAGAGATAAGAGAATTTGGCGAAATCCTGACACCCTCCAATGATGAATTTGATGAGGATTTTAAATAAGATAGTTATTACGTCTTAGGAGCCCCAGGTGAAGTGGAGATACCTGACAGGTTGAATCCTGAGAGAATGGATCTGGTTAGGTTACCTCGCCAAACTATCTCCAACAAGTGCTGAAGTGTTTGAAAGTTATAGAGATTTCCAGTGACGCTTACCAGCTCATTACCACACTGATCCAATCCACCTGGTGTGTTTATACCCTGCAATCTATCCAAATAATACCATGAAACTGCTAAAAGACATGCTTCTACTCTCCATCTAAAGAAGGTCCTCACTCTTCCCCCTATCTGGATGAAACCTTAAACAAAGTGGATGTTGCTGTCAATGGATTACAAATCATGGATATCCTTGACACCAGATTCTGTGAACGATGTGTCATAAAAACTTTGTAAAAAATTAAGCTGGCCCCTGACACTGACTATACCTAAAAGTTTGGCACTGACGGTCCAAACAGCAATAATTCTATTGGCTTACTCATCTTTACCCATAAGATTTGGGAAACTACTCTTATTGGTCTCAGCGGTGGCTTTATCCAGGAACACCTATGATATGCTCATTGGTACACAGTTTATACTCAAGTATTATGGGATTATTAACCTGAAACAGGGCTATCTTTCCTGCTGAACTACGAGGCTCCCCTGATTCTGGTCATTTATGATATGAATAAAAAGAATACGCTTGCACAGTTGAGTATCCCTCCTCCACCTTATCCCTACATTATATGATGGCAGGACGAAACATTAAGATGTTACCTCTATCAGTGGATGCTCTAGAGGGAATTCCTTTCTATGATTCTAAATATGTAATCAAGGCAGGTGAATAAAGGGTAGTTGACACCAAGATTACTCTGAAAATCCCCCACAACTGCTTATTTAACCTAACTAGCGCTAAGGGTGTTAGTCCTCTAGAGCCTGAGTATTACCTGGCGTGAAAGACCCAGATATCAGAGACCTATCAATCTTCTGCTGGGAATCTCACCAATAAGGATTTGGTTGTAAAAAGCATTAAGAGATTGGAAGAGGCCTGCTAATTCCAATTGAGAACACTAAGCAGGTATACTATATCAGATCTATGGCGGATATGGGCTTACCTTCTGACCAATTGCTATGTACCCAGCCTAAAATTATATTTTGGATGAACTAACCCCGCCAAGCTTGACAAGGCCCACACTCTGCTAGAGACCTATAGTGACATCTTCTTCAAATCTGATACGGACTATGGGCACATGAATGGTTGGACTCATACTTTTGATGTTGGGGATGCTCGTCCCATCTGATCCAAACCTTACCAGAAATCAAAAGTTGAGGAGCTATAGATGCAGACGGAGCTCAAACAGTTCTGGACGTTGGGTTGCTAGTGCCTTCTTAAATCCCTTGGTCGTCCTTTAACTAATGATAAAGAAGAAAATAGAGGTCATTGAGTAGTGATGGACTACCGCAAACTGAACAACCTCACCAAAGAATAGTTATCCTATCACCCATATTGATGACGATCTGGCCCAACTCTCTGGATCCAAGTTCTTTTCATCTATGGATTTGGCTAGTGGGCATTGTTAAATGGACCTTTCTTCCCAAGACCAGGTGAAATGCGCTCTTATCTGTAGTGAAGACCTGTTCCAACCCTCTTAATTGCCCCTGAGGTTGTGCAATGCGCCTGAAACTTTTCAGCGGGAAATGGACCACTTAATTCAAGTTATAAAACTGAGCTGTGCAATCATTTATTTTGATGATATTACAGTTTTTCAAAACGTTAAACAAGCACCTCAAGCACCTAAAATAAGTGTTCCAACGCTTATGGGCACTTAACATCAAACTGAAGCCCTCCAAATTTACGTTCTTCTAGAAGAAGCTAGATTTCCTTCAAGCTATTTCTAAATACAGAATTTAACCTCTAAAAGATAAGGTTGAAGCCATATCAAAGAAGCCTGCTCCTAAAACCCTTCACAACGTCCAGTTATTCTTGGGCATGATGGGGTACTACCATCAATTCATCCCCCAATTTACCAAGCTTAGTGAGCCTCTCGTCTGACTCTTGGCTAAGAACACCCCCTCCATTGGGGTGCTGAACAAAATGCCGCGTTTAAAACCCTGAAGAAGTTTCTGCAACAAAGGCCTATCCTCCGCCACCCTGACTATGGCAAGCTCTTTATGTTATTCACGGATGCTTCCAATCATGTCATTGGAGCCATCTTGGCTCAATTGGATGAGCATGGGCTTGATCATCCAGTGTCCTACTTCATCAAGGTGACCACAAAAGATGAATGCAACTTCAGCGTCACTGAGAAGGAGTGCCTTGCTGTCTTGCTCGCCATAAAGTACTATCGCAATTTCCTATATGGAACTTCCTTCAAAGTAGTTATTAACCACGCCTCCTTGAAGTATTGCAATATGAAAGATCCCACTCAACGGGTGTCTTGCTAGGCTTTGAAGCTCCAGCATTATGACATGACAATTTAGCCTTGGGCAGGAACTCACCAACTGAACATAGATGGGTTGACGCAGCTGCCTGCCCTTCACTCAGACAAATAGTGAAGCTGAGAGGTTACATGATCCCCTAATGACGCCTGATGCGTGGGATGATGAGGATGAACCTGTACAGATGATGATAGCTCGGCACTCCTTCAACACCAAGGTGTAGAGTGAGAAGCTATACAAAAAAGTAGGGGCAAAATTGGCTGCCCTATCTCCGGCCATCAGAACTACTACCTGTCATCTTTAAATCCTATTCCATTCTAGGGCACAGTGGGGTACAAAAAACATATGAGTGGGTAAAAGAGCACTACTACTGGGAGGGAGTCATGGAAACCATAACTGAAGTCCTGGATACCTGTCTGACCTGCAAGAAGCAATTTCAGCTACAAGACCAGGTATCAGTACCAACCCACTACTCCTCTACAACCCTTCCACACATAATTTTATCAACGTGGTAAGCCCTCTACCCCAGACTAATGAGGGTAAACTGGTATATCTTCGTAGGCATAGACAACTTTAATAAATGGGTTGAGGCTGTAGCTCTTCCTTCTTAAGTCTCCAAAGCCATGGCCACTTTACTCCATCAGTATATATTTGCCCTCCATGGTTGCCCCCATGTCCTACTCTGTGACAATGAGAAAAATTTACCTCCAGAGCGGCAAAGATTCTTGCTACCTCCATGAATGCGCACCAATTCTTATCAGCCTCCTATAACCCATCTACCAATGGAACCGCAGAAATAAAAAAATGAAACAATGGTCTTGATACTTCAAAAAATGGCCACTTTAAACCTCTTTACTGGGATCTGTACTTACCAAGTGCCCTCATGGCCTACCATATCAGTTACCATAAAATATTCAAAATGTCTCTATTACACATGCTGTATGGATGAGAATTTGGAGTGCCTTCCTTATTAGCCAAAGATATATTCTTTGCTAGAACTGATCATGATCAAACGATGAAGTTGGAACAGCACATCATTCAGTTTCATACAGAGACTTTGACCAATTTAGCCAAAACTATCGCAAAAGAGGGCCAAGACTCTAATAAACTCTAGCCCCCTTTACCTCCTTTTAAGTATCTAGCTTGGTGCTATATTGCCACAATCATATCACTCCTAAAAGTGAGAAGCTTGTTCTATCTGGGAAGGCCCTTTTGTAGTCACTTATAAGCAAGGGGATGTGTACTCTATCTAATCCCTTGCTACAGGAGTTACTGTTAACCGCATCCATGGCCAGTCCTTGCACCCTTACTCTCCCCCTAACACCCTTGAAGGGGGTGATGTCAGACAATTACCTTTCTGATTTTGTAATAAGAGTGTTTTAGATTTTAATATGGATAATATCATCAAAAACTGGGGTCAATTTTTGTGAAATCTCTCAAATTGGGGTAATACTTCCAACCCCACTCCTCCAAAAATAACCCCTATAATTGATGGTAAGGTTGCACTGAGCCTGTAGCGGAATCAGAAGAGTTATTAAGAGGGTCCTTACTGTCCTATATACAACTTAGTTCAAGCACCTATGCAGAGATCACCCCATTTTATAGCCTTTTGGAGGTCCCATCAGGCGCCAATATTTTTGCCACCAAATGATTGGTTTATTTATATGAAATCTCTGCCCTGATGGGTTCATCTTACTAAACATTGGCCCACCATCAGTCGTTAAGTTAAAGCAAGGTGAGTCTTGAGAGCTTTAATAGGTCAAAAACCCATACTTCCTAATTAGGCAACTCAAAGACTAAAATAAGTTCTTATGCCCCTCTTACTTTAAGCCTTGAGTTGTTTTAAATACTAAGCAACAATAACATAATAGGGTTAATTTTATAAATCCTTCACATAACTCAATAAAACATATAAATCCCAACTTATTACTATTATTAAACTTTCCTATTTTTTTCACAAGTGGTGTAAAACAACCCCAATTCTATAACAGCAGTGGAGAGTCTTATTACTCTTACCCTTGCTAACTTGTTAAATCATGTACATAAAGTACCATGAGCATTTTAAAAAGCTGGGATTTCAACAAACCTTACAAAAATGAGCAATAAAATACTGAAAATGTAAAGGCAACACACTCAAAAATTGAAACTATTATCTTTAAAGTAATTGGAAAGAGTATTATGCTTCAAATGTAAATCTCACTAAATTATTGTGGTATATACAAACTAAATCTCAGAGGCAAGGAAAAGTGAATGCACAATAGAACTATAATGTTATATTGGGTTGTAAGCAACAATCACACCAGATCAAAAGAAAAAAATCTGGAAGCTTGGCCTTATTAATAATATAAGGAGACTATTGTAACTGACCCTTGTCATGTATATAATGTAATCTCTAATGATGCCCATGCAGTTACTTACTCTCAGAAAAAATGTGAACTTAAAGGGAGCAAGATAAAAGATAGACTATACATCCAGCAGATTTTTAAAACGATTTAAATGAGGGTTAATTCAAACTAGTAAAATCCCAAGTCTAAAGAGTCTAAACAGCAATTTCCATTGATACAGACATTGCTGTATCTCCTAGAAAAGGAGATACCTTGTGCAAACTCTTTTTTTTAGTACTAGATGGTCCCAACCTTGTGCAAACTCTTAATAAATTGGATTTCACCATATTTTTTAGTAAACATAAATTAATCTAAATTAGAATAAAACAAAGTAAAAGCAATATATATAACTAAGCCTAAAATAATAAAATATGGTATAATTATTAATTTTAATTTGTATGAAATCTTGTTTTATTATTCTATAATATCTGAAGCCTCAATGTTTTGTTGTTTGTGTTTAAAACCTCTTCTTCAGAGGGAGGAGGCAATTTAATCAATGCCAAGTAGTGGAAGGTCACATATCTCGCTCAATTTTTAGAAATTTGCTGTTTAGGAGTTTCTAAGAGAATTGCAGATTGTACAACTTTTCCAGGCTTAGAAATAGTTATCAAATGCTCTGAGTTTTTGCTATGCAAAAACTGAAGCATAACAATAAAACATTTGATAAGAAAGGCAGAATGACAGATTTTTCATTACTCATTGATTAGACCTAAAAAGCTCGTGAAAAGCATGGCAATCTGTGTCTGGCATGGCCTGGATAAAGGGTTTATACTTGTAAGTCTTTGGGAATTAAAACAGAAGTGAAGAAAAAGAAGAATTAATTTTAATTGATAATCCATTCAAGGCAAGGAAGTGTTAATGAATTATTGGATCTATTATTAGTTAAAAACACTATACTTTTTTAGATACAATATATGACTAGGCTCCACGCCTAAGAAGTTAAAACTGTAATTTATAATATATATTTATTAATTATAATAATAAGGTTAGAAACTGTAAGAAAATTGGGTAGCCATGCTTTTATATTTCCACTTAATAATATATGATCCAATGACCCAGCCTTTGGCCTCATATCAGGGCTGTATTAGATTTTGATTTTTTGTTGATTAGTTATGATTAAACTAATTTCCAATTAGTGGCTTTGAAATATATGGGCGTCATGCTTCTAATCTATGAGGATCAACGGCATAACCTAACATAAATTGAGATGATGTACTTCATCTTAAAAGTGTTTCTTGTTAAGCCATAAAGAATTACGCTTAAAAAGGTGAATCTGATATTACAGCAGGAAGTCTCTTATGTGAAGAGTAGCCTCAAAATACCTGTTCACAAGCCAATGGTTAGGTGAAGGTGCAAGGAAAGGAAATATAGCAAAGATGCAATTATCATATTAAGTAGCCCTAAATGTACCATTAAGATGAGAAAGAAAAGGACAGTAAAAAACATTCAGAGACAGGTAAAATCAGTAAAAATTTTCATCATACATTTACTCTTAATAGAAACCTCATAATATACAATATTTTCTGATATTAAATCTAAGAAAAATATTATATTGATCAGGGAAATCATAGGGCGGCTAGCCATAGTAGTTGTAGTGGTGAGAACAATATTGGCTCAAGTCTTTAATTTCAGAATTTTATCAAATATCAACCATCTGTCAGTCTATTGTCTTCATACAATAGAAAGCTGAAACCCAAATATCTCTCTAAGGCAAAAACCAGCCACTTGCAGTATCAAGGTCTTCAACAATATTTCATGGTTAAGTTGATGCCTAGCTGTGAAATTATAAAAAAACAACTAATAAAAAAGCTCTGAAATTATTACACTAATATATGCAAAAAGTTTAATTTTTAGCATATGGATTATACTTACTTATATAACTTCTCAAGTAAGTAAATTTCTCTTAACTTTTGGCATCATCTGCAATGACTAATCTTAAATGAAATAACTAGGAAACAAGTTTTAAAAGGAAAAGTGTTAAAGAAATATGATTTGTGGCATCAAAAACCATAAGCTAATAATTATGAACATGGTTGTCCACCTTTATTGTAATTAATAACATGATTTTCTAAAAACATAATAATAAACTTAAAACCATTTATTCTAGGTTTTATTTTTATTTATTTTACTGATTTTTGGTATAGTAAATACCTATATAAAGTAATAGACTGTTGATCCAGGTAAGTATGAGGCCCCATTGTAGCTTCAAAGACTTATTTTATTAGTTAGTGTTACTCATTAAATATCTTAGGATTGTATTCTAGATTTAATTTGGTTTGGGCTAATAAAAAGGACTATACCACTAACATAAGATATAGTTTAGTAATGTCAGTATTGCATACAAAGTATTTTATTATAGTTTTTTAAGATTTCTTAGCTAGAGTCTTATATTATTTTATCGCTGAAAAATAGATATAGATACTACTAGGTCAAATAAGTATAAGTTAATTTGTATATGATAGAGCTATCTGGAACATGAAAAGATAATTTGCTTTAGAAAAACTCTAAACTGATACATTTATTCTAGCATATATTTTAATGCTATTACTTTCAAATATGATTATTTATAGCCATAAATGTTAATTGATGCTCAATAAACTTAATTAGAATCATTCAGTTAGTACATAATCTTTGATTAAGAGGTTATTATAAGATAAAAATTAATACTTTATAGTTATAGTTCAGGTAGTTTTTTTGTATTGTATTTACCATAAATGGTAATTATTAACATTTAGCCAATAAGTATTTATACATTGATTTTTAAATGGTAAAATTATTGTCATTTTACTAGGTTGAAATTTTTATACTTGTTTCTTATAATACTTAACCAAGCTGTTTTTAAAAACTATGAAATATGTTATAATTAATGTTATTTTTAGACTTAAATATACTCTATGTCAGAACACTAAGAAATAAAAAATATTAGACGTTCATATAAGTAGCTTTTCTTGAAATTAGATGATTTCAACATGAGAGAGTCATCAATGCACACTCTAGTAAAATTTTTTATTGTTTAGTTGTTATAAGAAGTATCTGTGTACTATAAAATTAAAAATTTTAGTTAGTTAAAGATTTATTATCGTAAATCTTCTATTTAGTTCATTGGTTTAATTTTAAATAATATCTTATAGAATATTGGCAAAAAATGTGATTAAAACATTCTCATAATTAATTTAAGATTATTGCACCTGTTTTAGAATGATTCTACAATGTTTTAATCTCAATATTATCAATATGCTAGACCTATAGAGTTTATTTTGATTATCACTTCATTTAATTTAAAGCACATTTAAATTCATAAAACTTAAACTTGTCAAGGTATTAATATCAAAAGTCTTATATACATAATATAGTATTTATAATTTATTCTAATGCAACTTTTCTTAACTAGAGTTTGATAAGTAGTGTAATGTCTACAAAAAATATTATAATTAAGCTCCTATTTACAGATCATGAAAACTTCGTCTTAAGTGCTTTACTATGAGATGATACTCAAACAAGAGTTAGGATCTACTTCCAAGCATGTACCAATATTCATCTGTTTCAAATATTATGATATATAGCTATTAAACTGATCTAATCACTATATAAATATGTTACAATCCTTAATAATTATCAAAGATTTTATCTTGTGAATATCAATAAATAAAGTATCTAAAGTTATAAGCTAAGTCATAAAAGTGTGTCTAATAGAATTTTGCACCATGCTTTGTAGTTATCTACATTTAAGTTACTTTACTAGCTGGTAAAACAAGAGAGCTTAAGAAGTTTAGCTAAAAGCATTTTTTATAGTAGATAAATCAATTTCTGATATGTATCCTTAGAGCCTTACCATATAATTTTTTTAAAGATGAATAAATTTGAAAAATACCTAATTATCTACATAATATAATTCGTCTTTCTATAAATAGCTTTAAGCAGGTTAAAGCCTTACAAACCATAAACTAAATGACATTTCAATTTGCAGTACTATAATCAACTAAAATGTATATACGTTATTAAAAAGAATATGTTTGAGTGATCATTTTATTCATGTGGCAAATTAGTGCAAAAAACACAGGTAAGATTTATAGAAGCTAGTATAGAACCCAAAGCTATGCCACTGCTAACCTAGTTTTTTTTGTCAATATCCCTAATATCTGTATTATAATTTTTTATGACGCCAGCTTTATGATATATTTTATTTAACCAAGGTAAGCTGACTAGGGGACAGACATTACTTAATATATGTGAAACTAAGAGAATAACTAACAAATATAAAATTAGGCACCCCAGGGTACTCAAGTTGCCCCTGTTGCCAGCGGGACTGCCAGGTATGAGGGGGATTGGTGCACTACTCTGAGGGGGTTTCCCCTGCTATGGAGCAGGTGTGAAGGAAAGGGTTTGTGTGGAGGAAACAGAGTGGGAACCATGATTCTATGAGCGCTTTTTGCCTTGGTCTCATATATCCATAGAGCCAGGCTTGGAAGTGCTCTAGTAAGCGGACATGGAATATGTTAATAATCCCATTAATGGTTGGGACTGTGCCCTTGAACGCATCTAATGCAATTGTGTGTATTGTCCACATTGCAATGGGTATTATTAGGGAGTGGAGGGTAGATGGGATTGGTGACTTGATCTGGAGCGCGAAGATACTTTTTGATATTGAGAATTCCTGTTTGTTTTGAATCTTGAGCAGGCGTGCGACTTCCTGCCATATAGCTTTGGTTGGGGGCATGTTTCTAGGCGGTGATGTAGGAATCCCTCCCCTCCACATACTGCACATGTTTTGTGGAGGGAGTTGGAGCAGTCCGCCCTCCTATAGGTCCTTCTCAAACAGCACCAGGCGTTTGCTCTTATCCTTGGTTGTAGGAGTGGGTGGTGTGTCATTTTCCACATTGCTTTCTGTGTGGTTAAATCATAGGGAATGTCCAGCATATATAGGTATTCTATCCTAGCTATGCTTGGGGTTGTTGCGAGCATATCCTCTGGGGGTGTTTTTCTGGGTTTTTTAATTTGAATTGGGGGCTGGGTCATCCCCTTCCCTGTATAGTACCCATATTCTCTATGGTCCATCCCATACGGCGGATAGTTCTGAGGATATGTTTGAAATGAGGGGAGGTTCCATGCGGACCTGCTGCATTAGGGTGCTTGGAAAGATATGAAAGTAGTCTGGGTGGACTATGTGGGTTGGTTAATTTGAGCGCCTGTGCAAAGTTAGTCCTTGCTGCTCTGGACCAATGTTGTTGCAGGAGGTCTGGAGCAAGGATTTCCTTTATCCAGGTACCTATGATGTGATTGGCATGGCTCTCAAAATCTATTAGTCCCATGCCTCCGCTTGAGCGTTGACCAAATAGTGTTTCCATCCGTATAGGAGGGTGAGAGCCAGGCCACAGCCAGCCATGGATAAGCGCGCGAATTGGAGTTATAAAGGTAGGTGAGAAGGCTATTGCATGGGCCTGGTACCACAGTATTGGGAGGATGAGCGAGTTAGCAACTGTAACTCATCCTGTTAGTCCTGGGGTTCTCCCCTTGAGGGAGGCTACGCGTTTGGATACCCATTGTAACAGGTTACTTTCCATTGTCTCATTAGCATATCCCTCTGATTCTAGCCAGATTCCAAGGTGCTGGACAGGAGTGGTGGTGGGAGGTGTTGCAAAGGGTAAAATAGTTGGGTTTTTTCTTTGAGTGTTAATGTGAGGTTCTGATGTTGTGGCCCAATTGTTTGTGTATTTGCCTAAGAAGATGATTTCTGTCTTCTTTTTGTTGAGCGATGCATTGCTCACCTTGGAGTATGACTCTAGAGTGTGTTCCAGCTGTTGGGCATCTTCATTGTTTGCTATACCTGCTACGCAGTCATCTGCAAAAGCCAGTATCTTGACTGTTGGTTGTCCTTGTGTGGTTATCACCATGAGACGTGAGTCAGTTACTTGGAAGAGCGGGTCATGGCTGAAATTATATAGCAGTGGGCTGAGGGGATCCCCTTGTTTGAGCCCTCTGTGTGGTTTGATATTGTTTGTTAAGAATCCATGGCCGCATACAGCCTTGGTTGCAGATTCTGTTAGGAGCATCGCCAATTTTATGAATCTTGGTGGGAGTTTGAAGGCATGTAGACATTATTTTAGGTATGGCCAGCTAACACGGTCATACGCCTTTTCCTGATCCAAGAAGACCAGGGCACCAGTTGCTTTATTTGACAAATGTTTGCAACAGGGTGTATGTTGTTCCAGATTGAACGCCCTGGTATAAACCCAAACTGGTTGGGTGATAGGACGTCAGATGCAATTGCGCCTAATCTAGCTGCTAAAATTTTTGTTAGAATTTTTGTGTCAGTGTTGGAGAGTGCAATTGGGTGCCAGTTGGCCATATCCATTTTGTCACCCTTTTTATACAAGGTTATAACGTAGGATTCATGGCCTCCTGGTAATAGGCGTGTTTCCAACAAACTCTGGTTCATTGATGCCAATAGGAGGGGGGCGATTTGTTAAAAATATTTTTTGTAAAATTTGTAGAGTATCTCATCAGGCCCTGGGCATTTCCTACGTGGTGCACCGCGAATTGTTTCCCAAAGCTCCTCCCATGTAATAAGGGATAGTATATTGTAATTTGGTGGTGTACTTTGTATCTTAGCAGTTTGAATAAATTCTTTAATTTTTTGTGGATCTATTGGCATATCGCGATATAATTTGGTGTAATAGTGGTGTACTTCCACCTTGATCTCCTCAGGGTCAGTTGCCATGGTGCCGTTGGTCTTGTGGACCTGTGTGCACGTGGGCTGGTTTCCACAGGAGTGGAATTGGCGGAAAAAGTATGTTGAACAGGTTTCACCTTCCTTTATGAACTTACCTTTGTTCGATACTTTGATTCTGTGTTGGTGTTCAAAGATGAGATTGTTAAGTCAGGCTGAGATTTCTGCCCATTTGCGTCCCCAATTAGGGCTATAGCCAGATATCGGAGTATTTATTTCCATGTGGTCTAGTTCTGCCAAGGTACGCTTGATTGTGGCTGTGTCCGCGGTGTACTTGCGTGATGCAATATATCAGGTTTTGTTGATTAAATCTTTCTTGAAATTTTCCCATGTTCTGATGGGATCTGAAGTGAATGGGGCTGTGAATTCTGGGTTTGTAGCCTTGTTTTCAACCCAGTCATATATCTTGGGCAATTTTATATTTTCTGGGTGAAGCTTTCTCCAAGGCGACACCTGTGTGTGGGATTGGGTTGGCGCTAACTGCACCATAACTAATTGGTGATCAGAAAAATTGATCTTTTTTGTTGTAAATTTGGAGATTCTTGAGTGGTGGGATTTTGGGATGAGGATGTGGTCAATAAACTCATCAATATGACAGTCCCTCGCGTATGTTGGGTCTTGTCATGTGGGGAAGGATTGGTGAATTGGGGGGAAGAGCATCCTGTAAGCCAAGAGATGCCTTCATTGTGTGATATTCAATGTGTCCAGGTGGGTATCCCCTGGGATTAGGCCATCGATCTGTATTGAGGTTATCCCAGCAGTTGAAATCGCCTAACATGATGATATCTGGTGGGAGGGTGAGAGTAGAAAATTCATCAAATTTTTTTTTCTCAGTTGCAGTGCATGGTGCATAAATACATGCTAATGAAATTATTTCATCTTGGCATGTGTTTGTTGCTACCAGGACTCAACTGTGCAAGTGTGATGATGAATTTGTAATTTTAAATTTTTTGTTGTTTTGGACTATCACCCCACAGTGAGACGTCCATACTGATTGTGATGGTGCAACCCTGGTTGACCAGGATTCTTCTTCCCCTTGTAGGCAGTGGGTTTCTTGGATGGCCAAGATGTCTACAGGAGGTTTTCTCAGGAATGCCAGCTTTTTGGCTTGGGACATATGAGCCCTGGCTCCCGCAATGTTTAACATCCCTATTGACACTGAGGTGCCTGCGGCACCTCAGGAGCGGTTGGGAGGACCCTCTGGTCCTATCCCACTGCGGCTCATTTTAGCCATGCTCCACACCTGTACTCCAACTCTTTCACTGCCATTGTTAGTTCCCTTGATCTGACCCAATGATTCAAGGGAATTGCAGTTTTTTGCATTTGCGTCAACTTTTCCTGCACAGGTTTCATGTTGATTTGATGTGGGTTGTTGATTGGATTTTATATTTTGAGGTTAAACTTTGTTGCATTGTGCACCACATATTCACCCAAATTGCGGTTGCATTGTTCCTCAGTATGTGCATGACTGATGTCACTTTGTGGCTCAGTCTGGTTACTGTGAAAATTTTTGACCTGGGCATATTGTTCTGATTGGTTGGTTCAGTGAATATCCAAAATATCCTCCTGAATTTGTCCGTGGTTAATGGCGGATTCTGCATGTGCCACTGCTTCAGCCGCTGCTCTCTTGCGGGCTTTTTGTGCTGCTTTATGCTGTTTACTTGTAACTGGGTCCACGATGGAGTATAGTTCATCTTCACCCCAGCGGAATGGGTGGTGGCCATCAGTCATTTTGGCGAAGTTTTCATTATCTTCGTCCATAGCTTCTTCACAAAATCATTTTCCATTAAGCCCTCTTTTACAGGGCATGCATGTTCCTTGTGGCCCAGTGAGCCACAGTGGTTGCAAATGGGTGGTTTGCGTTCCAGTGTAACTCAGAATGCAGCTGACTGGCCCCCATCTGCAAAGTGAAATTCTGCTGCGCGGGGAATTCTGGATAAATCCTCTTCCACTTCTGGGAAGGGGTTGATTACAGCAATAGCTTTGCCCGTGCACAGGTTGGGCATTAAGCAAAATTGCTGTAATTCAAGTTGTTGGATTTCTCCATAGGCCACAAGACCTTTGCAGAGCTCCTCCTCAATTACCTTATGAGGAAGGTTGGTGGGGAGTGAGTCAAAGGAGATGAACAAAGTTTTTGCTTTGTTCCATCTGGTGCACGCGGTGGGCACAATTTTTTGCCCTCAGGGAGGGCAATTTTCACGCAGATTTTTGCTGTGGCATCAGCTTTATTGGCTGTTTCAAAATCAATATTGATCCAGCTGCGGCCCATGTTGGTGGCTACGTACACCGCGTGAGGGAAAAGTGAGGGCTGTGCCTCACATGTTTTCTCCCACAGGGTTGGTAGCTCATCCCCAAGGAAGAGTCTGATCCCGTGTTCTACCTTTGACAAAGGTTGGTTGAATGAATGTACATGTATTGCGCGTGCTTTACAGTAAATACCATAAACCCAGACGGTGTCTGAGTTTGCAATTTTTTTATGGCTTGGGTTCCTGGTCCCTCTCCAGGGCGTTTTTTTGCCCTTAGTTGCACCATTAAGTGCACCGCTTGCCACAATGCTCGCCCATGCTGTATTATTTTTGTTATTAAAATCACCCATCTTTCCTATGTGTGATTATCCAAATTTGCTGTTTGAATCAAATCATAGTAACTAAAGTGATTTTTATGAGAAAGAAAAGCGCCAGCTTTATGATATAAAAATGCTTAGTTTTATATATGTTTTATGGCAAATCAAGTTCATAATCATAAACTAGACATGATTATAATTGGGTTTTTTAATAATTTGAATTTAAATATTTAAAAATCTTTGTACAAATATAAGATAAATGAGACCATCTAGTACTAAAAAAACATAAGATAAATGAGGACTAAATGATTCAGTACAAAAGCTAAATTTATATGACTAAATTTGAGAAAATGCTTATGAAAGCTAAACCATTGATATATTTGGTAGCTAAAATAAACATCTTCACTAAGATATGTAATGCAAGCTATATCTAAGCTAAGGGAAAGGGTAAGTTTATTCATAGAATGATTTTTTGGTATAAAGTGCTATTTATGGATCATGCCTAGATGATTAATTAAACCAAAGGAGCTTTAGATAGCCACAACATGATACTCAAAGATAATTTAACAAAAATAACTTCAGATAGTAAATTTCATATACAACTTTTGTTTTATAGTATAGTTTCAGTTTTGCTATAAAGCTAAAAACTATAAGGCAACATATTTGCTCTTATATAAAATAAATCCACAAAAATTTTTATTTTGATAGCTTGATTTATAACCCAAGAGATCATTTTTATATAAAAGAAAAGCCAAGTTGCATGAGCTTGGTACTCTAATATAGCGGTAGGGCTTTGCCCTAGTTAAGGTGAAGCTTCAACTTGTGGACTTTAATTTTTAATTATTTCAATCAATGTCAACTTATTTACTAATATGTTTTTATTGATCAATGCTTGTTAGCCTTATGCCCATAATAAATAACAACTTTAAGGTGTTTAGCATTAGACAAGAACTAATAACGCCAAATTACCAAATAAATGTAGTTGGAATAATTACCTCCAGAGTGATGCTCTATCTAATAAGCTAGGGCAATTCTCCCTATCTTACTTATTACCCTTTTGCTATAGGAATAAGTCTTTATTTCAGCATTGTCTCCTTTATCTCTAATTTTGTTCTTTTTTATGAATACCTTTATTTGTTTCCTATATTTCTTTATCCTGTATAAGATCTGGGATAGTGTAATCTAATCTGTTATATATTAATAGGGCATGCATCAATTGTTCCTTACATCTCTTATTTTACCTTTATTTGCCTAGCTCTATTTAAAGCGCTAATAATTTACCTAATAAATAAATTTTACACTTCTACCTTTTTTAGACTCTCTTTGTAAAGTTCCCTCTCATGAGACCTCAGAACAAAATTATGGAAAGTCTCTAATCAATTATTATCTCTTAGAACCCCTGACCTCTATTTAGCCAAATTCCAGATCTCAACTCTATTGTCCAACCCTAACAAGCTTCAAAGGTCCAGCCTACAGACAATATGTCATTGCAAGTTCAACTAAAGCTATTAGTTCACCTTTAAAGTTGATATAAGCGTGAGATTATAAGAAAAAGCTTTCAAGGATTAATACCATCTCTTGTTTTTTAGGATTTTATAGATAAAATCTCATTGAAACAATCACAATGTAGCTAAACCTGAGACATACATACATACAGCTTAAATTTACTATGACATAATTTCAAGCAATAGGGCGTGATGCCAATTATAGCTTAGATATAAATAATAGTTTAAAGACTTATAATCAAAACTATATTAGAAAACAAATTTGCTTCAGAAATGTCATCATGAACATAATTACTAGAAAAAAGATAAACTCAACCTTGGGATTATGCTTTATCTATAATTTATTCTTGAAGCACACATAGTTAAAAAAAGTGTTTCTTAAAAATAATAAGGCATAATAATGAAGCAGATTAAAAGTAGTACATGTATTTTGGACTTGAGAGAAAATTAAATTTGTCTTTCTCACCTAATGATTTCTTTTCATGAATTAGGATGGTATATTAAACCCTGTGTGTACTTACTATATGAATTACATTACTAATGATAAAAACCTGTTTTTTTTAGCTTAAATTTATTGTAGGTCATGTCTAATGACATGATTTTATAGTAAATCATAGGGGCAAGGAGGAATTAAAGAGGGCTAAAGGGGTCAATTTGGCCATTCTCCATGACCTAAAATATACTATGAATTAACGCTGGGTAAGGTTAAGCAGGCCCAGGTTGATCCACAGAAATTTCAGGATGCAGTTTGAGATATCACATCAACAGTTAAAAGAATTACCCATTGTAGTTTAAATGATGTTAGTTTGTTACATTTGATTTCCAAACGTGGATTGGACTCATTTACAAAATTTATTATTTCCAAAAATGAAAAACTTAACTGGTGTTGAAGTCTCAAGTTCACACATACTTGAGTTATATAATTACCTCAAATGGTAAGAGTGTGTTATTGGCCAGAATAAATTCCAAGCCTTGAAAATTGATCCAGACTGTCATCCTGTTTTCCTTAGAATAAAGTTTATTCTGACCAATCTCTCCATTGAGAATCTCTCTTCTTATTTATAGAGGTGTCATGATTCTGATATGACTGGACAATAAGCTCTAGTTGTTATGGTGGAAAGGATGTAATCTGTCAAGATTTGATATGAGTAATGGTAATTCAAGTGCCTCAAAATGAGGTGATATTGGGTTGTTGGGAAATTGTCTCAGAATAGGCGATTGGGAAATTAATGAATAAAGAATCAATGGAACTAACGAGATGTGGCAAATTAGATTACTAAGCTATAGAAGTGGTAGCATCTGAAGTCACTACATTATAGATGAGATGAGATAATCAAGAGAAGAGGTTTTTAATAGTTTATAAAATTGGAAACAGGAAGATTCTATTGTATTAAGTATAATAAATAAAAGAAAGTTGTGGGAGCAAGTGCTCCATATTTATTTAATCATTTATTCTGTTGTTTTATGGTAACAATCATCATATTGTTGGTCCTATTTTCTCAGTGGGTTAAACCTGTGCAAAATCTGTTAGCATATCTCTTGAATACCTTCAATTTTATAACAAGGGGTTATTTTAATATATTTACTTATCCTATGATGCCCTTTTCTAGCCCTGAGGGTTACCTCCTCATGGGGGTTTTCTGGGTTGTGCTTGCATATATATATGTTGTCACCATACTGGGTGCAATTACATTATTTTTATTGATAATCTATTTTTAGAGAGTTAAAGACACTCTACTTACATAAAAAGCTAACGATGTCAAAATAAAAAGTTGTATAAATGAAAATAGAAAATAAATAAATATTATAATAATACCAAAAGAATGTCTTAAAATTGCTGTAAAAATTTCTTTTATGATCATATGTGCAATAGTGATTCCTTCTGTTGCAATTGGTTTGACTAACCATATATTTATATTATTTACTTAATTTTATAAATAACAGATATAGATACAGGTTTTTTTCGGCTATTATAAATATTATTACCTCATGCAACTCAGTTTTATAGGGAGTTGCTAAAGTTGTATTAAGTTACTATTGGTGATTCCACCGCAGTGCCTTAATTCTCTAGTAATTATGCTTTTAGATCAAATCTTTTAATTCCCAGCAGTACAACTTTTGCTTCTTTAGTTTGCTAATCACGTAGCCTTGGCCTTGGTTTCCATATCACATATTATTATAATATTTCAATTTTAATATCCTATTTTTCCCCTGCACCAAATGATATAATTGGTAATAGGGTTCTATTATTACTACTTCCATCCACCAGTGTCTCAATTGCAATTAGCATATTGCTACCATTATGGAAATGGGCCAAACACTAGGAATTAGCTTTCATAGCTTACTTTAGATACCTCACCTTTATTTTACTAATCTTAAGTGATGCTTAATTGCCATAAATTGCTCCAATAAGAATCCTTAGCATGAGAAGAGCATGTCTGAGCAAATTGTCATATGGAGGGGGATCTTTTCTACATAACTTGAACCCAACCTACAATGAAGATAATTATATGATCTGCTTAACCACTGGTAATACTAGATACTACAGTGTTTTCATTTTTTTATATTGAAAATTCTATTAATATTACAAACTATTATTTTGTAAGGCTCAATCCAGGTTAATGTCATCAAACAGCACCTTGTATTGTTCTGCTTTCTTAACATGTGCACCTTAAATATGACGCCCTTGTGCCAATTTCAACATCTGGTGCTCACTAAAAAGCATACACCTTGTTTACCTGAACATCATTTTATACAAAGTTTAAATCATGGCAACCTGATTGAAGACTAGCTCAAGGTAGAAGTAGCGCAACCCTCTGAAGATGAAGCGGCCTACCACAAGGCCCAGCAAAACAATTCTAATGTTATTTTTCAATTATGTGTGGATTTAAGTGATCATAGAAAAATTCTGACATCATAATAAGACACAATCATCAAGTAAAAGAATTAGCACAAGATATGGAAGGTCCCTGATGCCGCCTCAACAGCCTAGATGATGATAGGGATGGAGCCATTCACTCCAATACCAGTTTGTACCAGGAAACTAATTCCTTAAGTCTTAAACTGGAAATAAGGGACAGAAACTAAGGTACCTGTTGAGTGAGAAAATCAACCTGAAAGCAGATTTTGGCCACTAACAAAAAATCTGATGATCTTGAGAACTTGATGCAGGCAGAAAGCCTCTATCTTCTTATATGTTGTATCAAATTAAAAATGAGATCTTAAAGGAACTTTATAATTGCCAACAGGGTCAATATAGTGAACAACTTTTATATACATTGATTACCAGGAGCGCCTATCAATGGAACCTATATTGAGGGAGATGAGGTACTGGTTATGAATAACCTGCCTATGGTTTTACATTTGTTCTGGGAATTGGAGCTTCTGCCCATCCCAGCACTCTGGTAACTACTACTCCTAAGCATTTGGCCTTTTATTATATGCAAGGCTCCAGTTCAATCCATGCGTAATATGCTGCAAATCCTACTCATGTTCCCTTGGTCTCTTCCAATTGGGAAGCACCAGCGGCTCAAAGCTTTCTATACTCCCAGGCCTCACCTTCATAGCTTAATAAGTTATATAAGAGCAACGAAGGCCCTTCATCCCTTAAACCATGAAAATTAATTTTTGGACAACCTTATTGACTTACCCAAGCATTTAAGAATGTGAAAATGTACAATTTTATTGATCTCTTTGAGATCAGTTTGATCATAGCGTCTGAGAATGCTAAGTTAGCAACATTGATGAATTCTTTTAAACTGAAAGTTAGGAGCTAATTATTCTGAAATTAAAACGGCTTAGTGTGACCTAACTTACCGTTAAGGATCTTCTGATCAAGGAGTTTGGTGTTGCAGAACGGATGACCACTTGAAAAACAGAACTCCTCAATACCTCATCCAACAAAGATAAACCTGTAATATTTTTTGCTGAATACTTTAATGGGAGGCTCAGACGCTAATTGGGGCTATTGTAGTAATATAATTTTGACGCTCAGTTAACTCTTTTGCATGCCTATGAGACCTATAAGGAATTATATCAGGTTTTGATACCAGTTTTGAATGAGGAGCAAAATATTACCCATATGGTGAATTATCTCCATCAATGAACCACCACTTTTGAAATGCCTAACAAAAGTCATTAAGAGAATCATGTTTTACACCCTAGGGCCATCTCCCTGAAGAAGGAATTCACTTGGCCTAAAGTCCTCATTTTGATAGGCCTGATATTATTCAGATCACCTGTCATCTTTGAAAAACTGGGGCATTATGAATATTGTTTCCCTAATCACAGTTTCAAACCCAAGGTTCACCCTATGGATCCTATGAATGAAGAATATTTGGAAAAAGACAGGGCGGAGTAAAACCAGAGTTTTTTACATCTACCTCTTCAAAAGTTCAGGTGTGAAGAAATCCCAGCACAACATTCCATTAGTCATATGGATGACGATGACGCGCTGCCTCCAGTGTTCCATCAAATTACAACGGATGATATGGTAGCAATTACCATCCAAACAGAAATAAAGCAAGGCTAAGTTGATGAAAAACCGTTTCTTGGAAAAACGGGCTTTTTTTCCAAGATCAGTTGACTCTTAAAGCTGGATAGTGTGGTAGGGATCACATATTTGACCGGTATTTAGGATAATTCATTTCCCTTATATATCATATATATATAACCATTCCAAACTGAAGGTTGGCCTTGATTTGGGTAAATCTAATTAGGGAGATATACTTAGGTTAGGTGTCTTTACATGAGATTCTTGGTAGACAGTCTAGACTCAAATCATAATGTTGGGGCCCTTGAACATGCTCTAGCCGCTTCAGGGTTCAAAAAGGCTCATCCGTGGCTCTTAAATATTATAAAATAAATACTTATAAGTAAGATTATAGGTCACGAAAACCAGATATGTTATTTGAGTATATGGGACCCTTTTTTAGGGTTATCAATAATAGATAAAAATAAAGGGTGATATTCTGATATTAAGAAGAAAGATATCAGAACAAAAATAATAATAAATATGGGAATATTATAGCAAGATTGCTACAAAGCACCTTGTAGGATCTGATAGGAATGATTTCACCCCAAACTGGATAGGACATCATCCTATGAGGGTCTAAGTCTACAAAGGATTCCAGATCCTTTAATGAATTATTAGTATACTATATTAGGCCTTAAGCCTAAAAACCCAAGTTTTGGCCCTAAGGGAAGTGCTGAGGTTTATCCCAGGATAAGGCTTAACCTTAAAAGGTAAAATTCCGACAATAATATATCCTTATGTTCAACAGTTAGGACAACAAGAGCTTACAGTCCCTTCTGGTGAGATCACCAAGTTGGATGGGGTCCAAGTGGCTATACCCATTGAGATTTTTAAGAAATCTAGCCCTCTACTAGGTGAGTATATTTAAATAGTTAGGCCAAGTGGACACTTTTGATGTACACACAATAAATTCTTCTAATGCTAACTATATGGAGTGTATCTATACGAATATCCCTGTAAATAAGCTCAAAGTCAGAGCTATTTTAAACAGAGGGCCACTAAGAAATGTTATATAGACTAAACTTGGAGTAGAAACTTGGCCTCACTCGTGACATAGATCATCAAAAAACCTATTGTACTATATGGTATCAAACAACCACCTCAGAAGGAGCCTACAGTGCATTGTCGCTGTGTTTGTCTGACTGATGATATCTGCTCATGCCATCATTTTCCCAAATAAAAACCATGACTTTTTTATGACCTCATTTATGAGAACTTATGGAGTCAAAGGCTATTTTAAGTAAATATTTTTAGAAATACTCAGAAAAACTCTTCTACTATTTTATAATCAAAAGGATGAAATCCTAGCACCTTGAATTAAGGCTTCGTTAACCTCACATTCAAGGATTGTATAGTGTCAATTGGTTATCAGCGGATTCATGGGCGCACACAGTGGTTGCCTACCCATTTTGTAGAATATAAGAGTAAACCAATATGCACTAATCACAGTATAGCCAATTCAAAGGACCATCAAATTATAGTGATATCATAAATTAGTTTAAAAATTCCTCAAGGTTTATACAGCAAAATGTTTGCATCTTTTTGTCATTTTAATCATAAACCTGTCACTGCACCTGGGGTATTCTTCCCAACCATGACGAAATTCATGTACTTCTAGCCAATATATTTGTGTACCCTATTTAAATAAAGTGACATCAGATTGCTGATTTTGTTAATCTTCACCAATTGAAGAAGTACATAATATTTACAATCTTGTTAACCTAAATGAACTGGGCCCTTACAGTGATACAGATCAGTCTGTGTGTTTGCTAGTACCTTGTGAAATCCTCCTGGGTTAAGAGGAAAAGAAAGAAAAGCCTTACCCTCTTTAAAAATATAAACTACTTTTGTTAAAGTCAAAAATTGACTTGAGTTGTGCACATAATGTGTTACATCATATTGATATCAGATTTCATCAACCAATGCTCTTGCGTCCTATTAACCTTCAAAAGTTGGCGATGTAGTGGTAAATAAAGAGATTAATCAACTTATTCAACAGGGATGTTACTGCCTTTCAAAATTTCTTGGGCTTCCCTAGTCAGATTATAATTAAATGGACATGTCTAATTGAGTAGTAAAAGACTACTGGAAGCTTAATAATATTACCAAAAAGAATTCTATTTTTTAACATGAATCAATGATGCACTAGACTTCTTGGCCGGCTAATATTTTTTAGTCATGGATATAATTTCTGACTATTGGCAGATTGAGCTGCCCAAATAGGAAAAGGAAAAGTGCGCTATGATAACTTCCCAGGGTCTTTACCAACCCACTCAAATTTTACAAGGGCTGTGTTATGCCCCATGGCTTTTCAAAGAGCTATGGACAGCGTATTAATCTATTTCAAGTTCACCTGTGCCTTTGTGTATTTTGATGATATAAAGGCTTTTACCAAATGTTTAGTAAACGCATACAACACTTGGATGAAGTCTTCCACCGCCTTACCAAGGTTAATTAAGATTAATCCCAGAAGGGCAATTTTTTTTAAGAACAACTTGAGTATCTAGGGTTCATTATTGACAAACATGGCCTATGGCCCCAGCTAGCAAAGATTGAAGCCATTGAACAAACGACGTAGCCAAGTAGCAAGCGTGACATTCAGCTGTTCCTTGGAATGATTGGCTATTACTACCAATCTATTAAAAAATTTAGCAAATATGTCAACCATTATTTCACTTCCTCATATATGGTGTCTCATTTGAGTGGACAAGGAACTGTCAGCTGGCCTTTGATAAACTCAGGATTTTTTCCACCAAGCGCCACACTAGTTCACACATATTTTAAAAACAGTTTATTTTTCAAAAGTCATTTCTCTCACCGCCGTAGGGACAGTGTTATCACAATTTGATCCTGAAAGGATTGAGAACCCCATGGTTTACTGCAGCCAGATGTTGGATGTTAATGAACATAGTTATACGGTAACTGAGAAGGAGCGTCTGTCAGTCATATATGCATGTAAACAATTCTAGATATAAGTTCACAGAGTGCATTTCACATTAGTAATAGATCATGACTCAATTTTTGCTGATTACAGAATTCGAAGGATTCAGAAAGGCGGTTAGCTCAATGGGCTATGAAATTACAACCTATTTTTTAATGTTCAACAACATTCCAGTGTAAAACATCAAAATATTAATGTTTATTTTAACTGCCCATATGTCATATTAGCGGCTAATGTGGCTAAAGATCTATTTTATAAATTGCTAAAACCAAAAATGACAATAATCTGGCGGAAGTTCAACACTACTTAGAGATTTTAAGGAAGAATATTATGGTCAACAATGGGAAGAGTTTAGAAAAATTGTAAACAATCAGAAATATTGGATACCTCAACTAATGTGAAAAACTAATAACATTGGAGCTCACATGACAACTTGGAATTTCTAGTTTAAGAAGACGCTTGAGCTGTTGAAACAGCCCTCAACATTTAAAATCAATATACTTTGATGTTCATTAGACTCTCAGTTGTTGTTATTATGCTAAGATGACTCCCCTTACTTTAAGCCTAATAGGAGCAACCCCTGCAGTTTTTGGGAATAATTCCCATTCTTCAACAAGAAGGGGAGGAAGCCAGCGGCTGTCCCTCATGTCACCATGGGCGATTTACCCATGTTAGATGAGAGGTAGGTAATGGTGTACCTCTTGAAAATCGCGCTCCTTTCCCCTCTGCCAACTACCCATGAGTTGGTACAGAAAATTTGGGTTGTTTGTTGGGAAGTGGCAGTGGCCAGAGGCCATTGTTAGCGGATGAGTGGCAGCTACTCTCCCCCACAAGAGGTTTCTACACCAGTATGAGTTCCGCTGATATATCTAAGTAATTATCTACTGAAATTGCATCAATCAAATTAGTTTCAGGCTTGGAAAACCCCAACCACTGTTCTCCTCCATCTCACCATATATGAGCCCATCCACGACGGGTACAGGAGCAATAAACCCTTTCCCTACTCAATAAGACTACCATATATGCCCGGCTGTGGGTTCAACCTTCTATCCGCTGGGGGGTCTTCATCATGCCAGGCACAATTGCAATGGGAAAAAGTTTCTTGCAATAGAATTAGATGCTAATATAGCTTGGCAGGTCAGATTAAAATAAGTATTAGCACCAATCTAGGGTGTCAATCTGCCATAGTCAATTTTGCGTTATTATTACCGTTGGCATATGCAATTGTTTCTGTTCCCTCTTTTTGTGAACTTATAAGGCAGATAACCCTGACAGGTTCCACTGTCATATCCTTTTTTACCTTTCCACCTTTTAGTTTTAATAAAAAGATCTTTATAAATTCAACCTTTATTTGTAAATTTAAGAGTCTGCCAGACATAGCAATTATAATTTCTAAGCTTATGAATCTCTAGCTAGTGCTTGTGGTTGCTCTATTCTTTTTGCATCCCACAATATGGATGGCTGCACCAGAGGTATTCTGGCTGGTGTTCTGTGTGGCAACTCATCCTGAGAGCCAGCGCAGACTTAATATCATCAACATGATTCATGACATAATGGAGCAATCCAAATTATCATCCTTATCCACTCTCCTTTATGATTAGGGTGCTAATTTTAGTTTATTTTATGATTGGAAGATCCAACCTTTGGTTAAGGTGGTGGTTGTCAAAGGAATATCCCATTCTTTGAATTACAGTTTTACGCTGCAGTTAAGCAATATCTCCAGATTTAAACAACAGTGGATTTTACCCCCATATTGAGAATAGAATGCTCAGTTGTACGATCTCCCCTCGCCCTATCCAATTTTGGATGGGTCACAAGAGTGAGAGTGTTATTTGTCCCAGTTGCCATTGATCATTTCCCCCATTCCGCTATTTTAGGTTCTGGTTTTATTATTCTTGCTGTTGGCTCAGATGATCCTGGAGAGCGGATGTATGTAAATCTGTTTAAGCTTTATTATTGGCTGAACGACAAGTGGAAGGTGAGGTTGTTCAGGTAGCTGGAGCCACAGTTTTCTCTTGAGGATGGGCTGTAGGATGGGCTGGTAATTACCCCTCGCCCAGTTATTTCACTTGCAGTTGCTAATAAGCAAGATTATGCCTACTTCTAGTAATAAGTACAAATTCCTTTGGGATTCTATGTGTCACGTTAATTCTCACTTGGATACAGGAAAAGCTGGGAAATTTATGAGCTTGCAGTATAAATTGGATTTGGGCCTAGATCTTGACGCTGGCTTCTCAGTATCAAGCACATCATTGGCCTCAATGTCTTGTTATTTGGTGAAAAGGCCCATACCATTTTCAGTGCACACATTTGACTTCTGTGACCAATTTATTGCAGTGCTGGATCTGTTTTCCCTAATATCCTTAGGGTTGGTTGGTGGCGATGGAAATAGGTTAGTATTAACCTGGATCTCAATATTTTGTTTTTCAAAAATCCCCACGCATGTGGAGAATTTCCACTTTTCAAACCTTTGCCCCTGACAGACAAGTGATGTCAATTGTTTCAATTCCCTCCCCCACTGAGTTGCTGCCGGACTTTTCATCTAGTTTGTTGCAGTACAAGGACATGTTTGATATAAAGAAAGCCAACCATCTTCCCCCCACTTTGAATATAATCTGGCCTTTTACATGACAGTAGATGAGTTAATGTCAACTGTCCTCTGTATCCGTATATGGAGCAAGAGAACAAGCCCCTGGAGGTGTGGTTAAATGATATGCTCACAAAAGGGTGGAATATAAGGAAATCCTCTCCTATCGCTTCCCCCATCTTTTTTGCTCAGAAGGCCAATGGTAAGTTAGAACTATACATAGACTACGGCCATGTGAATAACATCACAGTGCACAATCCTTATATGCTCCCCCTCAAGAAAATCATCATCCAGGTGATCAATAAATCTCTCATTTTTACCAAACATAATATGGTGAAAGACTTCCATCAAATCTGAGTAGTGGAAGGTCAGGATTGGCTGATGGCCAATTATACCAAGTGGGGTATTTTACAATTTCACATGGTGCACTTTAGCCTCAAGATTTCCGCAGCTACCTTCCAGTGGAATATCAACAACATGTTGGGTGATCTTCAATTCATGTGCAAGGTGGTGTACATTGACAATATACTGGTTAAATTCCCCACCCCAAGGAGCATTAAAGGGACCTGGATGAAATACTGGAAGCATTGAGGAAGGCTGATATTTATGTAAAGCCCTCAAAGTGTGAGTTCTTCAGGGAAGAGGTCACATCCTTGGGTAACTTTGTCTTGAAGGATGGTTATGCTAAACTGACTAGAAAATCCAAGGCAATTATTTTCTGGCCCACACCCACCATGCAGAAGCAGCTGCATAGTTTTTTAGGAACATTTGTTTCTTAAAAAATTTCTCATCAGCACTATTGCAGCTGAAGGTGCCTCTTCATTCCCTGATGTGGAATAATATATCTTTTAAATGAGTGGAAGAGTGCCAGCATGCATTTGAGGTGATCAAAGAAATTTTTTGGCACCACCAGTTGTAAGCATACCAATTCATCAAGCATTTTACCATAGCATGCGTTGCCTTGGCAGCTGCAGTTGGAGCAGTCTTGCTTCAGGACCACGATGGGGTGGAACATCCCATCACCTACTTCTTGCATAAGTTTTCTGCTTCAGAACACCCCTAGGACATATATGACAAGGAGTTACCATTGTGTCATGGTCGCTCATTCACTGGTGGTACCTTCTTCAAGGGGCGCAACATGAAGTGGTTTTCCACATGAGCTACCAAGCTCTAATGTATTTCCAAAAACCCCAGAAGTTGGTGCACTGGCAGGCTCAGACGTTCCGCAACTTTTACAGCTTTAATTATAAGTATGAGTTTGTAAAAGGGACGCTAAATATTCTCCCCAATCTTCTGAGTTGCAACCCTTACCTGAGTCCAATGGAGGAGATACAAGTGTTGACAACGGTGATCCCTTAAGACCAGATTCTCGCCATTGCTCTGCTTGCAAACTCTAGGGCTGACTGGGCGCTGGATGTGTCATTGGTATCTCGAGTACTGGCGGTTCAGACCTCCTTCTTGGAGGGTCTGGAGCTGTTTGACCAGTTAGGTGCAACAAGCCACAAGCGTACTCATTACTCAGTATTGGAGGAGTGACTTTTGTTCTGTAGCCAGATTTTGCCTCCTTAACTCTGTGATGAAGTAATCCCTTCTCACCATGATTCCCCTGTGGTGGGTGTTAGTTTTGAGGATTTACTCTCTTAGTTAATATACTCCTACTTTAATAGTTAGGAAGTGTTTGGCCAATTTATCCTCAAGTCTGCTATATGTCTTATGGTATTTCCTAACCGTTCTGAAGTTCACAAAGCTAAAACAATAATATCTGACTCTTCTGGTCTCTTCTGGGTAATTTTTCCCTCTCTAATTGGGAGCTATCCTGATGAAGGTGATAATGAAAAGCTCCCCTTAACACTTCTCTACACTTCTTATTAATGAAGATAGAATTAATAAGGGACAACTTAAGATGGAAAAATGATTATATGGTAAGATGATTTTATTTCAAGGCCAGGCGCCGGTATTTTTAACATAAGGGCATCTCCTGGCCATACTCATCTATTAGATGAGTTTATTAAAGCCATTTGAATCCTCTATGTTTTATGGCAGTGGTTGTTAAAGATACCCAACTTATTTTGGCCCTTGAATTAACTTAATTACAATTATTTCAGCCCAATTGAAAGCAATTCTACTCTCATAATTGGGAATATTTTATGCGTGATATTAGCACCTCAGTGTTGTATATTTGCTTTTTAACCAAACCCAATTACATTTCGTCATACAGCTGGCAAAATACAGAAAATTAGGGAAAATAATCTATGAATTTTAATAATGATGCAACCCTAATTGGGACATCAGCAGGCCACTTGATAGTACTAGGTACTCCCTATCTGAGCCATCTATGTGCAAGTACTATTGTGCCAATTACAATAATTGACATACATAAAGTTTAATATTCATTAATTGTAATTGCATTAATTTTGAAAGTGCAATTGTTTATGCCATAAAGGCACTTAATCCACTATATGAGTCCCATAATCAGCCATAATAATACTATATTATAGCTACTATTAGCTTTAATAATTGGGTTGTTTAGACGCAATCAAGGGGATTTTTAAGTAAATTTTATTTAACAAATTATGCAGATAAATTGGGAAGTATCAAGGGATCCATCAGTGGGAGTATTATATCAGCATTGATGGTTTTCTTGAAGGGTTTATTTGAGTCACCATTAAAATCTAACATTTCCCCCTGCTTGACAGGAATATAAACCATGAGTTTCCAAATTTTCTCTTCAATGTCTGTAAACAGCACCTCTTCAGCCTACCACATTTTATAAAAGCTCTTATTCCCAATAAACGCTGTCAGCTTATCAAATTGGACCAAACATTACATATGCATATGTTCCTAGGGTTATTTGAAAATCTGAATTAAATCATCTTATTATTGCACCAACTATCATAAAGTCTATTTAGCACTATTCCTTGTCACTCAACAGTTATATTGGGCCAAATTGTTGCATGTGGAAGAAGAATTGATCCTGAGTCACCTCCCCTCAAAGCAGAGAAATAAAAACCTTTTTTATTAAGTAATTCTTTACCAATCCAATCATCTTTGAAATATAAATTTATTTTTTATTTATTTTTTATATATGTATTTCTATTTTGCTATTATATTTTAATATCTTCCTTAAGTTTGCATATTTTACTACAATTGATCTCTTTTCTCTCTGTTTAGCTATATTCTATATATATTAACTTTCTTATATAAGGCTTTTCCTTTAAATTGGCCCTCTTTTTAAAATCTTTTTATTAATTTTGCATGGACTCAATTATAGATATGCTTGTTTCAACCTTTTTGATTGTGTAAACAAACCTTGATGTCTTCTCAATAATCACAAATGTGCCTACCTAAATGCAATTTAACTTTTGTAATAGGACTGATCCATGCATATTAAAGAATAGTACCCCATCACTGACTTTGA
The DNA here is from genome assembly GCA_022478985.1 of Massospora cicadina. NCBI lineage: Eukaryota > Fungi > Entomophthoromycota > Entomophthoromycetes > Entomophthorales > Entomophthoraceae > Massospora > Massospora cicadina. The sequence goes on along the minus strand of JAKSZP010001431.1, from coordinate 143,404 downwards.
ATTTAGTCAAATTATATCTATCTCTATAATCTTTTTTATGTCATGCCTTTTTAACAGCAAAACTATTATCAAAGGCTTGAGCCTGCAGGCTGATTAGGTATCTCCAAGCTTCTTGACATATTGGTGGTAACGTTTCTCCTTTAGACCTTATAAGACTGAATATAGCACTGATGGAAGGGCTGAATTCCTTCCATATAGAACCTAGAAAGGCGACATCTTAGTGGCGGAGTGATATATGTTGTAGGCAAACACAGAAGAGCTTAAAAACGTGCTCCATTCAGATGGTTTGTTCAAAATTAGCATCTGGACAATGTTCACAAGTGTCCCATTTACACGCTCAACCATTACATTTATCTCTGAGTGGTAGGGAGCTGAGAGCACCTCTCACTCCCATTAATTGGTTGAGCTTCATGATAACATTGGGTCTAAAATACTTTCATTATTGGTCAGGATAACCTGTGGAAAACCATGTTTGTGAATAACACTTTAAAGGATAAACATGGATGATGTTGCTTCTCCTACTTCCCAAATAGCCTTTGCTTCAGCCCACTTAGTCAAGTGTTTGATAGCCATGATGATATACTTAGCCTTGGAGTTGCTAGTGGGAAGTAGTCCAACAACATCTATGGATACAGCATACTGGGAAAATTTAGGCCAAACAAACTGATAAGATGTGCTCTTTCAGAACAGTTTTTGCCTTTGTATTCAATGCAACACTACAGTGTCTTTTGATATTAAAGTGCATTGACTCTCAATAGTAATATCTTTTCAGATGCTCCTTCGTTTTCTTGAATCCACCATGTCCTATGGCCTTATGAACATCCATTATTAGATCCATTTGTGCCAAAATTCTCAAAAATTGGCCTTTTTTCCTTCAATCATTTTTATATAATAATTCAATTTTGACCAAAAAGTCCTTTAATAGATCCAAGAAAAACTTTTGGACAAAATTTGGGCTCATCTTGGAACTACCCACTGATTATTTTTGGAACAGTTCATCTGCGGCCAAACTGACAGTGGTGATTGTAGGTAAATGAGATAACCAGTTGGCATTTTGGTGCTTTTATTCCTGCACAATGATTGATCATGTAATTGTAGGCTTGAAGTTTTAATGATCATCGCACTAATTGGCCTTCAGGCTCCTTCAAGTTGTTCAGACATCTTAAGGATGAATAATCTGTTACATTTGTAAAGTGGGCGTTGTGTTTGTTGAATTTTGGGCCTACTTCAGATGGGCTAGTTTTTCTTCTATGATAAGTTGGAGTTTTGAGCGCCTATTGTATGGAGACAATATAACAGACGGTGACAATAATCAAGATATAAAATCCTTGAAAATGAAGCTTCAAAGCTGTATTTTTCTGTCCTTACTTGGACAATGGCTCGATGCCCTGATCCTTCTGATCCCAAATAAATTCTTTACTTAATACAAAGTAAAATAATTACCTACAAATGTTTAAATTTATACTTTAAAATTTATTTGAGGTACGCTGACCAAGGGATGGACATTAATGATACTCAATGAGCAAAAGAACTGAACAAAAGAATCAAATGGATCAAAACCAAAAACCAACCAAAATAAAAAACCAAAACCAAAACCAAAATAAAACTTCAACCAGGGGGAGCAGAATACCGCTAGCCCACCATGGCAGAGGGTGAGGGGGGTCAGGCAGCACTTCTACAGACATATTCAGCTGGTCACCCTCATTGAAGTTGTAAAAATGGACAAAAGCGGAGAGCCAGGGTGTGGGGGCATCAGCGTGGTGGGGGTGTAGGTAAACGAAAAGTTGGTTACCTTCCTCAAGATCAGCTTGGTAGACAGCTTCAACAAATTCCGCTACTTGGTATTCAGCTTGAATGTGGGCTTCAGGAAGTTGGGAAAATTTGGTGAGACTTTGTCAGGTGATTTTTGAAGATGGATCAAAATCTGCTAATTGTGCCACACGCATGACCGCATTAGTGGCTTCAGCGGCAATTTTGTGATTTCCTCTTGTGCTGTTTTGGGGAGATCAGGGGGAACTCAACTATGATCAGCCCCTGGTGGAATTGAGAAGCATATTGGGCCACCGCTTTGCATAGGACCGGGAAATGTGGTGAGGCCACCGCTGCTAAGGAGAGCTGATGGTCACTTTGGTAGGGGATGGCATTGGGTTTAGGAGTAAATCGCTTAGGGGATGGGGGCTTGTCAAAATAAGAATTGTAAAATTCAGCCCAAACACAATCGTGCAGGCTGAGAGGTTCACCAGAGTCCTCATTGGTGACAACGTTACCTGATATATCAATCTCAGCCTTTAATTTTCATGGATTTTAGTTCACAGGAATAGTGGATGGAGATTTTGGATGGGGGCAGAAGTCAAATGGGAGCTTGGGTTCAAATGGTGGCCCAGGCCTGGTTCTTTATTGGTGTGGGTGAAGTTGGGTGAGATAGTGTGGGTGGGCTTGGTGGAGGCTTATTTCTCACTCTGGCCCATTGAAAGAGAAGACTGTGAGCGGGCAACAAAATGCCCCATTCAGAATCCACCAAATATGGCTCAGAGGCCACATCAGAGGAAGTGACTTGGGGGCAGGATTTTTGGAATGGTCGAGTCCAAAACGGAGAGGACAAATTTGGCGACCATTATCCACCTTAGCCCAAAAAAATGCTCAGGCGCTGCAGTGATATGAGCATGGGGGGATTTATCGGGCTATGTCAGTGTGGTGTGGGATTATGGTAGCAGTGGCACAAGGTGCAGCAAGGCGCTCTGCTCCAGAAGGAACGGCGAGAACAAGGTTGGGCTGTGTCCCATATGCCAAAAGCCCTGCCATTAACTGATCATATAATAATTGGGGTGGTAGGTGAGATGGGAGAGATGCAAAGGACACTTCCAATGTGGTGTCTGAAGGAAGTTGAATTTGGGTGGTAGGGATATGAGTGTTTTTGTAAATTATGGGAGTAGAAACCACTGCTGCAGCATCCTCCTCCATTTGGAAGCCAACATCAAAATAGCCCTTAAATGGGTGGAAATCAATAAAGCCAGCCGGTGCAAATGCAGCTGTGGCTACTTCAATGATTGTCTTGTCAGCATATGGTAACAAACACCACAGTTGACTATTGGGCAAAATTGGATGTTGAAATGAGGTAGGGTGAGAGGATGGGGATGAGAAGGGTGGATGTACGCCAGGTGGAGCGCTAAGTCCTGTGGGGGGACAAAACGGCCTGAAGAAGACAGTGGGCTATTTGACCCCATGCAAATGCATTTGCCCACAGGGCGGAAAATGCTAGGTGGTGGAGCACTGCTACCCCGCATTGGAGCAGCAGGTGGTGGATCCGCAGACATTTTTTGGGAAATGGTTGTGGCCAGAAGGCATTGGAAAATTAAACGCTTTTTTTATAAAATTTGCTTATAGTGAGTTTGAGCGAAAAGAAAAGTTAATAAATACAAAAAGCTTGTATATTAAACTATGAACTTGTGATAATAAATTGTGCTTTATTAGTATCAATTTGGAGATATTTTATAGAGTTTGATGTTAAATCTCATCATACACATGGCGCCTCATATTCAATGGCACTTAGCCAGAGGAACACATAATAAATTTATCTAAGAGCTACAACCTTTTTGACTCAGGGGCATCTCACATGGCCTCAGGGTTGATGTCAAACCGTAAATATCTCAAAACAGCGTTTCTGACGTATTTACAAATAGCTAAACTGATGCTCCTCTCAAGAAATTTGGTAGCACATACCAAGGTGATTCATACCACTAATTGGTATTTAATTTAATCAAAAAATCAATTGATATTAAAAGCTAATTTTAACATAGACCAACAAACTGATGAGCCTGCATCATCAAATTAACTATTATTATTAAGTTGACTTAACCAACAAAGCCCTCAAACTATGTTATCATAGTTGAATATTAATAAGTGAAATTGCTAGGCTGAGGATCCCAAGCTTTGCATAAGTGTAGGATATTCCTGATCAATAATCACTGATATCTTTGATATGATCACAATAAATTAAGCACGCAAACTTTTAATTTGTCCCTGTTGAATATCTGATGATTAGGTCCAGTCAACTACTAAACACTTCCCCCGCTTTGAATGGATAAGAGCGGCAGATACCCTTCTTTCTGGGTCATAATGTTAACTTCTCACGATCTTAAACTTATGAACAATATATCAATAGCCTTTCATCCTTGGACAGACGAGTCTTCTTAAGATTGAGCAAGTCCATGTGGCGTGCTATGGTCAACTCAGGTTTGTTACCTTTGATTTCTCAAGCTGGTTTGACCAGCTATGTTTCAACAGTACCCAAGAGTTTGGCTTTGCGTCCTGCTGCGACTTCAACAATCATTGATGAACCCAAACAGGCCCCCTTGGCTTCAAGTTCTGCCAACAAACATCCCAATGGTCAGTGAGATCTTCTTTGACTCTCTCTCCTCAACTCTATCGGCTTCTGAAGCTGATCATCCCCAAGAAACCCTCATCCAGAATCAATTTGCTTTGGATGGGGATCTCCTCTCTGACTTCTTGTTCTCCCATTTTCATGTCTTCCCTTTCAACAACCTTATTTCTTCGTTACATGCAGGCAGTGTGGCTTTGTTGGGTTTAAGCTCATTTGATGTAACAACTTGCAATAGCCTACTTATCATCTGTACTTTCTGTCAGATTCTGTGGTTGACTCAAAAATAAACCCATTTGGCAAATCACAGATCAGGCCAATTTTCCCTCCTAATGCTTAATCTAATAATCTAATTGAAACCTATTGCAATAATATGGCTCAGGCCAATTAATACAACGTGGATTTAATTATATTATTAGAAGCTCATGACAAATACCACCGCACATTTAGGCCAATCTTCTCTGCAACTATTCGGTCAGGTCAATAAACTCAATGTCAATTCAATCTAATTATTCCATCAGTAGCTTGGGCCAAATACATTTTCACAGTTGGGCTGATTATCGCTGCCCCAAATCTCAGCAACTAGTCCTGATTAATTGGGATCAATATTAAGAAAGCAGTATATAAAATTGTTTGAGATGACTTAAAGTTAACGTTTAAAAGTCTCATGGACAATCAGAAGAATGAAGAACGTAATCAATTTCCTGCCTAAGGGCGAATTTTGTATGTCAGTATTCATAATTGACATGATAGTACTTGCACATGGACTTCCCAAAGGAGAAGTCTTTAGTGCTATTGAGAGGGCCAGTTGACATCCCAATTAAGGAGTCATTTTCATCAGCTGTACAATGAAAACATATTTTGATCTGGTCCTAAAATAAATTTTTTTATGTCAATATGTGTAACCACTATGATAGCCATGCACATGGACTGCCTAAATGGGAGTACCTAGTGTTATTGAGAAAAGCCTGCTGACGGCCTAATTAAGGGTATATAATTTTCTTAAATTGACCACAAAATCTTCCAGAATTCGTATTTTGTCAGCAGTATGATGAAACTCATAAGAGATGATCCTAGGACCATCTTGCACACTCATTGTTGATTTTTATCCCTGAAATCCTCCCAAATATGAGAGTAATTTGACACCAATAAACCTAGCAATAGGTCTCAGTTGTATAAGTTCAAGGGCAAAACTGAGGTGGAACATAATCTGTGAGATTGCGTGCTTGAATGTGGTCAGGAGATGACCTAGAGGTATAAATACCAGCGCCTAGCCTAACAAATTATTATCAAATTATCTAGTCTAATAAAGATCTATTTTATTTTAATTTTTCTGATTTGTTTTTAAGTCAGTTTTGGAGAGTGTTGGCAAGCTGGGATCTCAGGATCCACGGCTTGTAACTTTGCATGCCTCAGCTGAAGTTCCTGATTACAAAGGGAAATTCAGCCCAAAATCAGCCAGAAGAGTTGGGCTATTTGAGGATGCCTAGTGAGTTTCTGAATCGTTAAAATACTGTAAGCCACTGACAAAATTGAGGATTAATCAGCTGAACTTCAGCAATTAATTAAGCATGCAGGAATATAATTATTAAGTGAGAAATCCTCAGAATTTCACATTTGGTGCTCACTCAAAATTGGTGACACTTTCTGAAAGGGATCAACAAAACCAGTTTCTGCCAGATTTGTCCAGATGAAATTGCAACAACGAGATGGAGCTTAGCTTTGATATAAGAAACTCCTACTACCTGGATCTTATCACAGTGGGGGAGCTAATGTGTATACAACAAGCCTGATTGACCTTATATCAGCAAGCACAGAACGGCTCACCATTCATGCCACTTTGGTCCAAAGAAATTACCTGAACTTAGATTTAAAGCACACTGATTTTAGAAAAGTATGTTTGGATAAAGTTGGACACTGGGAACAAAATCATTGAAAACCTAATCAGCCTTAACAATGTTGTTATAACAAGCGATTTGCATACCTTGACCAACATGGAGAAAACAACATTTGTTAACAGATAAGTTAGGGCTGATTTTATATACAACTGTGTCCACTTAAATTTATAAAAAGGATATAAAGCTGGCCAATCAAAAAAAAAAAAAAAAAAAAAGAAAAAAACATAACTTATAAAATATTAGCATTGCAATACAAAATAAAAATATAGTAAATAAGATAAATTCATAAAATAATGAAAAAAGTATATTAATAAAAATAACAGTATATATATATCACATCTAACTACTACTATAAGTCACACTTGGAGATGAGGAGAGGATCCCACTCCAGAATCGTTGGCAGTACAGGACAAAATTAACAATAAGTGGATTCAACTCCAGATTTGTCAGCTGGTCAGCTAAAATAAACAATGATGATGATAAATGAAGTCTAATCTGGAATCATAGGGCTTATGCTTGAGTCAAGTGGGGGGGATGTGTCAGATTCTGTGGTTGACTCAAAAATAAACCCTTTGACAAACCACAGATCAGGCCAATTTTACCTCCTAATGCTTAAGCTAATAATCTAATTAATTCTATTGCAATAACATGGATCAGGCTGATTATTGCAACGTATGTTTATATATATTATTAGAGGCTTGGGCCAAATACCCCCACGCAATTAGCCAATCTTCTCTGCAACTACTCGGCTGGGCCAGTTAAATCAATGTCAATTCAATCTAATTATTCTATTGGTATCTTGGGCTGAATACATTCACACAGTTGGGCTGATTATCACTGCCCAAACCTTGGCAACTAGTCCTGATTAATTGGGACCAATATTAAGAAAGCAGTATATAAAATTGTTTGGGATGACCCAAAGTTAACGTTTAAAAGTCCCATGGACAATCAGAAGAATGAAGAACGTAATCAATTTCCTGCCTAAGGGCGAATTTTGTATGTCAGTATTCATAATTGACATGATAGTACTTGCACATGGACTGCCCAAAGGAGAAGTCTTTAGTGCTATTGAGAGGGCCAGTTGACATCCCAATTAGGGAGTCATTTTCATCAGCTGTACAATGAAAACATATTTTGATCTAGTCCTAAAATAATTTTTATATATTGATACGCATAACCATCATGATAGCACATGCACATGAACTGCCCAAATGGGAGTAACTAGTGTTATTGAGAGAGGCCTGCTGACGGCCTAATTAAGGATATGTCATTTTCTTAAAATATGCCACAAAATCTTCCAGAATTCGTATTTTGTCAGCAGTATGATGAAACTCATAAGAGATGATCCTAGGACCATTTTGCACACTCATTGTTGCGATTTTTGTCCCTAAAATCCTCCCAAATATGAGAGTAATTTGCCACCAATAAACCTAACAATAGGTTTCAATTGTATCCATTCAAGGGCCAAACTGAGGTGGAACATAATCTGTGAGATTGCGTGCTTGAATGTGGCCAAGAGATGCCCTAGAGGTATAAATACTGGTGCCTGGCCTAATTCAAATATTATCAAATAATCTAGTCTAATAAATATTTATCTTATTTAATATTCCTCCAGATTTGTATCTCAAGTCGCTTTTGGAGAGTGTCAGCAAGCTGGGATCTCAGTATCCAAAGCTTATAACCCTACCTGCCTCAGCTGAAGTTCCCAATTACAGAGGGAAAATCCAGCCCAAAATCAGACAGAAGAATTGGGGCTATTTGAGGATGCCTAGTGAGTTTCCAAATGGTCAGATTACCATAAGCCACTGGCAAATTTGAGGATCATTGGCCAATCTCCAGGCCAATTAAGCATGTAGGAATATAATTATCAAGCGAGTAATCCTCAGAATTTCACACTTGCTAACAAGTTTGAGGTTGCCTCATTCCATATTTTTGAGGCTAATCAGGATCTTAATTTTGCTAACCCAGTTTCTAGGTTTTAGCGTGAACCTACTTCAGTACATACTAATTTAAACATCTTTTTGGGCCTCAAAGCTCAGGTTTTAAAAGTTTAGTGCATCCTAGTATTATATTGAGCCCTTTCCAAAAGCCTGACGAAAGGGTTTCCCATAATTTATCCCACAGATGGCTCTTCTGGGCGCGTGCATTCATTTCCCTCCTTCCTCGCTTTCCACTGAAGCCATGCCTGACATGTGCAGGTTTTTAAATGAGGCCCATTTGCAGATGTTTCATGCAAAAGTGTTCCTCCCCCTCAGTTTACTCATGTCTTTTAAGCTTTCTTGCCGATTGTATCTTCCTTTCTGCAGCATTTTCTCTGCTGAGCTGAACCTCTCTCGCCTGTTCCAAAGTCCCTTCCAATGGTCTTTTCCTTTAGTTTGATGGCCTTTTCCTAAGCTGACCAGGCCAGAATGCCTGGTGCCAAGCCTTTTTAAATTTAGCGCATATCCAACAGGGCCTGGGTAGTCAAGACTTGTATGAGATTCACATTTCTCTGATACCACTACAGGATTACCTGGTTTGATATCACTCTCCTCCCCCTCCCAAAGAAGGGTTATCTAGTTCCAGTGACGATGAGGCATCAAATCTATGAATTAAATTTTTATGTTTTTATAATTGTTGAAGTTTTATTGTATTATTTTTGTCATTTTATTATTATTATTAGTATTATTACTATTATTATTATTATTACCAGTATTAGTATTATTGTTATTATTGTTTTTCTTTCTCCTAAGCGTTACTTTTATAAAGCAAAGGAAGATTCAAGTTGAACTCAAACATTTAATAATCGGTAAAGAAGGTAAAGATGCACAACTCCAATCAGAAGTCCTGGGTGAACATCACAAGGGGTGGTAATTCCACCAACATGGCGTTCCCCAAGGGCATCAAACTCTCCCACAAGGAGCTCCTGGTAAGCCAAAAAACCAGACCAGACGACAGATGCAAGTCCCCACCAAAGGGTACCTGAAAATGCTGCACCAGCATATGCTTTATAATAATATCCGCCATTCACTCCCCTCTCCCCTGTTAAGCATGGGGTTAGAGTAAACTTTGGGGTCAAACACCCGGAGATCTTGTTGGCAATTACAGAAAAAAGAAAAATTTATTTTGAAAATGCCGTTTTTATTAAGCAAGAATTTTGTTGAGGATTTATAGATATTGGCTTCACCACAGTAGAGCAGGCAGATACCGCAGCAAAGGTCATCTTCGAGGTAACTGTCAAAGGCATGCCCCACCATGTCAAGGTACACATACTCGCTGGAACAAGGAGAATGACCTTTTTATATCCTTCAAAGATCTCCCAACTGATCTCCCCCAAGACTTCATCAAAGTGGAACTAATCAAAGGCCTTGAGGAGTACAGAAGAGTAAAGCAGTTTGAGCTACAGCGCTTTCACCTCATGCCAGAATCTGCAGCGGAAAGGCGATTGCAATTATTGACCCCAAGCCTGAATTAGAAGCTGACCCCACCTGATCCCACATGTCTCACAGTTCATCTTGCTGGAGGGACAAGCATCTGACCCCTTTAAAGTCACCCAAGAGAAGGCTCCTCCCATCTGCCAGCACTGCCAGGTGCTTGGGCATTGGGCCCATGCATGCCCTGCTGTAGGCAAGCAGCAGGAGGAGGAGGACCCTGAGGAAATGGTCGAAAATAATGAAAATTTTGGTAAACTTCAGGTGGCAACAACCTCATTTAACTGGGGGGAACATGGCGAGTATCAGATCATCAAACTGGTCACCACCAAACAATGCAAAGCAGAGGAAAAATCGAAGTGATGAGCAGAGGCCAGAGTGAGGGCTGAGGAAGCTAAAAAAAGTGAATCAGATCCTGAAAACCAATAATGCTGGAAATGTAAACTGTTTTGAGATCCTGAGAGACCCCTGAAGAGCCGATGGAGGGGACAGCAAACCAGCAGATGCAGGTGGCAACACAGGGACAGATGATGTCCATGAGAGTGGGAAACAAACTGGTGCTGGTTCAGGCTGGAGTTATAACTCCGGTCACCTACCTGTGCTATCAATGAAAAACTCTCAGAACAAGGGTTACAAAAATTTTCAAGATGGCCCAGCTACTGATAGATCGAGCACTGCCTCAGCTCAGCTCAGTGGCACAGAGCTCACAAATGGGTACTCAAAGCTTGAATCACTTAAATCATGATAGAATTGGCTCAAATGGCCTGGAACTATCTGATTAAGGCAGATCAGGCAGATCAGGCAATATGATCATAATAGGGACATTCAATATCGCAGGGCTGAAGGCCGCCACGTCCCAGGCCAAGAAAATTCAGCATCTGCAAAACCCTCCAGCTGACATCCTGGCAATCTAGGAGAGTCACTTCCCAAGGGGGGAGGAGCCCGAGTGGACCCAGATGCTCATCCCAAACTGCTCAACTTGGTCCACCCTCTGCGGGTTTGTGATCAAACCAGGCAGGGGCATCACCGTCACATCCTCAACTGATCACCTAAGGGGAGAGTCCTGGCCATCACGATCACCTGGCAGGGAAATCAGTACAACCTAGTCAATACTTATGCCCCCAACATCCCCAGCGACTGCGCCAACTTCTTTGAAGAAGTGGCCAATTTACCACTACCAGAAAACAGCTTCCTCCTAGGGGACATAAACTGCTGGCTCACAAGAGCCACAGACAGATGGCCCCCGGACATTGATCATCCTCATGGGCACCAGGAGCTCGCGTTGCTCATGGTTGCATTAGGGGTCATCAATGCACGCCCAAAGGATGTGCCAACCCTTGAGCACATGACAAGGCCACACGTCAGAGAGGGCGAGCTGCTCTCAATGACATGTATCGACCTAATCTGCATCCCAGCGACCCTCAAACATATGGTAGAAAACTTTGAGACATTTAGTGTCAACCACTCGGATCATTGGCTGGTAAGGATTACCCTGAGGTCAGAACTGCAGGCACAGCCATGCCAAAAATGGAAGAAGCTTCACCCACAAACCATAGCTAACGCCAACTTCGCCCACTGGTTAGCAGTCTGAACCCTGGATAGTGATGTGAGGGACCCTCTCAGTGAAGACCCAATCCAGACCTGGGGACGCCTGAAGGCTGAAATGGTCGCCACCGCAAAATGTACATCCTCCAGGAGGCACATGGCCAAGGCATCAGAACTCCAAAGGGCTATCAACCAACATGCACATCTCAAGAGGAATGACCCCCAAGCGGGCCACAGCACCAATTGGATGAGGGAATGGGTTTGGCTCACCCTTGAGATCCAAGGTTTCAGCAAGCAAGCACAGGAATGGCTCACATTACAGGCAGGAGAAAAAGTGGTGGCTGAGGGTGAAAAATCATCAAGATTCTTCATGTGTCAGTTCACCACCCAGAAATCCAAACCCGATGTGATGCTCTGGCTGCACAAGATGGTACCATAGCATGCTCCCCAGAGGCGCTAGCAGACATAGCCCATGAATACTACACAAAGTTATACTTGAACAAGGGCGCCTTACCTCAGGACATCAAGTCCTTCCTTGTGAGGGTGGAGCCACCCCCAACCCTAGACACTTCAGCACTCACAGCGCCAATAATGAAAAGAGGAACTCAATGCAGCAATCAAGAGCCTTCCCCAGCAGAAGAGCCCAGGACCTGATGGGATCCCATACAAATTGATTATGACATTCCCAGACCTCCTCAGCCACATCCTCCTCGCCGCACTTAACAGATGCTTGGATGAGACCAAGCTCATGCCTGGGGGATGAAGCCCTGCTGGTTCTCCTTCACAAAAAAGGAGACACACATTCACTTGACAACTGGCATCCAATCTCGCTGATAAACTCTGACTCCAAACTGCTTTTGAAAATCCTGGCACATCATCTAGGGACCATTGGGAGGAATGTGATCTTGACAAACCAACACGGATTTGTCCCCAGCAGGAGCATCTGGGACAACATCCATACAGTTGCCAACGTCACCCAGTCTAACTCTAGTGGAGCATTAGTATTCCTAGACCAACAAAAAGCTTATGACAGGGTAGACTGGTTGTACTTACACCACTGCATGGAGAGAACATACCTGCCACTAAGATTCATCAACTGGGCAATGAAGCAAATGATGGCAATAAAAATGTCAGTTTTAGGCCCCAGGTTCCAGTTGGCCAAAATCTCACCGCAATGTGGGGTGAGGCAAGGGGACCCGATGAGCCCCCTGCTGTACAACCTGGCTTTTGACCCAGTGTTGCAGGTGGCGGAGGCAGAGCTGGAAGGCATCGACGTGCGCAGGCAGCCACCGCTGAAAGCTCTGGCATATGCCAACAATGCAGTCATAGGAAATTCAAGCTTGTAGGACTTGGAGAAACTCAAGTCAATCATCCAACAATATGAGTCAGCTAGTAATGCAAGAATTAACAAAACAAAAACAGAAATCTTACCTGTCAGTGGCACAAAATCACCCATCCAAAAAACTGGGGTGGCGAAACTCAAACCAGGGTTTGCCAACTGGCCCCAGCAAGAGCCACCCTGCCACCTGCCACCCCCACTCAGCCAGAAATGGTAGCTGGGGTGGGTGACAACTGGGCCTTATATACCCAGCGCCGTGGACATCCAAGGAAGACTGACGTCATGGTGAGTCAGAAGAAGTGAAACCAAACATATTACAATATCCAAAAAATACATACAGAAAAATCAAAAGTCAGATCAGTCATAGATGCGATGAATCAGGAGCCAGCTTTTGATGTCAATAATGACATCATCATCACATCAGCTGATCTGAATTTAAATGCAAAAATCAGTCTAGATAAGCAGGTAAGCGATACAATTAATTATGGGTTTCAGAATCCACCCAAAAATGATGGAATCAGCAGCAAGTCAAATGGCCAAAATGACAAAATCAATTCAAATAATTTAATGCAAAACACCAAAGTTTCACACATTAAGTCAAGCAATTTAAACAATTTAAAACAGCAAATCAAAAACTGAGACCTTAATTGCAGGCCTCAGATCGCCACTGAGTATGATGTAATTGGTGATGGATCAGCCAGCCGCCCTGGCAAAATTAATTTAGACAATTTAATGCATAATTTCGATGTCTCAGAACCTAAATCAAATAATTTAAATAATTTAGACCTCAATATTGACAACTGAGATCTTAATTTAAGGTCTCAGAACTTCACCAAAAATGATGTAATTGGTGATGAATCGGCGCCAGCCCTGACAAAATCACCTGTCAAAATTTAATGCATAATTCTGAAGTCTCAGAATTCAATTTAAACAATTTAAAAAATTTAATTTCACCAAATGATGGTCGAGACCTTAATTGCCAGTCTCAAATCATTGACTACAGATGATGTAACCAGTGACAAATTGACTTTCCGCCCAAATTGTAATTTAAATAATTTAAGGCAAAAATCAAAAAAGAATCAAGGTGAATGGAAGCAAAAAATTCAAAAAACAAAATAAATCAAAGTAAAATAAAATTTATTTGGTGAAATGCATACAATTTGCCAGCACACAATGACCATCCCCACCACCCCATAGCATCCAAAAAAAAAAAAAACTGGGCAGAATCTGGGCCCCATTTGGGGTGACACCTTTGGGCAGCCCAGTGAAACACCTGGGCATCACCCTGAACCCCAACGGGCCAGACCTGCCTGGGATCAAGGATGGGCTCATCCAGAAGCTTGCATCCTGCATTGCCTCCCTCAGAGGGAGGCAAATGGGACTCATAGGGCGAGTTGCAGTCATGAATTCCCTCCTGCTTCCAATCCTCTGGTTCCCAGACACAGTTGTTCCCTTCTCCTCAAACTTCCATGACTGCATCAGGGCCTTACTGCAGTCATGGTTGTGGGAAGGCAGAAGAGCCCCAATACAAATTGGCCTGCTTCATGGACCAAGAGCAGAAGGAGGCCTAGGCCTCACCAACCATGTCACCCAATCTGATAAAATTTTTGGTAAGTGGATAGTCAGAGTAACAAGCCCAAACCCCAAACTGAACCACTGGTCACATGCTGCATGAATCAACCTGGCCAGGGACCTCAGACTTGCCAATCCCACAGCCCAAAACACCCTCCTGTCTTACCTGGGCTAATCCAAATGCCCACAGCCCACACCAGTCCTCAAATTTTTCCCATGCGGTATTGAAGATCATCCGTCAAGATGTGTGGCTGTTCCCTCTCAGTATCACAAGGGGGCAACGCAGTTGAGGGTTTGCAAACCATGCCTACACCCAGGAATGCAGGGGCGCACAAGTCTCAGTGGTGGAATACCCCCCACCAAGAGCATGAACCCTATCCCATATTGACCTCCTGGATCATAATGATCAGCCATATGATGAAAAAAACTCAAAAAAAAATTTGGAAATTTGCAACCCACAATCTACTTCACCCAAAAATCAGGGCGCACATCTGGGCAATGCCTGCACAGGGCCTACTGAACAGCTGAACTGTCTAATTCAACCCAGGAGCACTGCAGAGTATGCGGTGCAAAAGACACCCTGCTGCATAGGATGAAAGAGTGCCCAACAGCCCAGCTTGTATGGAAACTAGTGTGGCCACTGATGGCACCCAACCGTGTACCCACCAAACTCTGTCCAATTGCAAATTTTATGGCACTTAATATTGAATCACCAATCCCAGAATTGCTCCAAGCAGTTATTTTTGCATTATCCCTATGGACAATTCACACAACTTATCTCAAGGCAATTCAAAATTCTGGCCCCAAATCCCGTTGAGATTTGCAATCAATTTAACAAAAATATAATTAAAGCATTTAATATTTGGTTGTTCAGTGAAGTGATTCCATGCTGACTTCAGAGGATGGTGCAGAGCTGGCTTCCACTACCCTTCCTAACCATTGACACAGAAATGCAAACCTGCCTCAACAGCATAAATTTACCAAGCAGCTCAAGCAAACCCCCTCCAACACCGCCAGGTCCCATGGGAACACTGGCCACAACATTCTCCCCCGGTACTTGGGTTTAGATTGCAGCCCCTTTTATTTCACTTTTCCCCCTCTCTTCAGTGTGGCATATTTGTCCCAAGGTCAGCCCACCTTGAATAAAATTATTATTATTATTATTATTATTATTAGGGGGTGTGGCATAGTTGGGAGGGCATCCCACTATCACCCCTCACATCATTTTCTGTTCCAAGAGGATATCAATACATGTGGATTTGCGCACCATGCCTCAGTATGACCAAGAAAATCAGTAAAGTTAGATTATATAATCCCAGCCTATCAGAACACCAGGAAGGTTTTACCCCCAGTACTTGGGTTTTGTCCTCCACTCCTATATTTTTGCTCCCTACTCCCTATCCTCTCTATTGGTGCAGTATATTTGTCCCAAGGTTGGCCCACCTCAAATAAAATTATTATTATTATTTTATTATTAATGTTTTTTCTTTTTTAGTATTATAAATGTTCTTTCTGATATGGATGAAGAAACTTAGTGTGTACTCAATTCACAACCCAGCCACCTTGATCCTTAATGGTATATACGTCTTCAGATAATTTCTCTAATATAATAAATGGATCTTTCCAAAGTAAGACCAGCTTGTGCATGCGGCCTGCGCCATGAGTGTCACAATATACTACTAAGTCTCCTTTCTTGAACTTAAACACCATAGCTCATTTAGCGTCATAATAGCTCTTCTGACTAGTTTTTTGACTAATCAAGTTCTGATAGGCTTCAGATTGCAACTTGATTAAGGTCTTCACTAGTTGCTCAACATAATTATTTTCCAAATGATTTGGTTGAACTGAGTACTGAATATAATGTTGGAATTAGAGCATGCTGTCTACCATACAGAAGTCAATATGGAGAGTGGCCTATACTGCTGCAGTGTTTAATATTGTACACAAATATAACAGCACTTATGGAAGTAGCCCATTGCAAAGGCGCCAGGGATGCGATTTTGTGCAATATGCTGACTGAGTGCCATTCACTCATTCTACCATACCATTAGTCTCAGGATGGTATGGTGTTGACAACACTCTTTTGATGGACATCAACTCATTTAACCGTTGCACCATATGGGCAGTAAAGTTCGTGCCATTATCTGTCAAGGTCTTCTGTTGGCATCCATGCTTATAAATATTACTATCCATAATAAGATTGGCAGTAGTTAGAGCCCTGGTGCCATAAATTGCTTTTGCTTTCACCCATTTGTCATATAGTTGATAGCAACAATTATATATTTGTTGCCTAGGCTACTCACAGGCAAAGGGCCAACTACATCAATTGACACAGTATTCCAGGCCCAGTCAGGTTTGATCAAACAATATTTCACATCTGACTTCATAGGCTTTGCAATTTGGCATGAATGACATTTATTAAGTACATCTTGGATATTGAATTGCATGGAATACCAATAGTAACTAGATCAATTTAATTCTAGCGTTTTGGTCAATCCTCCATGCCATTGGTCTTACGGGCTTATATAATAATATCCATTCAGTCTGAAGGTTTTGGAAAAATTTGACGCTTCCCCTCAGGCATGAGCTTGTATAAAACTCCATTCCAATATTTGGTGTCAGTTAATGCTTTTTCAACCAACTTTTGTATTTCAGGTGGCTTGTCCCCATACTTTTGAGTATATATTTTTTCATGAATCTCATCATCCAAAAAGCTCAGGAGAGCTACAATAGGAAGTCACGATATTCTGTCTGCATTTTAATGGGCTGCTCCAGCTCTATAAATAAATTCATAGTCATTTTCTTGTAATTTCAGGGCCCAGCGGACTAATCGTCCCTCGGGCTCTTTAAGATTGTGGAGCCATTGTAATGAGCTGAAATCCATCACTACTTAAAACTTGGTGCCATAAATGTACACCTAAAATTTTTTACAAGCTTAGATTACAGCCAAACATTCTTGCTCGGTCACCATATAATTACGCTCATGCTTATTAAACATCCTGCTGCAATAAACAACTTAATGATCCTCGCCATCATCCCCAATCTGAGATAGCACACCCCCAATTACAGTCAGTAAGGCGTCAGTTTGTATGATAAAAGGTCTGCTGAAATCTGGATATTAAAGGACAGGCGCCATTCTCATTTTCGGATTTAAAAGCCTCAAAGGCTTGTTGGCACTCCTCTGCCCACCAAAAATGAACTCCTTCTTGTAGTAAATGGAATAGGGGCACATAAATTCTTGTAAATCCTTCTACAAATCTTTTGATAGTATCCTACCATGCCTAAAAATATTGAACATCCCTCATATTTTTCAGAAGCTGATTTTTTTTTAATCGCCTCAACCTTTTGAGGTTGAGGCTGCAAGCCCTTGGAATCAATGACAAACCCGAGGTATTCCAATTGTTCTTTAAAGAATTGACATTTTCTAGGTTTTATCTTCAGATTAGCCTTCAGAAGCCATTCAAACACTTGTTCAAGCTCCTTCAGATGTTCAGAAAACGCTTGTGAAAAGACATTGATATCATCCAGGTACACCATTAAGCAGGATAAGTTAAGGTCTCCCAAAATTGTGTCCATTGTGTGCTGAAAGGTCACCAGCACATTGCACAGCCCCTGTGACATGCACTTCAGTTGAAACAGCCCTTGCACAGCAATCATCGTGCACTTCACCTGCTCCTCTTGAGTCAGTTCAATTTTCCAATATCCTAAGAAAGGTCCATTGTGGTAAAATAATTCTCCCCTCCCAGATGGTCCAGAGCATCATAATTCTGAGCAATGGATAAGAATCCTTTTTTGTGATGGTATTGAGGCGTTGATAATCAATTACAACTTGATTGATGCCATCTTTTTTCTTATGATTAAAACTGGGCTGACCCACGGGTTTTTATAGGGCACAATCATTCCACTTTTCAGCAATTTGTCTAGCTCTTCTCTGACTATTTTGTCACTAGCCCTTGGGCGCGGGTAGGCCTCATTCTAATAGGCACATGGTCCCTAGTGTCAACAAAATGATGTACTCCTTTTGCACAACCTAAAGCTTGGTCATCTTTGGCGAAAACTTTATAAATCATATAAACAACTCTAGTGCTTCATCCTTCTATTATTCTTATAATCCAGTAAATGATTCTCAGGGAATTACAGCATTTGCCTAAGGCTTTTGGTCAGCAAACCAAACTCAGATAAACTGTTAAATTTGACAGCTGCTTTTAACTCTTCCCTTGAAATAGATGCACAAATGAGACTACTTGATATTTCTTGACCTTAATAATTTGGCTGGTCAAATTTGCTAATAATATTAATTTCCCCATGCCCTGGTATAAGTTTTAAAGGCGCTACACTAAGCTCCATCTGAGAACAATTCCAAGGGGATACAAACTCCCCATATAGTCCTTCTGGAATATCCAGCGTGGTCCCAGTCCTCATAATCAGGTGATGGCCTGGAGCTATTGTCACATCCTTATTCACCTATAGAGGTATTCCTCAATTTTTGTTTACAACGGCTGGCATGAGGTAACTTCAATTTACCTGCTGAATATATCCTAATGGTATTATCCCATTTTCATAAGATATATTTATAAAGTTTTTGCAATAGCTAGTGGGCTTCATATTGTCACTAAAGTAATAAATGGAAGTGATTGGCCTAATATCGTCAAGATGTTTTCTTTAAATCTAATGAGATCCCATAGGCCCTTAGAAAACTAGTTCCAATTAATATGTCATATTGGCGTTGAGAAGCACTATTGCGGGTGCAGCTACTACCAAAGCTCCAAATTGCAGTGGCAAGGTGCTGTAAGCTCCTTCACTCTTAGTGCTGTTGGGGCCCGCGGTCACATATTCTAAATTGTGGTCAATGTCTGGAGCAATTTTCAATTTCTTTACCAACTTCATGAAGACAATGTTTACAGGTGCTCCACTATCAACAATGGCTACAACTTTGATCTTGTTGACCAGAATATTCACATAATTGCACTCAGAGTAGTAAGAATCAATAGAGTTTACAAATTGAATATGGGAAGAATCCAAAGAGTTAATAATGTGTTTCAGAGTATTTCCAATACTGGGACATTCATTGATGATGTGCCAATTGGCATAGCTATATTCACCCCTTTCAAGATTAGAATACTTCTGCATTGCTCAGCCCTTTCAGCTGGAATATTCTCAAGTATCTGTTTCACATATCTTTTAGTGACTACTCCAAAGGCTTCAGGTATGATAATCTTACTATGAGAGTGTCAGGCGAATTGCAAGTAAGAATTAGACTGGTCTGCCAGCCCAGATGCCAGAGCACCCAAATGGCAAACCAGAATGCCAGAGGCACTGCTGCTGGTATGATAAATATGGAACTGGAAGGGAGCTTAATTCTAACAGATAAAAACTGAATTTTGGGGAAGGTTGTTTTTATTGGAAAAACTTAAGGAAGGAGAATAGACCAACAATTTTCTCAATGCGATGTGACTAATTAAATAGTCATCAATTTGGAGGGAAACAAGCTGGGATAAGGTTCCACAAGTTTGACCTAAGCGGCGAGTTATTTGGGAATGGGTGGGTTAGTTCCCTGGGAACCAACATCACAAAATTTGGTGGTGGGCCGAGTTGCAGTTGGTTTGACCTAAGTGGTGAATTATTTGGGAATAAACGGGTTAGTTCCTGGGGACCAAAATCGCAAAATTCAGCGGCGGGCTGAGTTGCGGTTGGTTTGACCTCAAAAATCCAAACCAAAGCTTGGCTACATTTCCAATAATTGATGAAATGGCGTTTAGCCCGACAAGTGGCAGGAATTCTCCAAGACCACCCCACATATGGGTGGACCCATTTAGTTAGGAACAGGTTTGGGATTCCCAACCCGCCTGTGCTCAGTTGCTGGGCCATTCATTTGGTCAGTGGCATTGCATCAGGCGAAACACCCAATTTGCTGGCAGGAATCTTTGAAACCTTGTCAATGGTGTCTGATGCTATTATCTGCCCATTGGGGATGATGTCTGATAGATTTGTGAGGGGGGAATTTTTCAATCATGTTAACTGAATCGCAACTATTGAGCATTCCAGCTGAAAGATTGGTCTTCATACCTTTTTGACCATTTGAAATCTGAGCATTGGGCTGATTGATGCTCAAAGTAGTTGCAATCAATTCCATTTTGGTGATCTCAATGCAGAGTTCACTGATTCCTTGTAACAGTTCTTCTGAGGAGAGTGTGGGTACCAGAATTGGGATCTAAAGCGGAAGGGCTGTTACCCAGCGCTTGTCTACCATGTGAGTGAGATCGCCCTGAGTAACAAGGGGTATGACTATCCTCTTTGGTACCTTCTTGCTCAGGAATGAAAAGATGGCCCAATTGATGCCCAGAGGATGTTCACCAGGACTTAAAGAAAGTGAGTTACCACATGTATGTTTGTAGAATCTTCATTTAATACTAAAATAGAATTTGTTTTGTTGGTAAACAAGGCCCATAGCCTGCATCTTCTTGTCAAACAAGTGGGACTGACGTTTCAAGCACAATAGATGCGGGACGCTCTATTGTGCTTGTTCTTTTCCCTCCTCCTGCGCGTTATCTGTAAGGACTACATTAATACTACGCTGACAGCATCAGGAAGCAAAGTGTCCTTTATGATTGCAGTAAATAACAAGTAATTTCATTCATTGGGCGTGGGGCCCTTGAATTTGAGGTTTGCTCAGTTTTCATAAGTGGATCACTGTCAGTCTTCTTATTGATTTTAAAAGGGTTTTTCAGCAGAGCAGCAGGTCCTGATCTGTACCCAGTATTAGGAGGGAAGTAAAATTGTGAACATCTGTGAAAATATTAAAATAGTTCAGATGTTGTAAGGTTTTTCACAAAAGCAGGCAATAAAGTGTTTGATAAATCTCAGTAAAGTTTTACTGCATGTTGTAATGCAATATTAGCGTCAAAATTAACCATAGCCTATGCGCCTAGGAAAACAAGAGCTTTGCAATAGAATCAATCCGCAAATTTGTCAATCGCTTCATCTTTCTTAAAGAAAATGTCCATAAACTTAGATTTTATAGTTGAAATTTGTTCTGGACCTCCAAATTATGAAGTACTGCCTCTTTGACTTTGGCGTAGGTTGAGTACTTAGGCAATGTAAAGCATAACTAACTCAATGCTCCACTCATACAAACAATTGATCATAGTGGCCACTTTGTTATGGTCACTGGCCCCATACATGGCCATTTAAAAGCGTTTGACACTTGTAGTTACGCTTCCATTCTTATCAAAAAGATGTAGATTCGCTGGTTTGTAATTATCATTTTCCCATCCATGGCTATCACAATTACTTCGTTGTTGGCTTGATACAGGCGTATTAGGGCGCTGAGGCATTGTATCACAGTTTGAGGTGTTGGGGTTGGCCAAAACAACCAAATTTTTAGGCATTTGTTGATGTGGCCTAGCATTTATTTCTGTATCTACTTCTGAAGCTTCATCCTCATAATATAAAAAGAGTTTTCAATTAAATGGTTTATGACACACTGGCAACGCCCTTTGTCCAAAGCTCAGGTTTGATTATTATTTTTATTTTCCTAATTGATACAATTTCGATTTTTTTTTAATTTCACAATTTCCTCATTCAAGATAGTAGGTTGTGGTTGCAAGATGGAAATCACTTGGTCCTTTTCCTTAATTTCCTTCTTGCAATGGTTTACTTCTCCATGAAGGATATTGTTTGACTCAATAATAGAGGTAACATTCTCATTGAGAATATTGATATGTAAATTAAGATGATCAATGTCAAAATTTTTTCCATAATCCGCCCGTTTGTCAGGAAGATAGCAAGTTAATTTTAGATTAACCTGCCAATTAAATTGCCGAAGCACCCAAATGACAAGCCCAAATGCCAGTGGCACTGCTACTTGTGCGACTGTTATGAAACCAGCAAGGAATCTTGTCACTGAGAGCCCATGAGCCATAGTTGTGTATAGAAACCTAGCGAAGATCCAGGTGAACATGGCCACAGACCCCTTGGGTTGTTGAAATATAGGCGGGAAGGGTGGTTTAGATTTGAATATAATAAAAAACTGGAATTGGGTAAGGGGATTTATTAAAAAGTTAATTATAAAATTTCAACCAACAATTTCCTCAGTGCGATGCAACTAATTAAATAGTGTTCAAGTTGATAGCTTTTCAAAGCAGGGATCAGGGCTCTCAAATTTTGACCTAACCCAGCAAATCTTTGAGGGAGGGGAAAATAATGACTTCAATCTGAACTGACATTGAGGGAATAGGTGGCAGTCTGGGTCACTATCAGTTCAACCATGAATGCCTGATCCAAGGATATACTGCATTGGCAATGGTTAGTGCAATGGCATCTGGACCAACAGGCAACATGAATTCACCAGGGCCACCCCATATAGGGGCGGTTTCAACGGGTCAGAAACAGGTTTGGGATGACCAACCCGCCCATCCCCAGTTGCTGGAGTGTTTTGTTTGGCCAAATAGGTACCATTGATTGCCAACCTGAATTTAGTAATGAGTGTTTTAGATTATTGGCAACAGTCCCTGATGGTGATACATGCCTGTTGGGGATAAAGCCCAACAATTTTTAGAGGAGTTTAGAGTCAGCAACTGTACTGCACTATGGCTTAATGCCATCTGCAATTTTTACTGAGAATTCATTACTTATCCCCTTCTGGCTTTAAGTTGCACACCTGTTGAGCTTTATTCCTGTAGATTTCAAAAACTCAACTTTGATCTTGAGTATTTGGCATCATTGACTTTATATTTTACATCCCGCTCATGAGGATGACAGTTTCTGATGATTTCTGCACAGAGCTCCTCTATTCAACATACTAACTAAGTGGTGGTAAGCTTGGAAATTGGGGGAGGAATATTTAAAGGGAGAGCTGTTACCCAGCGCTCATCTACCACATGGGCGAGGTCGCCCTGTGTGACGAGGGGTACAGATGCCCTCTTTGGACCATTTATATTAAGAAATGGGAAAATCGGCCAATGCATTCAGAGGGGACGTTCCCCTGGCCTTACATTACCCTTTCCTTTTACTAGAGGAGGGGCACCACCACTGGGAACTGCATGAAAGCTACATTTTTGTGAGCGTTTGGCAGCTTGGTCGCCATTAAAACTGCAACCTTTGCAGGGGAATGGGGAGCATCAGGATGGGACAAATGAAAAACCTCAACTTGTTCCATGCAGTTTGCGCAATCATGGGCTTTTACCCAGCTGTTTTTGTAGGCTAAATAACCCTTCCATGCAACACAATACTAAACTGTCCTCCAAGATCTGCAGGATGCTAAAATGCTCTCCACTTCAGCCTCTTCCACATCCTCAATCACTATTGGCTCAGGATCTGAGGAGATAGTCCCCTTGAATGGGGACATCTTAGATATGTGAAAAACTGGATGTTGTTTTCAGTGAGATTGCAACTCTAACCAGAAAGCACCATTACCCAAATTCTCCTCCACCAAGTGGGGTCCCAAATGCTTGCTTGCAAACTTCCAGGAGGGTACCTGCATTCTCAAATGGCGCATATCAAGTATAAAATATGAACTCACCACAATGTCATGGGTAGGAAGCCGCTTCCAATCTGCAAAATGCTTGTAGTCATCAATAGCCTTAGTGAGATGCTCACGCACAAAGGACTGGTGTTGGGATTCTTGACCATATTCTCAGCTGGCTAGATTACAAGGGATTGCTAGGGGTCAATATCCTAATGCGAGGTGAATTGGAAATTGGTTGACCCTGATTTCAGGATAACTATGTTCAGGGGATTTTAGGTTATTTGCCTGGTTAGAACCATCAGGGATCAATCCAGACTAATGCTTAAGATCTCATTGGGCAGAGTTGCCGGCTAAATAGGGGCATCTGATAGTTGATTCACTATCAGGTTTACCAATTGGTATTGGTCAGGTTTCATCACCAACTGATTGGGAATTTAAGGAGTAAGTTGTGAGGCGAGTGATGCCACCTAAAACTAGCAAATCAATCAGTTGGTTCGCGACCTGCCTTAATGGGTAACAAGTTCCATTACCTAAGCAGGTTTCTTACCAAATATGATTGGTTTTCTTGAATTGAGAGGAAAACATTAGGGACACATTTTCTGACTCTTTCCATTTTAGGTCTCAAGAATGTCCAATGATGGAATCCTAGCCAGATGAGGAAGAACATCGCTGCTGAGATGAGGATGGGTGATTCAATGGCATTGGCTGCTGTTTCATCAAGGAGGTGCTAACTGTGGGTTGGGTGCCAAATCACCATTATAAAATTATTTGAGGTGGGTTGACCTTGGACAAATATACCACACCAAGAATGGTTTCTAACAAGTACAAGTTTTGAACTCAAAACCTGCACTAGGGGTGGAAGCAGTTTTAACCACTCGGCTAACCACCCTTGCCAAATCTTTACTATAAATTCACTAGAAATCACTAATAGATAAAAAAAGAATAATTTACAAAAAATAATTTACCATATCACAGATTATAACTTTTACTTGAGTCTTAAATTAGTAAGTTTTATCAGCATCAATTTGTTCTATTCTTTCTCAGGGATATTATTACTGTGTGCAGTAATTTGGAGACTCTTTAAGATAAAGAGTAAGGATCTGAGGGAGGATCCAGAGAAGAAGCTGAATCAAATTGGGGATTGCTGCCGACTCTGTGTCAAACCAGAGAAACTGTAAACAGGGATCCAAGAGTTATTGAGTTAGGTGGTATGAGGGAACGAATCCCTATTTAAGACATCATAAGTAATTTGAAAGGAAATACTAGCCAAGCGTTAGACCAAAATCTAATACTTCCATTCAACTATGAATATGGTCGCCATACTATTATCAACGATTATATTGACTACTATTATACAATGCAGAGAATTGCACAAAACCCAAACCTGTGCAAGTAATATATTTATATGGGTTATTGGCCGAAAATAATCAGGAAACTGATAATTTTTTACAAAGCAGTGCTCACTACAGGGGTGTAATTGATTAGAAGAACTTAAAAGTGATTTCATATAAAGACAAGATAAGGAAACTATGGATGGTTTTGACAACCGTTAATCAGAACGCTCTGAACTCAGTGGATCATTGAGAATTTGCAGCATTGGAAGAAAGAGTTGCCAAGATTGAGGAAGGGATCAATAATGTCACGAGTTTTGGGAATAAATTACTTAGAAAAGTAACATCATTAAAGAAGAAAAAAGGGGACTTAATTTGAGAAGCATATTTCTGAAAATGGA
The DNA here is from genome assembly GCA_022478985.1 of Massospora cicadina. Classification (NCBI taxonomy): domain Eukaryota; kingdom Fungi; phylum Entomophthoromycota; class Entomophthoromycetes; order Entomophthorales; family Entomophthoraceae; genus Massospora; species Massospora cicadina. The sequence goes on along the minus strand of JAKSZP010001431.1, from coordinate 118,064 downwards.
GCGTGAAGTGGATCGCGTTTGTTTAAGATCATTCAGCACTGACATTGAGAAGCTGATTAAACAGGTTGAGGAGTTAAAAGCTTACAAATGCGATTGTGAGCCATATGTGGCGACCAATGCCAAAGAAAGAACTCCCCATATGATAATTGAGAAGATGACTACCCAAAGAAACATGCCGCCCACTTTTACTGCTATTTCAGAGATGACACCTGAAATCACTCCCCAAGTGAGCTGAGTAGCCAAACCTAGAGAGGTGGCTAATGAAATATCAGAGGAATTCAAGGCAACACTGAAATTGCTGACTTTCCATTAGGATAATGCCCCAGAATATTTCAATTGTTTGATATGACAATGTACGGATATGGCTATCATCAAAAGGCATTGATGGTGATGAATTGCCTAGATACCAATTGTCAAAACCTAGTGTTGCCACACCTGGAAGGGGACAGCTGGTCATATGCAGAAGCCAAAGCAACCACTATAAAGGAATTCAGAAGCCTGATGCGCATGTCAAAGTGCAAACATGAGTTCATGGGCATCCAATTCCATAAAGATGAATCTTTAGCTGGCTTTGCTAATCATTTTTACCAGGAATTGCAAATACTGGTTGGAGCGAAGGTGCTGGATGATTTCGATGCCAGAATTGCATTACAAGCGGCCTTTTGTCCCTACCACAATTTGCACTGAATGATGTCTTCCATGTTCATGATGGAAATTACTACCTCTCAGATGGTAGACAATTTAGAACTCTTGGGAGCAACCTTTGATGCCCCAAACAGAAGTTTCAATAAAACCCAGTATGAAATTCAAATCTAATGAAGGGGAACAAGGGTGCTAAGGAGATGAACAACTGAACCATGCTGGGGAATAAACCTAAAGTCTTCAAACGGATTACTAAAAAGGAGAAAGTCTATTACCAATGCGGAGGAAAGGGACATTTCACTCTAAATTGCAAGAAACCAAAGGATCAAATCAACATGGTCCAAGAGAAAGAGTCTGCAATGCAAAGGAGTCAGAAAAAGGGCCTGCAGCCTATATGGGGAACAGTCTAGAGCTGCGGAGAAGCCTGTTCCTCCCAATATTATGCACTAAAATTAACATCAGTGATCTGTTCATGGATGATGACGTACAGGATTAACTGTATCAAGTGGTCAATTTGGGCATGAATGTGGTAACAAGATCCAGGGCAAAAGGGATTGACCCCAAGATAATTAAAAAAGTTGCCCGGCCATACGCCCAACAACTAGTAAACAATATTTGAGCTTCAGATAATCCTGAAGTATTGACCAAAGTTTGATTATATGAGGCAAACCTGTCAATCCCCTCAGCATGATAAAGGAATCATTTCCTGATTTATTGGCGCAAATCATTCACACCCTTGATTCAGTTAATAACTCCGCTATGCACTCAGTAAATACTATCTTACGATAATCTGAGTGTAAATATATAGATATACTAGTGAATCAAGTATGGTGAGGGTTAATGTTGACAGCAGAGCGTCTATTAATATTGTCTCAACCAAGCTGGTTAAAAGGATGAAGATCTCGACTGACTTGGAACACAGAAAGGAATATGAGACAGCAGGGCCGAATATCACCATCTCATGTGGAGAGTATAGTGCTTTGCCACTTCAATTCAGATCCTTGGTGGTATCTGCTCTAGCAATAGTTTTGGCCAGCCAAAACTATGACATTCTGATCAAGATGGAATTTCTACAGAAGTACAGAGTTAAATGTAATTTTGAGGATAATATGTTGACCATTTTGGGTCAGACGTTACCATTGGTCTATCAGAAGGATGGGGAAGCTCCACTGAGTAGGAGAAATAACTTCATCAACTTGATATACAATGATGGCATTGTCCCAATTTGATACCAACTATTTGGCTGGAAGTGATGAGAAATCAGATCGGCACATGATTTGGGTTTTGAACCAGGTTGCAAGTGACTTGGACCAGTTGCCCCAACTCTCCGGGACAGATCTGGGAAGTTCAGATCGTGTAAATAGTCAGATTGAGAGTTTGGACCAGGTTGTGAACAACCCAGCACCATGGCCATAGCCCCCCCAGGATAAATCCAGGGAATCCTAACCATGTGAACAGGCCGACTCAAATGGTCAGGGCCTGGATTGGCACCATTGACCTGGTTTGGCCCCAAAAATTTGGAAAAATCTGCAAAAGTTTTTTTTTATTTTTTCCAAGATTTTGGAAATCCTCCCGCCCTCCTCCACACCAGCCAACCAAATCCCATCACTGATCCCCAATCACCCAATCCTTCGGCATTCCCACTATGCAATTCTCCCCATACTTAAGGCAACTGCCCTGTTGAGGGGCAATTGTCAGTTCATTCTCTAATATTCCCACGCTTTGTGCCAAATAAAACTCAAATACCCCAAACACCTTGCCACGGCCTCCATATGTTTACTTTTTTAAAATTCCACTGATCAATCTGGCAAAGCGCGCCGTTATCCAGATACTCATCCCAATGTTCGCCAACTGGGTCATCCAATCACTCAAACCTACCACGTGGCAGCAGATTATATCCACCATAAACCATCTCACCCCTGACGATAAAGTCACTTCTTCATCCACTTTTGCATATCCATCTAATGCAAATCCGTCCACTTTTGCATATCCGTCTAATGCAAAACCACCCGTTCACTCCATCACTAGGATCTTTAAAAACGCTCCCCTGTTGGAACAGCGCCAGGGCGCCCCTGCCCTAGTGCTCACAAACTTGGCCCCCATACCTAGCTTATTTAGCATTGGCCTCACCCACCTGAGGGGCCTGGAGCACCCCGCTCAAGGGAGCTCAGCCTTAACACTCACTGCGGGTCCATTTCCCTTTCCACCTGCACCCCTGTTCATGTGGCGGCCCCTGTGCCGCCCCTCGCTGGCGTGCAGACTCACCTATTTAAAGCTGAAGGCCAGCAACTGCGAACCCTGGAGGAGTCGTCATCCTCCCCACCTCTCCCGCCCTTGGGGGTTTCCCCACAAGACTCGCGGTTGCCCCCAGTGCAACCATCTGGTTTGCCTTAAGGGCCTTTGGTATGTTAATGAACCTTTGCTTTCCACACATCACTAATAGATCTCCCCAACTTCAAGTCACTCGGACAGCTGTGCCTTTGACATTCTGGGCTCTCCACTGGGTGCTCACACGCCCAGACTGGGAGCCCAGTCTAATTATTATCAGCCGCATCCATGACGCCCTGGAAAAAGTCCATAGTAGAGCCTTGGGTGGCTCCTGGAATAATAATTCCAGGCCATGGAGAAATTCGAGTTCTGCTGGCAAATTTAAGCAAAAAACCAACGAAGATTGAGAAGAATTAGATTGTCGCGTTTGTTCAACTAATCCTGACAGCTGAACTGAGAAAAGTCCTCATATTTGAGGCCCTCAATGAGATGGGATTCCTGACTGGGGTAACTGAGAGTATCGACCTAATGGCTGATTGAGAGCAACTCGCTGATCTGATGGAAGGACAGCAAGAGAAGGTGCTCTTTTGTTCAAAAAATATTAGAAAGTATTAACCCAGGATGATCACAATTTGGGATGTGCAAAAGTTGTGATCCACAAGGTTAATACTGGGGAAAATTTGTCAATCAGGATGAGACTGACTTTATTGTCAAAGGTGGTTGAAGAAGTAGTGGAAGAAGAAATCAGCAAAATAATGAAGCATGGGCTTCTAATTCCATTGCTGAGTCCCTGGGTGAGTCCAATTTTTATTGTAAAGAAAAAGGAAAGCTCCAATTGGGTGGTGATTGATTATCAGAAGCTGATTAAGATTATGAAGAAGGATTCATATCCCCTACCAGGAATCATTAATGCACTAGATCAGTTTGGAGAAGCGAAGTATTTCTCTGTGATGGATCTGATATTGAGATATTGGAAAATCAATTTTCTAAGTGAAATTTTAAGAAAAATGTGCAATTATTACTGCACAGGGGCTTTATCAACTGATGAGGATGCCCCAGGGTCTATATAATGCGCCTGCAACGTTCCAGAGGGCCATGGATGCTATATTAAATGGCTTAAGTTGTCATGAATCCCGGTGTACTTGGACGATATCAATGTGTTTAGTAGGAAGTTTACTAACCATATACACCACTTGGAAGAAGGCTTTAAGAGACTGACCGTGGCTCACCTGAAGATCATGCTGAGGAAGTGCCACTTCTTTAAGAAAGAGTTGGAATATCTGGGATTTGTGATCAGCTCTAGTGGTCTGCAGCCGCAAGCCCAGAAGATCAAAGCCATAGAAAGAATGGCTGTGATAAAGAGTGTCTAAGATATCCAAGTGTTTCCTGGAATGGTCAGATACTATAGAAGATTTATTCAGGATTTTGCCAGAATTGCCAAGACCTTATTCAATCTGTTAAAGGATCTGAAGAAAGGATTCATATGGAATGAAGATGCACAGAAATCCTTTATTGAATTATTCCAGCACATGATAGATTCTCCAATTTTAAAATATCCAAATTTCAATGAAAATTTATTATACAAACTGATGCTCCGTTGATGGCAATCAGCGCCATTTTGAGCCAAGTAGATGAACTTGGGGATGAACATCTGATGGCATATGTGATCTGGACACTCTCAGCTGCTGAGAGGAGCTACACGTAACTTACCGTGAATGCCTTGCAGTCATTTACACCTGTAAACAGTTTCAGGTGTACATCAATGGAATGCACTTCAAAGTGGTGACGGACCACTCCTCATTGCATTGGCTTCACAATTTGTGAAAACCAGAAGGATGACTGGCCTGATGGGCATTGAAATTACAGTCTTACAATCATGAGATTGTCCACCAAGTGGGGGCTTCTCATCAGAATGTGTATAGCTTATTGCTGTTACCAATGGTCCAGATGGTATACCAGCAGGCGGATGAGTTATTTCAGAGAATGGTCAACGGAGAAATTTGGAACAAGCCCTGAGAAATCTAAGATGCGCTTTAAAAAGTGATGGATAGCACTGAGACCATGGATGGACAAGTTTTTTAAGATGATTAATGGGAAGCAGTTACTATTCCCAAAGCCATTGGAAAGAGCAGCTATCATTCAAGCCGCTCATAAGATTTTTGGGCATGGAGGCCTGAGAAAAATAACTGACCATATTCTTCAGTTTTACTAATGGGAGTCAATCAACTAAGATGTCACTAACTATCTAGCTTGTTGTGTGGAGTGCCAGTTGCACAAGCCACATAAGAATATGACTGAATAAAGACTGTTCTGCCCCTAGATTTGCTTGGCATACATTGTTCATCAACGTAATGGACTGCTGACAATGAGCACGGGGGGAGTCAAGTATATAAAAGTTGCAATTAATAATCTTATGAGATGGACCAAGCTGAAGTCCCTGGTGAAGGTAGATGCTACCAGTACTGCAAAGTTCATCCTGGATAAAGTAGTATACTGACATGGATGCCCACAGGTCCTGCTGAACAACAATGGGATAAACTTCACGTCTCATGTGATCCCACAGTCAAATGAGATAATGGAGACTTGAGGAGTCATGTCTGTAACCTATTTACTATAGACAAATGGACTGGTAGAATGAGCTAATTGAATGCTGGTTACAACGCTGAGGAAGCTGGTCACAGGAAGAACTTCTGCATGGGGAACGTATCTGATTTTGGTGACGTTTGCATACAATATAAGTCATCATATGGCGACAGGAAAAAATCCTATTAAGTTGCTATATGCGAGAAAGGCTACGTTGCCGCCAAGCTTATATTTGGTGGTGGAACCAACATCTGGGATGAGTGCCGAGCACTGCCTGAACTGATTGACAAATTTTCTGATTAAAATGCAATCACAAGCATTTGATACTACTTTGAAGAAAAGGATACAAACAAAAATGAGGGATGATAAGAACTGACTGGCCATATCAGAATAAAAATAAGCAAAAGAGTTGCCTATTGTGATATGCATGATTTTGGGAGAAGAAACAAATTGGATGCTTTGTGGTTGGGTCCATTTGAGATTATTGTCAACACAGTAACAGACGCCTACTCCATCAAGAACCTCTTGGATGGAAGGGTAGTAAATTGAGTCCATGTTAAGTATTTAAAGTGATGGGAGGAAAAAAATAATAAAAAAAGAGTTTCCAAAGGACTGCTGAACCATTAGGTTGGTTATGTCCTAATGATTTTGTCAAGTCTGAAAAAAGGACATCTGAACCAATATAGATGGTTAAGTCTTAAAAAAAGTAAGACCTCTGAACCATAGAAAACTGGAAGGTCAAAGTATACATAGGATCCAGTTTGGGAGAATAAAATAAAAGGATGGACCGCTGAACCAAAACAAAGTAAAGTCCCATTGAAAAAAGAAGAATTAACTAAAATACTGATAAAAATATTAGGAAAAAAATTATTAAAAACCACAGAGAAAACTCTTACTCTCTTCCCACTTAGTATAACTTTCTGAGAAAATTACACAATTTGATAAGAAAGTAAATAACAATCGCCCATTGTAGTTTCGCTACAAAGTCCTCAGATTGTCCGCGTGGCTGCTCCAGTGTGGGGCAGCGGCGAAACTCCCCATTCCATTTCTATCTGGCAGGAAAATGTGCTCAGACTGGCCCACCAAGTCATTCCAAACCCATGGGACAATTCATTCCTCCCAAGGATCTTGATGTCCACCTCGCTCATACTCAAGTGGTACCTCGCTGCCCTTTGGTGCTCCCCAGAGCAACATGCGCTATGATCTAAGGATCAAATATGGGAAACTCTTCCTATAACATGACCAAGACTTTATCAAAATGGCACAAGTGGTGATGACACCTGCCAGATTTATAGATTTCCGCCCCTATAAGGGGTATTTTGACCTCAGTTTCACCTGTGAAGCTGACGCTGCCACTGCAGCAATTGTGCCCCTGGTATTCCAGGGTACACCTCTTCCCACAACTTGGACCCAGCTCCCGGAGGACACTACTTTGGTGGTCTAGTTTGCCGGATTACCCACCCACCTCCCCTGCAGTGCTCCACCAGGAGCTGATGGACGGTTTGGCAGCCTATGGCTCTAATCTCATCTTACAATTTGTGGTCCCAAAATGGGGCCACATGACTCACTGGGCCTTGGGTGTATGCCATAATCAGCCCTGAATTCAATAAAACCGCCATGTTGATTCCCCCTCATGCTGTTATTCCTTCAGCCCCTGACCATCCGTTTTGGGCCCACATCAAGGGCGAGCAGACGATTTATCCATCTTGTTTTGAGTTGGACCACTCAAAACGCAAGTGCCCCTCCTTAGCCACTTCCTAACAGATCAGAATTCTCATCCGCTGACCTCTGATCCACCACCCACCAAACATAAATTATGGCATGGGGTATGATCCTACCTCCCCATCCCCCAAAACCTGAGGCTGCAGCTGCACCTGCAGCCACCAATCAGCCTTCTCCTCACCCCAGTGCCACACATGATTCCTCCAATCAAGCATCAGCTTGGACCCCAGTTCAATCCCATGCTTCCCCAACGAATCAACCAAACCTCAACCATATGGCAAATCCCCAATCAAATTCAACCAGAACCCATGGGAGTTATTAGCTGAATTTGATGAATCAGGTAAGCTCATTGAAGAACCATCTCTGCAAATCAAGTAGTTCGTTAATGCAGAATGGGATGCCAAATACCCCCGCATCTATATACCCCACAGCCAAATGCTGAATCATTTTGTAGTGACCACCAGCTTGCAGTCAAAGCAGCTGCAACACCAGATTGTCGTCCCCTCCACAAAGCTGTCAAAAAATCAGTGGCGATGCTCACAGGAGGTATTCCCCCTCCTGTGAATCCCTAAAACTTCACTCCAAAAAGTAAAACCACAATTAATCAGTTACGCAAAAATGTAAATGAAGCTTATCCAGAACGTGGTTTTGGTAGCACGGAATACTAAAGATAACATTACCCAAACCAATATTGCCACGTTTGTTAAGCTCATGGATGTCCGCATTAGAAAAGAGGAAATAGCTTTAGCCAAATATATCAGTGCCATTTTCCTAGCTGGCAATTTCCATGAAATACAAATAATTAGCGATAGGAACTACATGCCGCTGATGCCCTGACGCCCTTACTGTCCACCTTGACATGTACCCTAATCTGGAAGGAGGAAGCCGTTGCCAAAGATGAGCCCCCCAATCCCCCACCCCTTCACCATGGAGGGATAAGCGATTTCCGCTGCCCAAATGGTTAGTTGTGTTTGTTCAAAGCGTTTCATTCAATCCGCTCATTTAGGCATTTTTGTCTGAATCAATTAGTTACATTGATTTTTAGTTTTGGTAATGTCCGTCCCCTGGTTGGTTTACCTTAGATAAATACAAAGTTTGTAGACTCTTGCAAACTGAGTATAATTAATTAAAAACCAAGAGAAACAATATATTTTTATAAATTTCATTATTTATTGATTAGCCCTCGATTTAGGGATGATTCCGCCTATGTTGCTCCTGGGGGAGAAGGATGGATCGCAGTAGGATTGAATAACCTGTCAAAATTTATGCAAGATTGGATGCTAGCAAGGGCTAGACCTACATGAAGCCAAGTTCGTTGAGCAGATGCAGATCCCTGTGAGAAAGTGACTATGGGAAGGAAAATTGAGTTGTTGGAAGAAGCCAAATTCAATACCCCAGAGTGGGAGGGGAAGCAATAGTATAATAAGAGGCAGTCAGCAATAACCCCAAGTAATCTTAATATGGTACTGGAGCCAGAAGATTAGTCTTAAGTGCCTGCTGACAGGCTTTATCAAGAATACTGAACATATGGGCTGGCAATGAGCAAGAATAGATGGGGGTTGCCAAAACATGCCCCCTAACAAAGCCATCAGTGGAAGATACCAATGGGATGTGCCAGAAATGATATATTCATGCAAGAAGAAAATGTCTTCCTGCAAGCGATGACTATGAGCTTCTCAGAAGTTGAAGAAGAAAGAGTGATGGAAACTTGGAGAGGCTGGAAGCTTTGTGGCCCAACTTTGAAGAACTTGACCAGCAAAGCGAAGAGCATAGGCTACAATTCCCAATCTAGGATGTTTTCAAGATTGGAAAAATTCAGAGCTATGGATAAAGCCTCGGTGACTTGGGCCCTTTATTTCTGCAAGAGGAGTTCAAAATGTACGCTGTTGCTGGTGGTGAGTTTGGTGGCCAAGAAAATCTGGCTTGTAATATTGACTGAGTCAGAAGAGGAACTCCAGAAGCAAGTCTGATCTGGTGAGGAATGAATGATCAAGAGCAAAAGGCATTACTTCAGAAGGTTCAATGATGTTGTTTGATGTATCTGTGAAAGGAGATGAATCCAGGAGAGTCTCAATATCTAAATTTTGGAATTGATGACAGAGGAAGGATTGGCCGCAAGTTATTTGAGATGATTGCTAACCTGGTTTCAGTGGGGTTGGTTACCATTTCTGGTAATTTCATGGAAGGACTATCCTCTGGTACTTGACTAGGAGTATGAGTCCTGGAAGGACCATAGAAAAGGTTCCATCGCACAGACTGACTCATCCTCTGGAAGAGCTGAAGACCTTGATCAGACAAACTGTTGAGAAGCTGTTAATACCAAAACTCAGAATTTGACATATGAGCTGGATGAGAGGGGGATGTCGGACTTATATGATAGTCAACGTTATGCACTCTGAAATCAATTAAGCTCCCATTTTGGAAAAATAAATCTCAAATTAATTGGATAAGCTCTCCATAGAAGAATTAAGAATAATATGAGCCAAGAGGTTATGAGAAGAAAAAAACAAGGACGTACATAAATGAGCATTTTTAATTGGGCCGCAAAATGAACATTGATGGCAAGAGTCACCTGTTGAGGATGAGGAGAAAATCAGGAAATTGAGGATGCCAGACCAAGAATCCTCAATACGACAGCGGTTCATATGCCCTGATGGGGGAAAAACAGATCCTGGGATTAATATTGTCATGAGTAAAATGATCAGCCTGGCACAACAGAAGGTCATGGGGACTGCACTCTGAGTAGGCAGTAGCGAGGAGGAAGAGGAAGAGCTTCATGCTGAAGGTTGTCCTGAGCAGCGTTGAGTACTGGTGATTGTACTCTGCTTGAGCAAATGAAGTATTTGACCAAGTATCTAAAATGGTGTTTTCCTGCCCCAATTCTTTTCTCGCTGGAAATCTAGGCAAGAGGGAGGATGTTTTATATTTTTTCCCAATACCAACTGGCTAGATTACCAGGGATCGCTAAGGGATAATATCCTAATGCGAGGTGAATTGGATATTGGTTAACCCTGATTTTGGGGTAACTATGTTTGTGTGATTTTAGGTCATTTGCCTGGTCGGATATGTCAGGGATTGATCCAAATGAATTCTTAAGATTTTATCAGGCAGAGTTTCTAACAAAAAGGGGCAATTGATAGTTGATTAACTATCAGGTGTACCAATTGGGATTGGTCAGGTTTCATCACCGACCAATTGGGATTTAAGGAGTAAAGTGTGAGGCAAGTGATGCAGCCTACAACTTGCAAATAGATCAGTTGGTTCATGACCTGCCTTAGTGGGTAACAAGTCCCATTACCTAAGCAGATCACTTAACAAATATGGTTGTTTTTCTTGGATTGAGAGGAAAACGTTAGGAACACGTTTTCCAACTCTTTTCATTTTAAGTCTCAAGGATGTCCAACAACAGAATCTTAGCCAAGATGGGGAAGAACATCACTTCTGAGGCAAGGATTAGTGATTTAATGGCAACGGCTGCCATTTCATTGAGGAGATGCCAATCAAGGGTTTAGTGCCAAATTCCCCACTAAAAATTCCCTAGAATTCACTGATAAAATAAAATAGTTTGCCAGATCATAATTTACCATATCACAAATTATCAGAATACATTTTTTATATTCTTTATCAAGGATATTATTGCTGTGTGCAATAATTGGTAGACTATTTAAGATAAAGAGTAAGGATCTGAGCAGGGATCCAGAGAAGAAACTGAATCAAATTGGGGAAAACTACCAACTGTGTGTCAAACCAGAGAAACTGTAAACAGGGAATTAAGAGTAGATTGAGTTAGGTGTTACAAGGGAGCAAATCCTATTCAAGAGATCATAAGTATTTTGAGAGGAAATACTGGCCATGCATTGGACTGAAATCTAATACTTCCATTCAACTATGGATAATAGTTGCCATACTATTATCAAACGATTATATAAACTACTATACAACGAGGAGAATTGCACAAAACCTGAACATGTGCAACTAATATATTTAGAGGGGTCATCGCCCAAAAATAATCAATATCCTATAAATTTTTACAACTGCGTACATCAAGACCAATACTATCAGGGAAAAGATGGAGTGGAGTAGAGAAGGCAATCTGTACCTCTGCGATCTTAACACCAAAAATCACTGAATCAATAGCAGTATATCCCGCGGAAGTCCCTCAGTACTTTGACAGAATTCTATACCAGCAGCCGTTGGAAGAGTGAATGTAGTGACATGAACTTAAGCCAAGGCTGCGGTGGACAAGGGATCTTTAGAGCAACCAAAGCCGTACGCATGCCAAATGATTGATCAAGCTTCCTTGGAAAAGCTGGATTCTGCCACGGATGCACCAACTCTGAAAGAAGTAAATGTTGTCTTCTGGTAGACGCCATTGTAAAAGAATATCCCAAAGTTGGTGAGGCGATAATGAGTTTTCTTAAAAAGAGAGATCCCATAAATGTCAACGTTTTAAAGAGTCAATATTCTTCTTATTCTAAATGTAAATACTGTGATATTTTTGCAATGAAGAATAGAGTTTGCGCTATAATAGAGACTGGTGCTCAAGTCAACATTGTTTCCACTAAGTTAATGGCAAAGTTGATGTTAAAGCCTGATGCAGACCATCAAATGGTGTATGGTACTTCTGGATAAGAAAACACTGTCTCTGAGGGAGCGTACAATGCGTTACTTTTAAGTTTTGGGTCTATTGTTATTGTAGCTCCAGTGATTGTGCTACCAAATGAAAAAATAACTTGCAAATTGGAACCGCTTTGCTTCAACATTTTGTGGCTGTTGTTGATAAGATGGAGGAGACCCTTGCCATTTTGGGACAGCAGATCCTAATTTACTTCACCTCTAGTGGAGTGCCAAAGGACCCAGTGCACATGAGCCACATCAACCTTGCATATAGTGATAGGGTGATACCAGTTTGCTATCATCGACTAAAAACCAGACTTGGCCCCTTCCCCCAGCAGATATATGAATATAAAGGGATACCTCTCTGAGTCGCAGGGCCTATATCTATTCCTTCCAGACACCAAGCTCTAGTGAACAACGATTTAGAGGTGGAAGTGCCTGCAAGGCTCTATGGGGAAATCATTTGGCTCTATCAGCAAACACGGCTTAAGCCTCATCTGGCTCCAGGGATTATACTTCCAGGCCATGGGGGAGATTGAGGTTTTTTTAGCAAATCTCTAGAACAAATCAATGCAAATTTGCTGACACCATATAGTAGAATAATTACACTTGTCCCCAATAGAAGAGGTTCTTCAGGTTCATGATCTAGGTTCATTAACGAATTTGGTCTATCAGTTGAGGCACCAGCCAGTGTAATGACTTTGTTACTGCGGAATAATTCAATAGGGCTATTGGAAGAACAAAAAGACCAAGCGGTAGCTTTATCTCAGAAGTACAAGGAGATTTTCGCTGTTGATGATCATGATTTAGGGTGTGATTGGAGGTGGTCCATCAGGTGGACACAGGAGATCGTCCTCCTCATAAGGTCTTGGCTGATACGCAGATTGAGGGCAGCAGAAGATGTCATCACTGAGAAATTGACAAGTTGCTGGATCAAAGGGATGCTTAACTGTACAAGTGTCCATGGGCTTTGCCCGTTCTGATTGTAAAAAAGAAGGATGGCACCAACCACATAGTAATAGATTACTAGAAGCTCAATAGTATCACAAAAAAGGATCATACCCCTTGCCGCAGATTGATGATGCTTTAGATTGGTTAGGGGGATCCAGTTAATTCTCAGCTATGGACTTGATATCAGGTTACTGGCAAATCAAGTTACCCATGGCATAACAGGAAAAATGCGCCATAATCACATCCAAAGGCTTTTTAACTGACTTGATGCCTCAAGGGCTGTGTAACGCCCTGGCTATATTCAACGAGCCATGGACACTATTCTCAGTGACCTGAAGCTGTCATGTGACCTTGTATACCTTGATAATATTAATGTATTCTCTTGAACATTTTTGGAGCACCTTGATCATCTAGAAGCAGTATTCTGCCAGCTCGCTGAGGCAAACGTCAAAATTAAGCCTCAAAAATGTAACTTCCGCAAGTATAAGTTGGAATACCTGGGGTTTGTGGTAAACTCTAAGGGGCTGAAACTACAGCTGGCCAAGGTGGAGGCCATCCACAAAATGACTACACCTAATCGTAAAAGTTACATACAGGTTTTTTTGGGAATGATCAGTTACTACTGGCGCTTTATCCCCAACTTTAGCTGTAATTGGGGCCTATATTTGAGTTGTTAAAAAAGGATGCTGTGTTTGAATGGATAAAACGTCGTCAAAACACCTTCAATACACTTCAGACAGCACTGATCAGTGCACTGGTGTTACACTATCTGAACTTCAATAGGTAGTTTATCATTTAGATGGATCGTCTCTTTCTGCTGTTGGGCGTTACTTTCTCAGAAAGATGAAGAGGGAGAGGAGCATCCTGTTGCATACTGCAGTTGAAGTCAGAACTGCCATGAGCGTAATTATACCATGACAAAGCAGGAGTGCTTAGCGGTGATCTACGCATATAAGCAGTTTAGAGTCTACTTACATGTGGTAAAGTCTAAAGTCATAACATATCACGCATTGTTACGCTGATTGCTGAACCTCAAGGAGCCTGAAAGGCGTTTGGTTCGATGGGCTCTTAAGCTGCAGACTTATGACTTCAAGATTCTTCACTGCCCAGGAGTAAAGCATCAGAACGCTGACTGTTTATCTCAATTGCCAACTGTTGCCATGATAGCAGATCTCAGTAATGTGATGTATGATAAGATGCTCAGCAGAAAATACAACGACGAACTGCCCAAAATGATCAAAGCATTAAATGAGATGTGAATGAATACCTTCCAACGGAATGGAGAACTGTACACGTGGATTGTAAATTCTAAAGTGAATTTTCAGTGACCCTAAGCATGGCCAGGAATTATTATGAGCGCCCAAAGGCAGTCAGACATGGTAGTGAACAAGACAATGGAGTTGTTGTGCCCTCGTTACTATTGGAAAAGCATGAGCTATAATATATTCAAAACCATTTCCTATTACCACCAGTTCCAAGTGGAGAAGCCATTCCGCTGTAAGACTTTTTACTGGGTAGTGAAGCCACATTTTGTTTAGCATACAGTTTCCCTTGATATCGTCAGCCTTCTGCCAACAGGAGCTAAGCAGTGCAGGTACATTCTGGTGGCTATTAACCACATTACCAGGTGAGTTGAAGCGCGGGTGATATGGGATTGGGGGTGGTTACAGTGGCCAAGTTTGTAATGGAATATATTATTCAGTGACATGGTGCCCTTAGTTCATTCTTACTAATAACGGAACCAACTTCACCTCACACATCCTACCCAAACTGAATGAGCTTATGGGCATCTGTGGGGCTCTGATGAATCCATATCACCCCAAGTCCAATGGAATGGTCGATTAGGTGAATGAGACCTTGGTGAACATACTACAGAAAATAGTAATGGATCACCTTCTTATTGGAGTTCCCTCCTTTCCACTGCCATGTTTTCCTATAATATTAGTTACCATTTTGTCTCGGGGAAAAGCCTCTTCCAACTACTATATGGGTGACACCCGTCTCTTCCAGCATTACTTTATTCATATATGGAAGACACTGAGGGAATGGAACCACACTGCTATTTGACTAACCTTGCAAACATTTTGATCAAATTGCAAACTGGAGCATATTCCATCAGTTTAGTTAAGAAGATCAAAAATTAGGCTGCTGATCAGGTACGTCATATCAGGTTGGTGCATTTCAAAGAGGGCATAGGGTTCTCTTCCATGACAAACATGGGTTTGGATGGAAACACAAGTTGGCCAGTATTTGGATTGGTCCACTCGAAGTTATAAAAAAAACTGGGGTCAATGTTTATACCATCAAGGACCCCACAAGTGGGCAGACCATTAACCAAGCGCATGTGAAGTTCCTCTGACCATATAAGCAATAGGAGCCTTATTGTTCAGTCAAGGAGGGGTTAATGTTATGATTCCAGTATTACTGGATGATAAGCCTTTAACAGCTAGGGCGGATTGAAAAATCCGCTGAACGTGATATCAGTTACGATTATTCAAGTGGCTTGAGATGAGGCAATATTGGGATTAAGGTGTTATTATAGGATTAACTTAAAATAAGGCGATAAGGTGATGTTGCCATTCAATAAATATGAATTAGATTGATCTGAATTAGGGCAATAGGGAGCTGAAGAATAACAAGCCAAAATAAAGGAGAATCGGTGGAATAGAATAGTTCAAGCTATGCGAGCGGTTTGTATAAAGCTGCTATATAAACAAGATGGGCGATTGAAAAAGTTAAGTTGTTAATATTAGGAAGAGAATGTAACAGTGAAAGATTGCTGTATTTATTAAAATAAATAAAGAGTCATTAGGGAAATCGCTCCTATTTTTTAGTATATTTTCAAGAGTTCCCAAAGGACTGACAATCCTAACATCATCTGTCTGTTATTCAGTTGGTTTAATCTGTGCAAACAATATGGCAGATCCTAACAATACCAGCCAAAATTGTAACAGTAAATATGCCACTATTTGGTGTTGGCAGATTCGCATTGGTTTATTATGAAGATTCACTACCAAGACCTTGATCTCCTCATGACCCAGGAGTAAGATTCCTGGGGCCACATGGGGCTCAAGCTGCAATTGCTGATAGGGCCCAATGACCTCCCCATACATCCCAGCAGGCACTTCCACCTCTAACTCGGTGTTAGATATTGATACTTGATGTCCAGAGAGAATAAATATATGGACAGCAGCTCTAAGAGGTAGCCCTTGATATTCATAAATCTGATAGGGAAGGACCTGGGTCTTTCTTTTTAGTCAATGGTAGTAAACTGAATCACCCCATCACCATATGCAAGGTTAATGTGACCCATGTGCATCGGATCTTTTGACATTTCACTGTAAGTGAAGTAGATTGGGATCCGCTGCCAAGAATTTCAAAGGCCTCTGCTATCCTATCAACAACAGCCCAAAGTGGCGCATTAAAGCAGTTCTGATTAACAGGTCATAGTTATTGTTTTGTAGCACTATTGCTGGGGCTACAATGACAATAGACTTGAAATGCAAGTGTAGCACACTGTATGCTCCTTCAGAGACTGTGCTTTCTGCGCCTGCTGTCCCATATACCATATGATGCTCCACGTCAGGCTTTAATGCCAAATTTAGCCACCAAATTTGTGGACACTATGTTGATTGGGGCACCCATATCAATTATTGTGCAGGCTCATGTTTTTGCTATGACAGTGGCACAGTAAATACACTCAGAGTAAGATGCATTCTGGTTGTTTAAAACGTGGACATTTAATGGATCTCATTTCCTTAAAAAAGGGGGTATGGCATAGTCAGGAGGGCGCTCCACTATCACCCCTCACGTCGTGGGTTCCAATCCTGTCATGGCAGAAATTTCATTTCTGTGCTATAGAGGATATCAATACATGCGTATTGCGCAGCATGCCTCGGTCTGAGCAAATGAATCAGTGAAGTTAGATCATGTAATCCCGGTCTATCAGAACATGCACAGGAAGGTTTTACCTACAGTACTTGGGTTTTGTCCTCCACATCTATATTTTCGCTCCCTACTTTATATCCTCTCTATCAGTGTGGTATATTTGTCCCAAGGTTGGCCCACCTCAAAAAAATAATTAAATCATTTCCTTAGAAAGATCATAATACCCCTCCCAACTTTTGGGTACTTTTTAATAATAGTGTCCACAGAGAGGGCCGCGTTTACCCTTTTAAGAGAAGCACATCAGCTAATAGATCTGGTTCATCTGTAGAAAGTTGGTCAAACATTTGACATGTATAAGGCTTTGGTTGCTCCTGAAAACCTGCTTCCGTCATGGCCATGAATTGCGCTCATGTCAGTACATTCACCCCTCCAACCAGCTGCTGATATAGAAAGGCATCGTCATACTGAGGAACTTCCGCTGAATGTACAGGTATAGGTTCAGTTGGGACTTTTTGAGTCAGAATAGCGGAAGTAGAGAGTCCCACCTCTACTCCGCTCTGACTTTTCCCTAATTGTACTGTTCCTGTGGTAGGGAATGAACCTGACAATGAAGACAACCTATGACCAAGTGCCCAGAGTGACCGCATGAGAAACAATTGACCCCATAAGACCTAAATCCTTGATTGTTGCAAAATGGGCCAACCCAAAAGTTGGACTGGGGTTGAGCAGTGTAAGCAGGCCCCTCCTAATAGGTGAACTGCTGAGGGCAACTCAGTTGGAAGTGAGGCATGTGTGATAATAAGGCCGGGGGTTACCAAATGGATACTGAACTTGGAGGGATAATTAATCCAAATAAGAAAGTCCAGCAGTGGAGGTGATATGTTTCTGCTCTATATTGGGCAGAAGGAAGGTAGCGGATAGATGACATAAAAATTGAACAAGTTTAAGAAAGGGGCATCAATCTCTAAATATGGAGTTATGACATTGAAAAGCTCATGGTATGGTTTCACAGTGGAGGTCACCGCTATGCATATTTCAGATTCGGTTAAAGTCCCTGCCCCAATTAACACATGAGCTTTTTCTATACTTGATCAGCAAACGCGGTGAGGTTCTCATTATGCTGAAACCTGATGGTTAAGAACTCAGCCTTCCACTGCGCCATCTTCAAAGTTCCTTTAAACAACCACAGCACAGTATCCTTCGATTTTTGATAGGTAACAGAACTGTTGGGAACATAGCAAGTAACTTGGTTGTTACTTCTGAAATCCAGGGTGGATATTGATAATTTGGCTTCACGCTGATCTAAAGCTCATTTAACTGAAACCTCAAATTGCTTAAAGAATACATGGATGTTCTCATCGCGATCAAACGAAGCAGCTTATCAATAAAACTCCTGCAGAAACTCCTTCTTCCATTTAAAACAGCATCCAGGTCAAGCATGTGTTCCACATATTCAACAGTTGTAGTGTCTCGGGAGAATTTCTTGCCAAAGCAAGCCTGATATGACATGGCCAGTGACTGAGGAATCTTTATCATTTTTGTGATTGATCAATGGGCCCCCTGAAGTGAGCACCACTGTTATGAATTCAACAGAATCACTGAGATACGTCAGGGAATTTAGCACAGGGTCAAACCCATTGAGAAATCGTATGGAAGATATGGAGATCGCCAATCCTTGGGACACACTTAAGAATGTAATAAGATATGGAGCAATTGCCACAAAAACACTTTATATATTAAATATTTACAGCAGTTTTTTGCTGTTCCACTTCCTTAAAAACTACTAACAATCCCCCTCTTCAATTGTATAATTTCACTTATATCTCAGCAACTTTGGACAATACTGTTTCCTAGCTTAACTATTTGGTTCTACTATATTCTTATTGGTTCCAGCAGAGTATGGTACTCTAAATGCTCTATTGCCTTAGTCCTAGGTAATATACTCAATATTTTTTAAAATGTTGACATCGCCTTATTGCCCTATTTGGAGCCGATCCAATAATAACCCTTTTCAACCCAATATCGCCTCATCTCAAGGGCTCAACTAATTTTAACTAGTGTCATGGTCAGCGGATTCTCACCAATCCGCCATAGCTGTTTAGGGTTTATCATCCAATGTTGTCAGAATCTCAACACCAAAAAAGTTTGTGCAAGGGAAAAAATTTATCTAGAACTGACTTCAAAATTTTTGGTGGCAGGCAGAGTCGCTGTTAGTTCATCCATGGATGCCAAATTGCTAATTTTCTTTGGTTTTGATGACTAGACTGATAGCATCTCACCCAATGGGCAGCGGGAACCTCCCAAGGCCACCCCACATAGGGGCGGTCCCATGAGGTTGAAAAACGGGTTTGGGACGCCCAACCCACCCACACTAAGTTGCTTTGGGGCCCGTTGGTCCAAACTAATTCTATTAGGAGGGGGTTGCAATACTTTCAGGATGGTTTTGAAATTGTATCAGCATTTCCCAACAGCCCAATGATATTGGTGATTTTTGCCAATGATCCAAAATTAGATGCTTTATTCATCAAAGGTACATGCCCATTGGGCCTTGTTTTCAATGATTTAGGGCTCTCAGATATTGATGTTAAAGGCTTATTGCCCTCAATTTTATTCATACTTTTTGTCCCAAGAGCATGATGACTCCCCAAATGCTCAGCATAAATACCCTTAACTCGTTGTAATAGTTTTTTGAAGTTAATACTGGAACAGGTGGCAGGATCCTCAAAGGGAGAGAATTTACCCAACGCTCATCCACCACATAGGCGGGGTCACCATGTGAGATGAGAGGGATAGCTGCCCTTATCAGACCCTGTTTTTATGAAAAAGGAACACCCAAATTAAAACGGAGGGGACGCTCCCCAAGACTTACACACACCATCTCATACTTAACATGGTAATCTCTTCTTGGTTCAACTTGATATTGATGAGGACCATAGTATATTTGCCAATAAGGGCTGTGAAAAACCACCTTTCTGAACATACCGTATTCCTCCACATTTCCCAGTGGAGCAAGCGCTGACATGTGGGTCAAGGGGGAAGAAAGTTGGGACACAATCTTACCTGGTGTAATCATCAAGTGGGTGTTATGTACCTCTACCTCCTTAGAATAGAAGCTAGTTCAGGGTATCAGCTCAAGGCATCCGCCAAAACATTCTCCTTTCTCTTTGTAAAATTTTAAGAAAACACAAATTGGGACAGGGTCTCATACCAGTGGGTTTGCCGTGGGGTCAAGACATGAGGTGCACGGTAGTACAACAAGGCATGGTGATCTTTACTAATGCGGAATGGTTGGAATAAGCTATGAAAGTGGTGACGCCAATAGGTAAGCGCCTCAATTATTTTCCAATATCTCTTTGTCATAAACGGCGTTGATTAACTTAGGCAGAGATACTTTCTGAGAAAAAAATTATATCACACATTAGATTCTCTAAACCATTTCCCCCTACTTATGAATAAAGCAGCCGCTAGGCGAAGTTGGAGGCATCAGTAACTACAGTAATCCCCTTATAGGATCTACATGGCGAAGTATGGACGTGGACAACTGGGTGCGCTTTACCTCTAGGAAGGCATCCTGCAAAACGGGGGACCACTGGAGCACTTTTGCTCCATTCGCCTTATGCAGGGGAGCCTCCATCTCAGACAGATTTGGCATGAATTTATTAAGGAACGTACACTTCCCCAAGAAACTCCTCAATTCCATGACCAAAGTTGGGGTGAGACACTCATGAATCGCCTTCTCTTTATCTGGAGTTGTCATGTGGCCTTGGTCAAACACAACATCGCCCAGGAAGGTGACTTGGGACTTAAAGAACTCACACTTACTGATCTTTAGCGTAAGGGTATATGCCCTTAAATTCTCCTCCACTTGTTGCAGGTGTATCGCATGAAACTCTTGATCAGGGGAAAACGCCAGAATATCATCCATTTAAGCCACCGCACATAGCCACAGCAGGTTCCCTCAAGGACTCATCTATAGGGCGTTGAAATATAGCGGGTTCGTTTTTAATCCCAAAGGGCATAACACAAAACTCAAAAATTCCTTCTTTGGTATGGAATGCAGTTAGCCACTCCATGACCTTATTAATCCAGATCTATCTAATTGCATTTAAGCAATCCAGTTTGGAGAAGACCTTGACTTTCTCCACATAGCGAACAACCTTTGAGTATATAATGGAATGCAAATCTGAGATTGTGACGTTGCTGAGAATCCCATAATTTATACATGGGTATAAGATACCATTAGCTTTCTCCACAAAGAGAATTGGGGAGCATACTGGGGAGATACGCTGAATTATTGCACCTTTAGCTAACTTCTCCTTAACCCACACATATAAGGTCACTTACTCTCATAAAGTCAAAGGGTGAAATGGAAGAAGCTATATGCACAAAATCAACAGTGAGCTTGGACTCGCAATCAAAATCTAAATGATCTGGTATTACATTAGCTGAAGCTGCATCAAAAGAATTTTCCAGACCCTCCATAAAAGAAAGTAAGGTAACTTTAAAGAGGGCTTCAGCAACGGAGCAAGACTGAGTGCGTGGACCTTGGTCCATTAGGCAGATCGCCCTGAGAATTAGCCTCAGACAAAAGGACAACTAATATATGAGCATTTTTTTAAAGTTAAGGACAAGGTATTGTCTTCCAAATTAGTTCTGACGTCAAACTTTCGCCACCACTCTACTACCCAAATAATGGTGTACAGAAGGTTTTTTATTACTTGGAAGCAGTCATCCAGATGATATTTGCCAGCTTGATAGTCATCTGGCCACAGAACCTTCAGCGTGGGAATCATTTGGGAATCCCCTCCCCAACTATACCACCTATCAAATACACAACTTAAGGTATTTGGCTAGGCCTTGGTCAATAAAATTCTCAGAGGCTCCTGTATCCATAAAATAAGGTTGTGTTGATTTTCTTTAAAAATGGAATAAAATGGTAGCAGTCAACAGAAAATATTCAGAATGGTCTTTATTTAAGGCAGAAAACGATAACACCTTATCAAAAAACTCTTTATCAAGCATAAGCATGCCTCCAGGGTATTTCTAATCATAAAATGGATAAGGATAAATGGCCACTCTTACTATTGAGGCCTTATATTCCACCATATCTTCAGCTGCTGCAAAAACTTTATATATTTTAAAAGTAATGCTTTTCAACCTCTTGCATTATGCAGGTCATAGTATGGGTCAAGCTCGGGCTCCCTGGAGTAATATGGTACACAGGAATGGGAACTTTGTCAGAGTCACAGGATCTGATGATTGGCGCATATACATTAACACCAATTTGCATCAAAAAACGCGTTTTTGGGAGTTAATAATCCCATACCTGATCTGATAGCCAGGTGTTCATTGTTTTCTAGAGCCATCACCACCAAGACCTTCAACAAAGATCCAGCTGGCACCATAGGAACGCAGTGTGAAGAAAAAACGAATTTAGTTGAATGATGTACTTTAAATTTGGGACCAGCCTCTTCTGAACCTCAAATTCCACCAAAATGGGAGAGAATCAATGGGGAGCTCTGCCCTGTTCAAAAGAAAAACAAGCGTTGAAGGCGCCATATTTATAGAGGCTGCATGGGTGACATCATCATGGCGGAATCAACTAAGGAATTTACTTTGAACTTTAGGCTAGACCCCTGCTCTCCTTCAAATGCAGCAGAACTCAAAGGAATGGAAAGATAAGATCCTCCTTTTTGAGAGGCGTGTGCAAGTTTTGGGGCCTGTATATATAGGAGCCACCCCATGTGAAACTATGACGTCCAGCATTACCTGTTCCCTTCTGGGTTGGGTTGAGAATCGCCCAAAGGGCTTCAATCAAATGGTCAAAGTTGGGAGGGGATGCTTGCCATATTGGAGCGTTTCTCATGGGGAGGTCCAAAGTGGAACAGAGAAACAACGTTTTCATGACGTCAGTCAAAAGTAGGGTATGAGCCCTGTCACAAAATTCATTTAAAATAATTTCACCTGACATTCAGCTTGGCACATAGCAAAGAACTTGTATAAGGCTTGGAAAGGATGACGCATCTTGGCAACACTGCTTTAGGACACACTCCAAGCATTCCACCAATTTATCAACAGTGGCTGTACATAAAACACTGAAAAACCCCAGTTGGCCACTTCTGGAGACATCCTTACAGTAAATCATCTCCTCACAAAAGTGGATGAGAACCATGTTTTTTGATATTAAAGAGGCTTCCAGAGAGGAAAGCAAGAGTTTGTTGTATTTTAAAAAAGTTTTGTGGGAAAGTTGAGGAATTGTGACAACAGGATCACAAAGGGTCCGAGTTACCAGTTACAAGCAGGAAGAGTGGGCACTTCCCAGTTGGTATTAGCAAGAATAATGCAAAGATGCACCAATACAAAAAAAATGAGAAACAGGTGGTGAGCACCATAGTGGCCATGACAAACGGTCAGTGCACCCTATTTGCACATAGATAAAACCCCACATGGATAACTTGAATGAACATGAAATAAAAGAGTTGGTCAACTAATGTCAAGAGAAGATCTGTAACTCTCTCAATCCAAGATAGGTGGTGCAGGATTCACGGCCACACCGCCAGTGAACTACTCATTTTGAAAATGGGAGACAAGGTTCCAAAAGAGGGTTCTGGAGCAAAAGGGCCCAGAGTGTCAAAATCCTGGCGGTTGTAATGCTCTCTGGTGCTAATTGAATAGGCATGATAATTCAGCAGAAACAGGAGTACTAAAAACTCTCAACTGCTATTGTAAAAATGGTGAATCTTTAGTACTACGTGAAAAATAAAATATATGAAATTCATATGCTATGAAAAAAGGAGTTTTTTAAATTTATATATGTTTATATGTTTAGCTTTTTCTTTCCCATAACAATCACTTTAGTTACCATCTAGTAATAAAAAAGAACAATCACTTTAGTTACTATGATTTGATTTGAACAGCAATTTTGATAATCACACAGGAGAGATGGGCGATTTTAATAATAAATCTAATACAACCTGGGCGAGTGTCGCATCAAGTGGTGCGCTAAACAGTGCACCCAAGGGCAAGAAACGCCCTGGTGGGGGACCAGGAACCCAAGCCGCCAAGAAACCACAAACCCAGACACCGTCCAGGTTTATGATGTTTACTATAAAACAAGATCAGTACATGTACATCCAAAGCAACCAACCCCTTTCAAAGGTGGAACACGGGCTCTGACTCTTCCTTGGGTATGAGTATCTGACCCTGTTGGAGAAAATCATGCGAGGCACAGCACTACATTTTCCCTCACGCGGTATATTTAATTACCAACAACATGGGCCATGGCTGGATCGATATTGGTTTCAAAACAGCCAAGGAAGCGGAGGCGCAGCAAAAGACTGCGTCAAAATTGCCCTCCCCAAGGGCAAAAAAATAGTGCGCACTGCGCACACCAGATGAAACAAAGCGAGATCTTTGTTCATTTTCATTCAACTCGCTCCCTACCAACCTTCCTCATAAAGTAATCAAGGAGGAGCTCTGCAAAGGCCTCATAGCCTAAGGAGAAATTATGCAACTCAAATTACAAAGATTTCGCCTGATGCTTACCCTGTGCACAGGCAAAGTTATTGCCATGATCAGCCTGTTCCCCAAAATAGAAGATGATTTTATCAATAATCCCCCACACAGCAGAGTTTCACTTTGCAGATGGGGGACAGTCATCTGCATTCTGAGCTACACCATAACGTAAACCGCCTATATGCAACCACTGCAGTTCATTAAGACATAAGGAACACGCACGCCCCATGAAGGGGGGCTTAATGGAAGCAGAATACTGTGAGGAAGCCATGGATGAAAGCAATGAAAACTTCACCAGAATGGCCAAAAATCACCACCCATTCCGCTGGGGTGAAATGGACTTTACTTCATTGTGGACCCAGTTACAAAAAAACAATGCAAAGCGGCACAAAAAGCCTGCAAGTGGGCAGCGGCCAAAGCGGCGGCACACGCGGAATCATCCATTGACCCCGACAAAATGTGGGAGGACATTTTGGATATACACTGAGCCAACCAATCAGAATAATATGCCCAGGTTGAAAACCTTCACAGCAACTTGACTTAGTCACCAAGCGACATCAATCATGCACACATTGAGGAACAATTCAGCACAATATGGATGAAAATGCAGTGCACAATTCTACAAATTTGAACCCCAAAATTACAAAACCCAATCAGCACCCCACATTGAACCATCAAGAGACACATGCGGGAAAAGATAACGCAGATCCAAAAAACTGCAATTCCTGTGAAAATTTGAGTCAGAATAAGGGAACTGACGTTGTCACTGAGAGAGTTGGAGTACAGATGTGGAGCATGGCCAAAATGAGCCATGGTGGGTTAGGGCCATAGGGCCCTCCCAACCACTCCTGAGGCGCCGCGGGCACCTCAGTGTCAATAGGAATGCTAAACATTGTGGGAGCCAGGGCTCAAATGTCCCAAGCCAAAAAGTTGGACTTCCTGCAAAAACCCCTTGTAGACATCTTGGCCATCCAAGAAACCCACTGTTTACAAGGGGAAGAAGGATCCTGGTCAGCCAGGGTCTCACCATCACAATCAGTATGGATGCCTCACTATGGGTGATCGTCTGAGATAATGAAAAAATTAAAATTAAAAATTCATCTTCACACCTTCATGGTCACATCTTGGTAGCAATGATCACATGCCAAGAGGAAAAAATCTCAATAGCATGCATCTATGCACTGTGAACCGCAAATGAGAGAAAACAATTTCTCAAAACTGTTCCAACTCTCACCCTCCCACCAGATACTATCCTGTTGGGCGACTTTAACTGCTGGGATAACCCCAACATGGACTGATGGCCTAACCCCAGGGGATACCCACCAGGGCACATCGAATTCTGCACAATGAAGGCATCCCTTGGCCTACAGGATGCCCTCCCCCATATCACCACTCCTTCCCCACATGACATGGCCCAACATACGTGAGGGAACGCTCATATCAATGAGCTGCATCGATCACATCTCATCCCACAATCCTAATGATCAAGATTTTAAAATTTACAACAAAAAAAGTCAATTTCATGACCACTGACTTGTTATGGTACAATTATCGCCAACCCAAACCCATGCACAGGTGTCACCTTGGAGAAAGCTTCACCCAGAAAACATAAAATTACCCAAAATATCTGACTGGGTCAAAAATGAGGCTACAAACCCAGAATTCACAGCCCTATTCACCTTAGATCCCATCGTAACATGGGCAAATTTTAAAAAGGAACTAATTAACAAAACCCAACATCTCACATCATCTAAGTACACCGCTGAAACAGCCACAATCAAGCGTACCTTGGCGGAACTGGACCACATTGAGCTAAATACCCCGAGATCTGGGTATAGCCCAACTGGGGATACAAATGGGCGGAAATATCTGCCCGACTAAACACCCTCATCTTTGAGCACCAACACAGAATCAAAGTATTGAACAAAGGTAAGTTCATAAAGGAAGGAGAAGCATGTTTGATATATTTCTTCCACCAATTCCACTCCCAGAGCAACCAGCCCATGTGCACACAGGTCCGCAAGACTGACAGCACTATGGCAACTGACCCTGAGGAGGTCAAAGCGGAAGTACACCACTATTACACCGAATTATACCACGATATGCCAATAGACCCACAAAGAATCAAAAATTTATACAAAACGCCGGGATACAAAGCACATCACCAAATTATAATATTCTAAACCTAATTACATGGGAGTAGTTTTGGAATACAATCCGTGGTGCACCATGTAGGAAATGCCCAGGGCCTGATGAAACCCTACAAATTCTACAAAAAATATTTTCAACAAATTGCCCCCTCCTATTGGCATCTATGAACCAGTGCTTACTGGAAACACGCCTCCTGCCTGATGGCCATGAATCATATGTCATAACCTTATATAAAAAGGGTGACAAATAGGACCTGACCAACTGGCGTCCAATTGCACTATCTAATACTGACACAAAAATTCTAACAAATATTTTAGCAGCCAGATTAGGCGCAATTGCCTCTGACGTCCTGTCACCCAACCAGTTTGGGTTTATACCAGGGCGCTCAATCTGGAACAACATACACCCTGTTGCAAACATATGTCAGTCCAAAGCAACTGGAGCCCTAGTCTTCTTAGACCAGGAAAAGGCATATGACCGCGTTAGCTGGCCATACCTAAAGGAATGCCTACACGCTTTCAAGCTCCCATCCAGATTTATAAACTGAGCGATGCTCCTCACAGAATCTGCAACCATGGCTGTGTGCGGCCATGGCTTCCTAACAAACAAGATCACACCACATAGAGGGCTCAAACAAGGGGACCCCCTCAGCCCGCTGCTTATAATTCAGTTTCGATCCACTCCTCCGCATAACTGACTCACGCCTCATGGGCATAACTGCACAAGGCCAGCCAACAGTCAAGATACTGGCCTTTGCAGATGACTGCGTGGCAGGCATAGCTAACAACAATGATGCCTGACATCTGGAACGCATCCTAGAGGAATACTCCATGGTGAGCAACGCATCGCTAAAACAAAAGGAAAACAGAAATCATTCTCTTAAGTAAGTACACTAACAACTGGGCTACAACACCAGAATCTCATACCCCCATACAAAGGAAAAACCCACTCATCTTACCCTTTGCATCACCTCCCACCACCACTCCTGTCTGCCACCTTGGGATATGGCTGTAAACATGGGAATATGCCAATGAGACAATGGAAAGCAACCTACTACAGCGGGTATCCAAACGCGTCGCCTCCCTCAAGGGAAGATCCCCCAGGACTAATGGGGCGATTAGCAGTTTCTAACTCACTCATCCTCCCAATACTATGGTACCCTACCCACGCAATCGCCTTCTCACCCACCTTTATACATCAATCCGCGCGCTCATCCAGGGCTAGCTGTGGCCTGGATCCCATCCTCCCATATGGATGGAAACACTCTTTGGCCCACGCTTAAGAGGAGTCATGGGACTAATAGATTTTAAAAGCCAAGCCAACCGCATCCTGGGTACCTGGATAAAGGAAGTTTTCCCCTCAGATCTCCCACAACAACACTGGTCCAAAGCAGCGAGAATTAACTTTGCACAGGTGCTCAAATTAATCAACCCACATAGCCCACCCAGACTACTAGCATACCTTGCTAAACACCCTACTGCAACGGGCTCACATGGAACCCCCCTCACTTCAAATGTATCCGCCGAACCATCCAACACATGGGATGGACCGTAGAGAATAATGGCACTGTGCAGGGAAGGGGATGACCCAGCCCCCACTTTAAATTAAGAAATACAGAAAACCACCCAGAGATACATGCTTTCTAAAACCCCAACCATTGCTAGAATCGAATACCTAGATGCGTTGGACATCCCCTACGATTTAACCACACACAGAAGACAGTGTGGAGAATGACGCACCACTCACTCCTACAGCTGAGGGTAAGAGCCAACGCCTTGCGCTGTCTGAGAAGGACCTATAGGACGGCGTAAATCTCCAATTCCCTCCATGCAACCTGCGCAGTATGTGGAGGGGAGGGCTCCCTACATCACCGCCTAGAAACATGCCCCCCAACCAAAGCCATATGGCAGGAAGATGCGTGCCTGCTTAAGATCCAAAACGAGCAGGAATTTTCTATATCAAAGAGCCTCCTTGTGCTCCAGATTGAATCACCAATCCCATCTACCCTCTGCTCCCTAATGATACCCATTGTAATGTAGACAATCCACACCATTGCCTTAGATGCATTCAGGGGCACGGTCCCAACCATTCATGGGTTATCAACAGGTTCCACGTCCACTTATTGGAGCACTTCCAAGCCTGGCTCTATGGATATATGAGGCCAAGGCAACAGGCGCTCATAGAATCGTGGTTCCCACTCTGGTTCCTCCACACAGACCTCTTCCTTCACACCTGCTCCATAGCGGGGAAACCCCCTCAGAGTAGTGCACCAACCCCCCATACCTGGCAGTCCCGCTGGCAACAGGGGTAACTTAAGTACCCTGGGGTGCCCAATTTTATCTTTCTTCGTTTTACACACATATTCAGTAATGCCCGTCCTCTGGTCAGCTTGCCTTGGTTAAATAAAATTTATATATGTTTATTAGTGATAGTTTTGGGGTAAAAAGAAAACCCACTCAATACCTTGTTGCTTAGTAATTTAAGCAATTAAAGGCTCAAAGTGAGTTGAGCAACAAATTTAAAATAAAACTTTTCTCTCTCGTTGCAATCACTTTTGCAACCCATTCAATTCAAGTCTGAATCTAGTTTGATAAATCTCATAGAGGAGATTAGTCTGCGCCCATGCCAGGGAGCAGTTGGGTAAGTAAGATAAGAGGAGCAGGTGGGAGGCCCGCGGCCTCAAACATTTGAAAACGCCCCAGAGAAACCAGCGGAATATAAAAAAATTTCAAAAAACTGGCGGTCACTATTTCCCCAGAAATCCTTGCTTGGCAAGCACGATGCAACCAGTACATCAATACGCCGCACTCCCAGCCACTTTCGTCAGTGGAATATGGAGTTTGCATGTTTCTGGACATCCAACAAATGGCTTTAAGGAGAAAATTTTGTGGGGATGTGCACACTTTTTTCCTGACCGCGGTGTACGTTGCACCTCATTCCATGTCACGCGGTTGGCTGGACCTAGGTTTTGAAAACAAGGAGGCAGCAGATGAGGCTGCTGCAGTGCGCATAGTGATTGACCTCCCCAAAGGGCAACAGGTCATCGAAACAAAACGCACCAGATGGACAAAATACAACCAAATTTTCCTCACGTTCGACTTCTTGCCTACTATGGTAAAACGTGACATTTTGGAGCAACACCTGAAAGATGGTCTCGCCATATATGTTGAAATACAATCTTTCAAAATGCAACGCTTTACACTGATGCCACACCTGTGCACCGGCAAAGCCATCGCAGTTCTGACCCCAACTGAGGAGATTGTGAAGGACCTAACCCAGATCCCACACTCCACTTTTATTAACATCAAAGGGCATACCACCCACCCTTTTCGGGTAACTGTGGACAGCGCGCCCCCCATCTGCACCCACTGTGATGCATTCGGCCATAAGGCACATGCATGCCCCACCAAGGAGGGCGTCACATTCCAAGAGCACCCCTCAGCGGCCATGGCCAGCGGAGAGGTGCACTACAAATCAACCATAAGCACCAAAGAGGCTTTCCTGTGGGGAGCACAAGGCTGCTACCTTCTGGTAAAACCTATTTCTTCGCAAGAGTGGAAGAAGGCCAAGCAGGCCCGCAGGGCTGCGGCCAAGGAAGCAGCCAAAGTTACCACCGCTATCCCACACTCCCAATGCCAGGAGGATATCTAAACCTTCATAGCAGAAGCAAATCAGGAATCCACCAACCAATCAGATTGGGAAGCCCATACTGATTGGGCCACCTGATCTGAGGATCTGATGGGCGACTCAAATTCTCCCAATCTTTGCAACCAAGCTCCAGTCAAAATTAACTTGGCCTTCAACCTACCTGAAAATTTTTTTTCACCCCACTCGATGGTGTACTAAACTCATCCGCACCACAAAAAATTCATCTGACGTTGGGGAAACAAAAAGCAAAGGCAAAAGCCAATGCAAAGCTTTCTGCAGTATTAACAAAAATACTGATAGCATTGCTGTAAACACCCATGCTGCCATGAAGGCCTTGGGGATCTAGAAGAGGCTGGTGGGCCCAGGGGCCTACCCCCTCACACCTAAGGTGCAATGGTGGAAGCCTTCACTTTAGGGACATTGAATATCGCTGGACTCAAGACCTCGCCATCCCAGGCTAGGAAACTGAGTTTTTTACAACAAGATTTACCCATGGATATCCTGGCCATCCAGGAGTCCCATTGTCCTCAAGGTTCTGAGGAGGCTTGGAAAACAATGCTCTTCCCATCCCTATCCTTTTGGTCGAAGCACTGTGGGGTGATAAAATGGAAAAATAACTTTTTCAATTTTTTATCGTTGGAATCCTTCCTCAATGGCTAAGTTATCGATGTCACTCTTTTGTGGGCTGACGTGGAACATGCTATTGTCAACATCTATGCCCCAAACAGTGCACGAGAGTGTCAGGAATTTTTCTCATTGGTCAAATCCCTCCCGCTACCCTTAGACCCTTTCATAGTTGGTGACATGGACTGTTGGCTAAACACTCTAATGGACCGGTGGCCTTCCTCCTCCCACGCCCCCCAGGGCCATGTTGAACTTCGCGTTCTAATGGCTACCCTTGGGTTAATGGATGCACTGCTGCGGCAAGCCCCGCTGCTTGAGAATATGATGCGCCCCCACATCCACAATGCCAATTAAGGTCCATGTCCTGCATCAACCTTATCCTTACACCGGTGAAATTCCAACCCCACATATCCCACTTTAAAAATATTAAAATGGACTTCTCTGACCATTGACTGGTCTCAATAACCTACCACCTACCTGTCACAGCTGCTAAGGCCCCACATTGGTGCAAAATCTGCCCCCATGAGCTTGCGTCAACAGGATTTTCCATATGGGTGGAATCAGCAACTTTGGCAAAAGAATTTGTTGCACCATTTCGCATGGACCCCATTTCCACATGGGCAACTTTCAAAGAAGATATCATCTGCTAATCTCGCCACCTCTCTTCCAGACGCTCACAAGCCACATCAGCTGTCATTTTGCGCGCTCTGGCAGAGTTGGCACACCTGGAGTCCAACATCCTGGCTACAGGATACAGCTCTGCATGGGGCCAGAAGTGGGCGGAGGCAGCTGCCCACCTCAACGCGCTTGAAAGGCAACACAAACATTGGGTTTGTGTTCAGTACAGGACCAAACACATCACAAAAGGCGACAAGTGCACCGCATATTTTTTTAATTAAAATTTTGCACCACGCCAGAGCGTGGCCTGCACACAGGTGCAAAGATCGGATGCTTCTATTGTGGATATGCCACCTAAAGTGGCAATTAAAACACAAAAGTATTACTCCAAGTTGTACCAATCTGATCCAATTCAGCCAGCTGAAGTGGCGGAATTTCTCGACTGAGCCCACATCTGCACTGTTTCCTGATACCCAGAAATAATGAATTTGATTACTCCAAATGAATTATGGACAGCCATTCGTGGTGCACCAAACTGAAAATGCCCAGGCCTGGATGGCATTCCATATGAATTCTATAAAAAGTACTTCAAATATATATCCCCACTACTGTTGGCCTCACTCAACCAGAGCCTTTTGGAAATGCGCCTCCTGCCAGGAGGACAAGAGGCCTTCACTGTCACACTCTTCAAGAAAGGGGACAAGCTAGACTTAGCCAACTGGTGCCCCATTTCTTTAACTAACACGGATACAAAAATTTTAATAAAAATCATGGCTAACCGTTTAGGGATTGTAGCACCTGCCACCATCTCCCCAGAACAATTCGGCTTCATACCCAGAAGGTTGATTTGGGACAATGTGCACTTGGTGGCCAACGGATGCCAGTCCACAGCCTCTGGGGCACTGGCATTCTTGGACCAACAGAAGGCCTATGGTAGAAAAAACTGGGAATACCTCAGGGCCTGCCTCCATCAATTCCGCTTACCTCCTCGCTTCATCAACTGGGTGATACTGCTCACAGAATCTGCAACAATGGCAGTACGTGGCCCTGGCTTCCTAACAGAAGTAGTCCGCCCTCAAAGGGGCTTGCGACAAGGGGACCCCCTTAGCCCACTCTTATACAACTTCAGCCTTGACCCACTACTTCGAAATGCAAATGCCAAACTCACTGGGGTCCATGTGCTAGGCCAAGCCCCAGTCAAGATGATGGCGTTTGCAGATGACTGTGTTGTTGGGGTGTCTAATAATAAAGATGCACGCGCACTTGAAGATCTCACCCAGGAGTATTCCCGAGTAAGTAACGCTGCACTGAACGCCTCCAAAACCGAAATCATTCTCCTTGGTCAGTATCAAAACTGCCGGGCCCCTGCAACCAGTGCCCTGCCCGGCCCATCTTCTCACAAACGCGCTCGCCCTCCCAGCTCACCCCACACCGCCCCACTGGTCTCCCCTTTGTGCCACGCCCTACCATAGGGCCATTCCGCCATCTGGGCATGTGGGTGGAGGCAGGTGGATACGCATCTGCAGTAATGGAGAGTCATATTCTAGACAACGTGATGAAGCGCATCGCCTCCCTCAGAGCCCACACTACTTCCCTTACTGATGGGGTCGTTTTGGCCAACTCTATGCTCCTCTCCAAAGTCAGGTTTGGAGCCCACGCCATCCCCTTCTCCCCAAGCTTCTTAAAACATTGCATGCCCTGCTGCAAGGATGGCTATGGTCAGGCCGCCCTTCACCAGTACGGTTAGAAGTCATGTTTGGCCCTCATCAGCATGGTGGCATTGGCCTGCTTGACTTCAGAGCCCATGCGGCCAAGATCTTGGGTACCTGGATTGTGGTCGTCACCGCCCCTACACTCCCCTCCCAAAACTGGTCCCGCGCAGCTCACTCCAACTTCTCCCGCGCCTTGGGCCTCAACAATCCATAGAACCCCCATTCCCTGATGAAATACCTGGCTTCACAGCCATCGGCCACAGTCCTCATGGTACTAAAACCCACTACAAACGAATCCTAAACTCCATGCGGAGTGCTGAGTGGAGAATTCGTCTCAACGGACATACAACCAGAAGAGGCCGCCCCTCTCCTCAGTTCACACAAGAGGTACAGGGGCTACCCATCCATGATGGCGTGATCCCCATATGGCCTCATGCCCTATCCAGGGTGGGCTACCTGGACATGATGGACATCCCTTACTCCATTGAGACCCAAAAAACTATCTGGAGATACGCACAACATCCTCTGTTGCAGCCCTGAATCTGTTCCCATGTGTGGCGCTGCCTGAGGCGGGTGTACCGTACAGCTGAGCGCTCTAATGCTTTACACTCATCCTGCGTCATGTGTGGCCAGTATGGAACTCTGTTCCACCGCCTGGAGAAGTGTCCTACCTCTAAAGTGATATGGCGCGAAATTTAACGTTTACTGGGCCAGAATCAAACAAATCCCTTCAGTCTATCAAGAGATATGTTCACTTTATCAATGGCCTCCCCCTTCCACCCTCCCTCCATGCTCTGGTGGTTGCAATCGCCATGTGGACCATCCACACGATTGTCTTGGATTCCATCGCAGGATCCATCCCCACCCTCCCAGAAGCTGTCCACAGATTCCGGTCTCATTTGGTGGACCACTTTCAAGCGTGGATGTTTGGATACCTCCCACCACGCCGCCAACAGCTGGTATCCTCCTAGTTCCCAGTTTGGTTCATCAAATCAGACCCCTTCCTCCACACATGTTCAATTGCGGCTACGGCCCCTTCAAAAGTTCCCTCCCCCTCCCCATAAGTGGCATTCCCGCTGGCAATAAGAGATAGCATCGCTTCTCTGGGGTGCCTTCCCTGTTACTTAGTGTTGTCTCGGTTAAGTCAATTTTGGAAGTGTCTGTCCCATGGTCGGCCTTCCCCGCAATAAATACATAAATAAATTTAAAATAAGTTGGGCTTGTCTGAATTAAGTAATATGTGATTTCAACCTACTAAATCTCTCAAGGCTCGCCTCACTTCAAGGTGAGGGCTGTTGATGGGTTGGTAGCTGAGAAGAATCCGTGAGCAAGGTTTTAATATACTTTAACCAATCATGAGGTGAGAAAATATTTTCACCTAGTGTTACCCTCTCAAGGGCTATAAAAGAGTCCAGTCTCCGCGGAGGAGTTTGAACTAAATAACATATGTGATGGGGAGGACCTCCAAATGGCTCCCCTGATTCTGCTGCATATTTGGTGTATCCCTGTCAAAATCCAAGGATTGCTCTCTTGGAAATGAATATCCTGAATGTCTATTTGGGCTGAAGTTCCGATGGTTGATCCTCTATAGCGCCTGTAGTTTACAGGATCCAGACCGTTTAACAAATCACTAGACCTATTAAATTTGCCTCGACTCATCTGGCTGATTTTGGGCGTAATTTTTACTTCAGGTTCAGGAACTTCTTCTGAGGCAGGCTTCTTTACAAACTGAGAATTTGATCCGTCCATTTTATCAACACTTTCTCTAATGGAAGGATTCAAAGAGAAGATTAAGAATTGATAAAATAAATATAACTTTATTATAAACTATTTATTAGATAATGGTCATTAGGCCAGGTGCTGGTATTTATACCTCTAGGGCATCTCCTGGCCACATCCAGCACAAAGTTTCAACAGCTATTTTGCCACTCAGTTCAGCCTATAACTGAAACCTTTTCTTAGGTTCATTGGTGGCAAAATACTCCTGAAATTGGGAGGATTTCAGGTACAAAAATTGTGCTAAAAACATGTAAAGTTGTCCTAAGATCTTCAGGATTTCAGTTTCATCATACTGCTGACAAGATAAACCTTCTGTGAAATTTTGGCCTCAATTGAAGAAAATGACGCACCCTTGATTGGGACATTGTCAGGCCTCTTCCTTGATAGCCTTAAGTAACTCCCTTCAGGTGGTTCATGTAAGTGCTATCATGCTGATTACGCATATTGATATACAAATTTCGCCCTCAGTTGGAAAATTGATAACGTTGTTTGTTCATCTAATTGTCCATGGGACTTTCAAATGTAACTTCAGGTTATCCCCAAATTATTTTATATACAATCAAATGGTTTATGTTTTGATAATTAGGACCAATTGCTGAGATTTGATGCATTGGAATCGGCCATAATATGCGAGTTTATTCAGGTCAATCACCCGATAAATTACTTGACTGAATTGTTGTTGAGATAATCATCCTGAGTTGTATAATTGCAATAGGCATTAGCTGAAATTTTGAAAGGATAATCGGCCTGAGCTGATGGTTGATGAGGGATTATTTTCGAGTCAACCACCAGAATCTAATATTTACCCCTCTTGACTCAAACATAAGCCCTAAGATTCCTGATTAGCCTATTTTGGTCTTTTCTATTGGTCTGAATTCCTGACGAGAATAGAATTGGTTTTTCTATCTGGTAACTTTGGCTGGACTGGCCGATGTGTCTGAAAAATGACAGGCCAAATGCCCATTGAGCCTGAAGTTGGATCCCCTCCCCAACATCAAGTGTGAACTAAAAATTAATTAGTAAAGAAGTATTTTATTGTTTATTGAGTTTTGGTTTTGTATTTTTGATTTTTATGGTTTTATGGTTTTTTACTTTTTCTTCTCTTAGAAGGCCCGCTTATTAAACCTTATTAAGAATTTTTCATGGACTCAGTTGTATATATGGCCATTCCTAATATACTTGATGGTGTATATGAACTTAGAAGTTTTCTCAATCACTTTGAATGGCCCAACCCAGATGCGATCTAATTTTTACATTCAGCCAAATCCGTAGGTGTTACAAAATAGAACTTCTCATTAATTTTGAATTTGGCCAGAGGGTAGCGATTCTCTAAGTTCTTTTGATGTTGGGCCTTTTTCTTGGCGAAACTGTTGTTGAAGGCTTGTGCTTGTAGTTTGATTCAGGCATCTGCAAACTTCTTAATGTACTGAGGGTAAATGTTTTCACCAGGATCCTCTAGGGCCAAATATAGCAGCGTTGGCAGGGACAGGTGTCTACCATATAATACTTGAAACAGGGACATCCTGGTTGCTGAATGTTAGAAGATATTGTAAACGAAGACTGCTGAACTTAGATATGTACTCCATTTGGATGGTATGGCCGATGTTAATTTCTGGATAATGTTCACCAACGTCCCATTTGAATGCTCAAAAGTCCCATTAGTTTTGGGGTGATAGGGAGCGGAAAGCGCACCACATACTCCCATTAGTTGATTGAGCTTGGCAAGGACATTGGCGGTAAAGTTGGTTCCATTATTGGTCAGAATAACCTGAGGGCATCCATGTTTGTGGATGATGTTTTCAAGTACAAATTTGGCGGTAGTTGCCGCTCCAGCTTCCCAAATGGCCTTGGACTCAACCCATTTGGTCAAGTGGTCAATGGCTACAATGATGTACTTGGCCTTCATATTACTTGTTAGAAGCGGGCTGACTACATCAATAGATACAGTGTGCCAGGCAAAGTTGGGCCGAACAAGCTGGTAAGACGTGCTTTTTCAGAATGGTTTTTTGCCCTGGCACTCTGAACAGCATTCTAGCGTTTCTTGGATGTCGAAATTCATTGGCTCCCACTTTTAGAATTGCTTCATATGCTCTTTCATCTTCTTGAATCTGCCATGCCCTATGGCCTTAAGCACTGCCATAATTAAGTCTATTCAGGATACGGTCTTAGAAAAATAAACTATTTTTTCCTCAATGATTTTGTAAAGCATCCTGTTTTTGACAGTTGTATTTTTTCATAGATCCAATAGTATTTTTTGGACAGATTCAGGCTCATCCTGATACTCTCCACTGATCATTTTCATAAACAACTCATTGGTGGCCTGACTAAGTGTTGCAATGGTGGGTAGTCGGGATAAACATTCAGCGTTTTGGTGTTTTGCACCTGCTTGATGCTTGATAGTGAAGTCATAGGCTTGAAGATTTAATGACCAGCGGGCTAATTGGCCCTCAGGTTCTATTATGTTATTCAACCATCTTAGGGAAGCATGATTGGTAACAACTTTGAAATGAGTACCATGAAGGTAGACTTAAAATTGCTTGCAAGCATATATGACAGCTAAGCATTCTTGTTCCATCACCATGTAGTTCCTTTCATGAACATTTAAGGTCCGACAAGTGAAGGAAACTTGATGTTCTTCATTGTCTTCTCCAACTTGGGATAACACGGCCCCCACTGCTGTTCTGGATGCATCAGTTTGGATGATAAAATCGCGATCAAAGCTTGGATATCAAAGAACAGGTGCGCTTGGTAGGGCCAATTGGAGTTGGTCAAATGCATTCTGGCAAGCCGGAGTCCAGTCAAATGGGACCTTATCTTTAAGCAAATATAAGAGTGGCTCTCCAAGCTGTGCAAAGTCAGCGAAAAATTGGCGATAGTAACTGATCATGCCTAGGAATACTTGAATATCGCACTTGTATTTGGGCCATTTCATTTTAGAGATGGCATCCAGCTTAGAGGGTTGGGGCCAAAGACCCACTTTATCTATCACAAATCTGAGGTATTCCAGTTGGTCTTTAAGAAACTGACCTTTTCTGGGCTTGATTCTCAAGTTTTCAGCAGCTAGCCTTTTGAAAACCTCCTCTAGGTGTTCCAGGTAGTCGTCAAAAGTGCGGCTGAAAACGTTGATATTGTCAAGGTATACTAGTATACATGACAATTTTAAATCTCCCAGTATTGTGTCCATTTCCTGTTGGAATGTGGCCTGGGCGTTGCAGAGCCCTTGAGGCATTCTCGTCAGCTGGAATAGGCCCTCTTGGGTTATAATTGCACACTTCTCGCGCTCCTCTTCAGGAAGATCTATTTGCCATTATCCGCTGATAAAATCATTGCCAAGAAGAACTTTGCACCCCCTAGCCTATCCAAGGCGATGTCATTTCGTAGCAGTGGGTACAAGTCCTTCTTTGTGATGTTGTTTAACTTCCAATAGTCAATGACTACTTGGTTGCTTCCATCCTTCTTTTTTACTATTAAAATTGTTGCAACCCATGGACTTTTTGTAGAGACTAGCATGCCACAATCAAGGAGATCCTTAATTTCCTTGGATACTGCCTCTTCTGATAATTTTGAGCATCTAATCGGGCGTAATAAAATAGGTTTATGATCTCCAGTATTGATTTTGTGGGTGAAACCATTAGCACAACCCAAGTCAAAATTGGCTTGTGCAAATATTTCCAAATATTTAGAGAATAACTCTTGAGTTTGGCCTTTCTCAGAGTTGGTCAGGTTGCTTAAATTAGCCATAGGGAAGCATTATTTATGCTGAGCTGGTCCTTATTGGGGAGCCCTAATTCAACATCAATTCTGAACTCATGGAA
The DNA here is from genome assembly GCA_022478985.1 of Massospora cicadina. Classification (NCBI taxonomy): domain Eukaryota; kingdom Fungi; phylum Entomophthoromycota; class Entomophthoromycetes; order Entomophthorales; family Entomophthoraceae; genus Massospora; species Massospora cicadina. Next base: position 79,531 of record JAKSZP010001431.1, on the reverse strand, counting down.
TGAGTGAATTTCTGTGGTAGGGAACAGATGCAGAAAAGCAATTGTTTGATGTCGCCTAATGGAAATGGGCCAATTTTGCATGTTTGCAAATAAGATATGTATCTATCCGTGGCCTGGAATGATAATACCAGGGGCAATGTTTGGTTTGAAATGAGATTTAGACCATGGTTGATATATTTTACTGTAAGGCCTTCCAGGATATTAATTGTTAGTCCCGTCGGGATGATTACTTGTTCTCCAGATGATATAGTGATGGTCTAATTTGATCAGATTGGAATGCCCTTTGACTCTTCAATCTGAGTAGGAAGTGGTTTTATCTTTGACTGAGCTTTGGAATACTCAATTGGGATGACTCCAACTTTGTAGGCCATATTTATGTATAGGCTGTGCTTCTTTTTTTCAACTGCCTTATCATGGTTGTAGTAAAGTGGAATAGCCTGGCCAAGAATGGTGAGAGTATTGTCCTTGTGATTGGTAACAAATCCATATCTTCTTAGGAAATCAGTCCCGATTGGGATATCATAGTTTGTATTTGGCAACACTATGGCAAGTGCCATTACTACAATGGATCCAAATCGGAGTGGTAGGGTACTGTAGGTGCCCAGAGATTTGGTGTTGCGCTCCAGCAGTTCCATATTCCTGGCAGTGGGCAACATAAGGCGCAATTTTCAGTTTTTTCACCAATTTTGTACTGACTATATTGATAGGAGCGCCATCTTAACAATGGCCTGAACTTGCACCTTGTTCACTGCTATGTACACATAAGTACATTCAGAGTACATTTCAAAGGTATTTATTGTGTGAATGCTGTGGCTGTTGCCTGATTCCAGGTGTGCTTTTAGGCTTGAGCAGATATCTGGGAAGTTATCTGCTAAGGTCTTCATGGGAATAGCCACTTGAACGTTGTTAAGCTTAGGTAAACTGGTTGAACATCTGGGTTTTAGATCCAAACCCTAGTCAATAAATTTGCTTTTCATAATCTTTTGATACCTCTGATTGGGCTTCTTTGGTTATTTTCAAGGGTTTAGTTGCTTTTGTGGTGGCACGAGTAGTGACCATCATGACATTATTAGCCCCAATATGGTTATTTTTAGCAACATCTTCGGCCTTAAGGGGATCATCAGGATCAGGTGGAACGGTTTGAAAATCGGTGGAGTTAGAGCATTCCACCACTACTCCACCTGCTCTTTTCCCGCCTCACTGTCGCTGATAATTTCTAAAGCAAAGTTGACCCCAGGCTTTTTGTTAGACCGTCTGTAGCATTGATAACCAAAGTGCCCTATCTGACCACATTTGTAGCATGTAATCGGCCCTGCTTGCTGTTTTTGCTCAAATTTTTGGTTCAGATTTTGGAAATTTTTCCCCTTGTCAGACATCGTGTTGTTTTTTAGGCCCAAAAATTGGGATCTTTGCTGATCTTTGGCCAGATTAGGTGTGTTGAAATTATGGGAACAGCTTCTCAAGTAATTGGTGAGGTCTTGGATTTCCAAGCTCTCATTGAATGCAGGCAACATGACATTGTGCAGTTCACGGAAGGGTATAATTGCATGCTCCAATGCAATCTTGGCGTCAAACTTATCTATTGCATTGCACCCATTGAGAACTTGTGCCTCATGGAAGAATCTATATGCAAAGTCCTTAATAGTCTCATTCTGTTTGAATTCAATATAAAAAACATCCTTTTTGGGTTTCTAGTTTCTCAGGCCCTCCAAACTGTTTTGTTATTGTAAATTTTGGCATCCATATAGGACCAATCATCGCCCAAATAGGGCATAACGAGGTCACAGCTATGGGCATCAAGTGAGTTAATAAGTGCTGATTCTTTTGCATGATCTGATGCTCCTCTCATTGCTTTTTCAGATAACTTGAGGAAAGAGTGAACGTTTCCATCCTTATCAAGATTTTGTAAAATCAGTGGTTTGAAGTCATCTCACCATATTTCAGCCACAGTGGTTGTACTTCTTCTTGAGTGTCTTGGTATATCGTCACTCATAATCATCCCTCTTTCCTGTTGGGATGTGTCTGGAGTCAAGATTGCAGCCAGTACTCTAGGCATAGAACAGAAGTTCAAGATAACAGTTTCTGCATTGGTGTCAATTTCCAATGATTCAGTTTGATAATAATGCTCTGAACTACTGGATTCTGATGCCTGAATTTGGCCCTTAGTTTTTCCAAACTGTTTTTTGGCCAAATGAACAGTGTTTTTTCCTACTTTTCTTTCGTCAAAGCTGGGTGAGCATCGGCTGCTTTGTTTTTTGAGGTTGTTAGGCTTTTCTTCGAATAAAGCTTGATTAGACGCTATGCACTTAATGTCTTTGCCCATACTATCTACTCAGGAATTTAAAGTTGATAAATGCATTCTGAATTCCCAGATTTTCTTAGTAATTTCAGTGAATTCTGGCCTGCAATCTTGACACAACCGTCCAAATTTTTGAAAACTCCTTGCTGTTCAAGGCATCATCCTCATCCCTATTTGGGACAACTGGTTTTGCTGCATGAGCTCCCCCACTTTGACAAGATTATGGGTGTAAGAGGTTCCAGCTGTGGAGCCGTGTAGAAGGGAGAATGATCCAAGATGGCCTTGACCTTAGTTTCCATCTTGATTTTGTTAGGTCGTCTGGCCGATTCTGCCAGGAATTGATTACTAAAATCCATATCAAAGAGTGTCACCAGTTTTGAGTGAGCACCAGTTGTCAAAAACTGAGGATCACTCGCTTGAATAATGAATATCCTGCATGTCTATTTGGGATGAAGTTCCAATGTAAGATCCTCTATAGTGCCTGTAGATTATAAGATTTGGACCGTTTAACAACTCACTAGGCCTAGTAAATTCTCCTCAACTCTTTCTGGCTGATTTTGGGTGTAATTTTACTTCAGGTTTGGGAACTTCTTCTGAGGCAGGATTCTTTACAAACTGAGAATTTAATCCATCCAGTTTGTCAATACTTTCTCCAAGGGAAGTATTCAAAGAAAAGATTAAGATATGATAAAATAAATATAACTTTATTATAAGCTATTTAATAGATAATGGTCATTAGGCCAGGTGCCAGTATTTATACCTCTAGGGCATCACCTGGCCACATCCAGCACAAAGTTTCAACAGCTATTTTGACACTCAGTTTGGCCTAAGACTGAAACCTTTTCTTAGGTTCATTGGTGTAACAAACGGAAATCATCCGAAAGATGAATTTCTGAATGTTACATTCCGATTGGTTTGTTCAGTTAATTCAAACCGAACCAATCAGAATTGTTGGGTATGGTAGAGTGGGTGGTCAGACTCCGAGGGCTGGGCTGAGCCACTCTGACCATTCCTTAAGCTTGGCAGGCTTAAGGAATGAATCAGAGAGGCTCCTCAGAAGTGACTTTATAAGAGTCAAGCCTGACCTTCTCAAATTCCAAGTTGGAATTCTAAGTCTTGGCCTTGGTCCCCCCGGTTCAGTCTTTTATTATTTTTAAAATAAAAATAAAGTTCTTTTGAGGTGTCGCGCCTCGCTTACCTGATATTTTCAGGTTTGGGTTTGTGACAGGGGACCTCATATTAGTAACAGTCCGACCTCATCACTCTGTTTGCCGCTGTGTGGGCATTTCTGAGATTTGATGAGAAAAGGTTCGCCTCGCCTGTGACTAAGTCTGTTTGGTTAGGTTGCCCGCCTGAAATGCTGCCGCGTGGGCATTTCCAGGATGAAACGGATGGGGTCTGGGATCCCCGCCTGTGACATTATTTCAACTTCATTTTGCTTCTGGTTGGAGGTGGTCCTGTCCCTCAGAGGGTTTCCGTTTTGTCCTGGCTGTTGCGTAAACTGGCGCTGTACCAACCCAGCGACTGATGGCCAGCCCTGCGATGTCAGTGAAATTTGAGGGTCTGCCAAATTTCAGGTTCCCACTGATTCCAGTGGCCATGTCTGAGGGCACCTGTTCCCAGCAGGTTCCCTCAACCCCGGAAAGTCCCAAAAAGGGGAGGATATTCACCCCAGCACCAGCGCCATGGGGTCAACCCCACTGCCAGCAGGACTGAGGAAAGCGCCTTCCCGGTCAGGATGGGAAGGCCATTCTCAGGCCTGACAGCGCAAAGGGATGGCCCATGGCCAGCGCTGTTTTGTACCTTCCAGGGCTGTCATTGGGGAAAGCGCCTTCCCGGTTGGGATGGGAAGACCATTCCTAGTGGTAGCCTCCAGGAGGTAATGATTTGCCCAGGTGTTGGGTACGAATGTCCTTACCTGTTGGGGCTTACTCCAACAGCCCAGTTTCCAGTTTCCGTTCCCCCCATTTCCCCTCGAGAGGATTCTTCTTGGGGCTCAAGGTGACTCACCCTGGGAAGACCTCTTGCCGATGATTTCCTCCCAAAACGGCGGCTCTCTGCCCCCAGAGGGCCGTTTTAGTGGAGGGTGATGTAACAAATGGAAACCATCCGAAAGGATGAATTTCTGAATGTTACATTCCGATTGGTTTGTTTGGTTAATTCAAACTGAGCCAATCAGAATTGTTGGGTATGGTAGAGTGGGTGGTCAGACTCTGAGGGCTGGGCTGAGCCACTCCGACCATTCCTTAAGCTCGGCAGGCTTAAGGAATGAATCAGAGAGGCTCCTCAGAAGTGACTTTATAAGAGTCAAACCCGACCTTCTCAAATTCCAAGTTGGAATTCTAAGTCTTGGCCTTGGTCCCCCCCGGTTCAGTCTTTTATTATTTTTAAAATAAAAATAAAGTTCTTTTGAGAAGTTGCGCCTCGCTTACCTGATATTTTTGGGTTTGGGTTTGTGACAGGGGACCTCATATTAGTAACAGTCCAGCCTCATCACTCCGTTCGCTGCTGTGTGGGCATTTCTGAGATTTGATGAGAAAAGGTTCGCCTCGCCTGTGCCTAAGTCTGTTTGGTTAGGTTGCCCGCCTGAAATGCCGCCGCGTGGGCATTTCCAGGATGAAACGGACGGGGTCTGGGATCCCCGCCCATGACAATTGGTGGCAAAATACTCCCAAAATTGGGAGGATTTCAGGTACAAAAATTGCGAAAAAAGCATGCAAAGTTGTCCTAAGATCTTCAGGATTTCAGTTTCATCATACTGCTGATGAGACACAACTTCTGTGAAATTTGGACTCAATTAAAGAAAATGATGCACCCTTAATTGGGACGTTGGCAGGCCTCTTCCTCGATAGCTTTAAGTAACCCCCTTTGGGTGGTCCATGTAAGTGCTGTCGCCCCTGTAGTGAGCACCAGTTGTCAAAAATTGAGGAATGTTTACTTTGAAATGAATATCCTGCACATCTATTCGAGTGAAGTTCCAATGGTTGATCCTCTATAGCGCCTATAGTTTATGGGATTTGGACCATTTAACAACTCACTAGGCCTATCAAATTTGCATTAAATCTTCTGGTCGATTTTGGGCGTAATTTTTACTTCAGGTTTGGGAACTTCTTCTGAGGCAGGCTTCTTTATAAACCGAGAATTTAATCCTTCCAGTTTGTTGATACTTTCTCCAAGGAATGGGTTCAAAGAGAAGATTAAGAATTAATAAAATGAATATGACTTTATTATAAGCTATTTATTAGATAATGGTCATTAGGTGTCAGGCGAACAGCAAGTAAGAATTAGACTGGCCTGCCAGCCCAGATGCCAGAGCATCCGAACAGCAAACCAGAATGCCTAAGGCACTGCTGCTGATATGACAAATATGGAACCAGAAAGGAGTTCCACCAATATCTGCTGGTGAGCCAGAATTTCATATAGGCACAAAACAAAGTACCATATGCACACGGCCATTAACCCCAAGGAGTAAAAGAATGTCAGCGGATAAGGCGGCTTAATTTTTAACATATAAAAACTAATTTTTTGGGAAATGATTTTTTAATAGGAATTTAGGAAAGAAAAACTGACCAACAATTTTCTCAGTGCAATGTGACTGATTAAATAGTAGTTGATTTGGGGAAACCAAGCCAGGATTGGGTCCCACAAATTCAGCCTAACTGGCAAATTATTCAGGAATGGGCGGGTTTGTTCCTTGGGAACTGACATCACAAAATTTGGCAGTGGGCCGAGTTGCTGCCAGTTTGACCTCAAACGTCTGAACCAAGGCTCTACTACGTTTCCAATGGTTGGCGCAACAGCATTTAGCCTGTTGAGTGGTGAGAATCCCCCAAAGCCACCCCACACAAGGGCAGGTCCATTTGGTTGGGAATGGGTTTGGGACACCCAACCTGCCCATGCTCAGTTGCTGGGCCATTTATTTGGTCAGTAGCATTGCATCAGGTGCAACATTCAATTAGTTAACAGGAAGATTCAAAACCTCATTGATGGTGTCCGGTGCTATTACCTGCCCATTGGGGGTGATGCCTGACAGATTTGGGAGAGGGGAGATTTCTTGATCATCATGTTAACCAAATCACAACTGTCAGGCATTTTAAATAATAGCTTTTTCTTCATACCTTTTGACCATTTAAAATCTGAGCATCAGGCTGATTGCTGCTCAAATTGGTTATAATTGATTTCTTTTGGCGATCTTAGCACATATTTCACTGATTCCTCATAGCAATTCTGCTGAGGAGAGTGTGGGTATTGGGAGTGGTATCCAAATTGGGAGGGCTGTTACCCAGCGCTTGTCTACCATTTGAGCGAGATCGCCCTGAGTAATGAGGGGTACAGCCATCCTCTTCAGTATCTTCTTACTTGACAATGGAAAAATGGCTCAATAAACCGCCAGGGGACATTCCTCAGGACTTACATTACCCTTTCCTTTTCCCAAGGGAAGAGCCCACCACCAGGGAACTGCATGAGAGCCACATTCTTATGCGCCTTGGGTAACTTAATTGCCATAAGAGATGCAACTTTTTGGGGAGGGCGGGGAGCTTCAGGGTGGGAGATGTGGAACGCATCAACCAGGTCCATACAATTCACATATTCGCGCGCCTTGACCCAACTGTTTTCATAAGCTGGATACCCTTTCCAAGCCACAAGGTATTGTACAGAACATCGGGATTTCTAAGATGCCAGGATAGCTTCTACCTCAACCTCCTCTTCATTTTTGATGATGATCGGTTCCAGTTTTGTGGGCATTGAACCCTTGAAGGGTGACAGCTGGGAGACATGGAAAACAGGATGTTGCTTCCAATGAGCGTAAAGCTTCAACTGGAACGCATTATTACCCGATACCTCCTCCACCAAATGGGGACATGAGCGTTTACTGGCGAATTTGTGGGTAGGGGCCTGGATTTTTAGATGATGGGTGTCAAGCATAGCATAAGAACCCTTGTAAACTTGTGACCTGGAAGGCGTTTTCAATCCATGAACCACTTGTAGTCATCTATAGCTTTGGTGAGGTGTTCCCACACTAAGGCTTGAGTTGTTCTAATATGAGCAGTGTGGCCCCCGGCAGCTTGAACCTCTGGCCACAAGCATGGTCTGACCTAAAATGAAGGATTATAACACAATGTTGCTTTGTAGGGGGAAAACCCTGTGGACGTGTGGTTCCATTATTATACGCAAATTGGGTGAGAGGAGGTCATCACCCAAGTTTCCTGCGCGGCTGCAGCGTAGCAACGCAAGTACTGCTCAAGAACTTGAATGAACCACTCGGTCTGGCCATCAGACTGAGGATGCTGTGCCGTGGAGTGACAGGGGAATATTTTCAGGATAGATAGGAGTTCACTTCAAAACCGCGCGGTGAACTAAGAGCCACATCACTAATAATCTCCTGGGGGAGACCAAACATCAAAAACACATGGCATACAAAAAGGCGGGCAGTTTCTTTGAATGTAATTGTGGAAGTGCAAGGTATAAAAAGGAAAAATTTGTGAAGTGATCCACCACTACCATCACCGCTGTGAACCCATTCGAACAGGGGAGCTTGATGATTAAGTCTAGTGACACTGATGTCCATGGGCCCTCCGCCTGTTGTAAGGGGTGCAGGAGGCCATTTTTGCTGGAATGATCTGACTTGGCCCTGGCGCAAGTAACACAATCGGCGATCCAGGCTGGGACTTCTTTTGTCAAGCCTGCCCAATTGTAGGTCCGTTTGATCAAATCAATGCATTTCTTAGAACCTGGGTGACCAACTGTGGGGGGATCGTGATGTGTGCGAAAAACCTCAGTTCAGAAGGAGGGGGAACCCAAACGCGGGATCTAAAATATATAAAACCCTCCTTTAGTGAGTATAGGGAGTGTTTAGGCTTCTGGTGGGATAACTGCTCGACCAACTCCACGCCCTCAGGGAAGGCCATTTGACTGGCTAAGACCTGAGCAACTAATGGAGCGTCAGGAGCCAGAGCAATGGAAGAAACAACAGGGGGAACAATTGACAAGATTTGGGTGGTAGGAATCACAGTAACGAGATCCACTTCCTCCAGATCCATGGAACTGTGGGTGGGGCTGCGGCTGAGAAAATTGGGAAGTACATTTAGAGCACCTTTTACAAATTCATATTTGAAGTTGAAACTGCACAGGTCCTGATAGGTTTGGGTTTGTCAGTGTGTCAATTTTTGGGGTTTACAAAAGTACAACAAGGCCTGGTGATCTGTGCAAACCATTAATTCATGTTGGGCACCCTGTAACAGGTACCTCCAATGAGTTAGGGCCCACACAACAGCTGCCAAATCCTTGTCATAAATAGCCCAAGACTTCTCCATAGAGGTAAACTTTCAGGAAAAGTAGGCAACTGGGTGTTCCAAGCCATTGTGCTCCCAGAGCAACACTTCTCCAACAGCTACTGATGACATGTTGCATGCAATGATATATGGCTTGGTGGGATCGGTGTGTTTTAAAATGGGAGGGGATACAAACACCTCTTTAAATGATTTGAACGCCTGTTGACATTTGTCCATCCAATGAAAAGGTACATTTTTCCCTGTGAGTGGGTGGAGTGGGGCGGCGAGCTGAGAGAGTGCGGAGGAGAACTTTTTTAAGAAATGATGGTTCCCAAGAAACTCCGTAGTTGTTTCTGGGTAGTCAGGGTTGGCCACTCCCAGATAGCATCCAACTTATTAGGAGGGATTGCGACACCATCTCTAAGAACCAGATTACTGAGGAAAGGAGCCTCCTCATTATAAAACTTGCACTTGGACGGTTTGAGGAACAACCCTGCCTTATGCAAGGCGACCACCACCGCTTCCAAGTCAATTGCATGTTGTTTGGGAGTCAGGGAGTGAACCAGAATATCATCGATGTATGCAACAGCACAGGTGAACTGGAGGTCATCCAGTACATTATTGAACATCCATTGAAACATAGTGGGAGCATTCTTCAGCCCAAAAGGCATTACACGAAATTGGAAAATGCTGCGCTTCGTCCAGATTGCTGTTAACCATTCCTGTTCTTCCATTACCCAGATTTGGTTGAAGTCATTCACAAGATCCAGTTATAAAAACACATGGGATTTGGCAATTGCCTGACTGATTGTCTGCTCTAAAGGCAATGGGTAGGGATCAGTAACTGTTATATTATTCAAATGGCCATAATCCATGCAGGGACGGAGGGAACCATCTGCTTTTTTGGTGAAGATGATGGGGGAGGTGATGGGTGAGGTCTCCTTAAACAGCCAACCTTTTTCAACATATCGTCCGACCAGTTATTGAGTGCAACTTCTTCCTCCGCTGTATGGGGATGCAACAGACAGTTGATGTTCACCAACTCCATGGTCATTCGAAACTCACAATCATACCTGGTGTGTTTAGGCAGGTGATCCGCCTTTTCCATATCGAAGATTCTCTGATAGCGCATTAAGTTTTCAGGGAAAATGGCCAGAACGCCCGCAGAAGTGACTAGGGTAGTGATAGAGCTAGTTCATTGTACCTTCTTGAGGGTTTCAATCAAAAAATTCTCCTTCTGAATGATCATTGGTAAACAACAACATATTAGACTCTAAATGAGTCTTCACATGTTGTTAACGCCACCACTCCACACCTAAGATCACCAGAAACACCAAGTCTGGCATAGCCAAAAATTGATTGCAGAAGCTGAACTGGTTGATTGAAAGGCACCAGTCAGAGAATAAAATATGAGGGCTGATAAAGCAGATGAGGCCAACATCACTGAGGAGCCCGCATTTATTTCCAGCTTTAATTGTTGCACCAATTCAACACTCATAAAATTTCCCATGGCTCGAGTGTCCACCAGGGCTCAAAGGAGACGTGATGAGAACCAACACTAATCTTCATGGGTACTAAGGAGTAAGCGTAGTTCTCCTTATTGGTAGTTGTGGATGAATTCAGCAATACCAAAGAGATGGTGGTGGGATCCGGGGAAACCAATGGCAAATAGCCGCGGCAACTATGGGGTATGATTTTGAAGGATTTGAGTGTGGCTGGTCTAATGCGGTCAGAGATAATCTTCTTTACAACCTGGCTCAGTTGGAAAGAAGGGACCATTGCTGCGCCTACACACGTGCGAAAGGCACAAATGGCTAGGAATAATGGTTAATTATGTCAAGTGAACAGCAAGTTAGTGTTAAACTGTCCTAGAAGCCTGGATGCCAGAGCATCTGAACAGCAAACCAGAATGCCCAGGGCACTGCTGCTGATATGACGAATATGGAACCAGAAAGGAGTTCCACTAATATCTGCTGTTGATCCAGAATCCCATATAGGCACAAAACAAAGTACCAAATGCACACAGCTGTTAACCCTGAGGGGTATGAGAATGTCAGCAGATAAAGCGGCTTAATTTTTAACATATAAAAACTAATTTTTGGGAAAGGATTTTTAAATAGGAATTTAGGAAAGAAAAATTGACCAATAATTTTCTCAGTGCGATGCAACTGATTAAATAGTAGTCAATTTGGGGAAACTAAGCCAGGATTGGGTCCCACAAACTCAGCCTAACTGGCAAATTATTCAGGAATGGGCGGGTTTATTCCCTGGGAACTGACATCACAAATCTGGCAGTGGGCCGAGTTGCTGCCAAATTGACCTCAAACGTATGAATAAGGCTCTACTACGTTTCTAATGGTTGATGTGATGGCGTTTAGCCTGACAAGCAGTGGGAATCCCTAAGGCCACCCCACATAGGGGTGGGCCCATTTGGTTAGGAACAGGTTAAAGCTCCCAACCTGCCCATGCTTGGTTGCTGAGCTGTTCATTTGGTTGGTAGCATTGCATCAGGCGCAACGCCATTTTGTTAACAGGAAGCTTCAAAACCTCATTGATGGTGTCCGGTGCTATTACCTGCCCAACGGGGGTGATGCCCAATGGATTGGGAGAGGGGAGAATTTTATAATCATCATGTTAACCTAATCACAACCGTTGAGCATTCCAGCTGATAGCTCAGTATTCATACCTTTTTGACCATTTAAAATCTGAGCATTGGACTGATTGCCGCCTAAATTGGTTACAATCAATTTCTTTTTGGTGATACCAGCACAGATTTCACTGATTCCTTGTAGCAATTCTGCTGAGGAGAGTGTGGGTATTGGGAGTGGTATACGAAGTGGAAGGGCTATTACCCAGCGCTCATCTACCATGTGAGCGAGATTGCCCTGAGTAACGAGGGGTTCAGCCATTCTCTTTGGTACCTTCTTACTTGGAAATGGAAAAATGGCCCGATTAACTGCCAGGAGATGTTCCCCAGGACTTACATTTGGCCAGGCACCGGTATTTATACCTCTAGGGCATCTCCTGGCCACATCCAGCACAAAACTTCAACAGCTATTTTGCCACTCAGTTCAGCCTTCAACTGAAGCCTTTTCTTAGGTTCATTGGTGGCAAAATACTCCTGAAATCGGGATGATTTCAGGTACAAAAATTGTGCTAAAAGCATGAAAAGTTGTCTTAAGATCTTCAGGATTTCAGTTTTATCATACTGCTGATGAGAAATACCTTCAGTAAAATTTTTGGCCTCAATTGAAGAAAATGATGCACCCTTAATTGGGACGTCGCCAGGCATCTTCCTTGATAGCCTTAAGTAACTCCCTTTGGGTGGTCCATATTAGTGCTATCATGCCGGTTACTAATGTTAACATATAAATTTCTCCCTCAGGTGGAAAATTAATAACGTTGTTCATTAGTTTATTTGTCCATGGGACTTTTAAACATAACTTTGGGTCATCCCCAAATTATTTTGTATATGATTGAATGGTTTGTGTTTCAATAATTGGGACCAATTGCCAAGATTTGATGCATCATAATCAGCCATGATATGCGAATGTATTCAGGCTGAGTGCCTGATAAATTACTCAACCAAATTTTTGTTGAGATAATCAGCCCGAGTTGTATAATTGCAATAGGCGTTAGCTCAAGCGTTGAAAGGATAATTAACCCAATCTGATGGTTGTTGAGGGATTATTTTCAAGTTAACCATAAAAATGACAATCCCTACACTAACTGTTGAGAAAATATGACTGGATGATAAGTGAAAATAACCACCACTGGATTATTGGTTACCTGTTGTGATTAGGCCTATATATGTATTATCAATTAATCCAAGTTGACAATGAGCAAAGTTGTCCTTGGTGGATAGGAGTAATTGCACCAAAGATTCAATGATGAGGCAAAACCCCAAAAAGGCAGTAAATATAGAGTAACCAAGCGGAAGGGTTGAAACTGACCAGAAACAAGGAAGATACAAATGCAAAGGGAAAAAAAGAAAGGGTTGATTTTTTTCTTAAAAAGAAGAGTTAGCAGTAGGAACTGCATAATATATAGTATAAAAAAATAAAGTGTTATCACTGAAGCAATTGCTTCATGTTTTTATTATAATTGGTAAGTTATCTTGGGACCAACGATCTCCATATCATCTGCCTGTTGCTCAGTGGGATTGACCCTGTGCAATCTCTTCAACGTATCTCCAACATATCGCCAAAGTTATAATAGTGGCGCTCACTACAGGGGCCTTTGACGAACACATTAAAAATAATTACTATGCATTTGCCAAGCAATGGCGCAACAGGCACAACTTGAGGGGATTCTACCCCAGTTTATTGAGCTATCCCAATATGTGGAACTGAAGCTCGTGCTGGATACACTATATCAGACCCAAAAGATGCTTTTTCAGGAAAATAAGGCTATGACAGACTAGCTTTACAAAGCCTTCCACCAACTGCACCTAGTTAGTGGTCAAGTTAGCCAACTTGCTGATTGCTTGGACGGCACTAATGAGTGGCTACACTGCACAGAGTGTAAACTGAATAGTGTTGTTAGGTAGGAGGAGGTTTACGTCAATAAGCTGCCTCTGTTTGATAGCAATGGGAATATTTACGGCTCCTTAAAAAGATTTGAGTTTGAGGTGGAAGGAACCTCAGATTGGCATAAAGCTAAATTGTTAATTTCCTCCTTAATGTTGGTTGTGCAGACCAAGTCATCTGCTATCTTCCAAGTCATTCCTTTTCATATCAAGTAGTGAAATATACTGTGCTACGGTTGTTTGAAGGTTCTACAAAATGTCACAGCAGAAGGCTGAGTTCTTGACCATTAGGTTCCAGCGTGATGAGACCCTCACTGTGTTTGCTGATCAATTTATGGCGGAAGCCATGTGTTAATTGGGGTGGAAACTTTATATGAATCTAATGTTTGCATAGAATGACCTCCATGGTGAAGACATACCATGGGCTGTACAGTATCATGACTCCAATTTTTAAGAATGACTTACCCCTTTTAAAAAAATGTAAAATTTCTGCGCCGCCTATCCATCACTTTTAGTGATCCCAACGTAGAATGAAAATTTCCTGCAGTCATTACCAAATTTTCGTTGGTAAATAGATGACAACAATTTGTCTACAATCTGTTGGTTTATACATGGGCACTCAAATTTTTGGCAGCTTCTTTCTACCCTCGCTATGGTCATTCAGCTCATCCTCAGTCAAATTACAATCCCTTAGTTAATTTTAAACTTAAGTTTTTAGGGGCACCACATATATGTGAGCCATATAGTAATGCCTGTTTCTCTTGCAGCCAAAGAGGCCATTATGTGGCTAACTTCCCAGGCAACCCGCATGCCTATGCAATACCACTGGCCCTGACTTAACAGGGAAATTGTTCAAGTGTATCCTTGTGTTGGAACCATTGTTGTCATTTTTCTCAATAAGAAGAAGCCTGTAAATTTGCGTGTTTTAAACTCCAACTGTTGTCTTATTCAAAGTGTACCTACTGTGATATCTTTGTAGAAAATACCAAAATTCGAGCAATTATAGATACTGGCGCCCCATCAATATAACATACACTCAGCTAGTGGCTAAGCTTCTAAGAAGCCTGATGTGGACCATTGGGTAGTGTATGGGATCGCCAGAGCACAAAGCACTGAGTCAGAGGGTGCCTACAGCGTGTTGCTTTTGGGGTTTGGGTCAATTGGCACATCTGCTTCAGCTGTGGTTTTGCCTTATGATAATTATGACATGCTGATTAGGGCCAAATTAATGCGGAAATTTTGTGAAGTGGTCAAAATAGCAGAAGAAACCTTTGAGAAGTTGGGGCAATTGATTCCTATCTTTTTTACCTTCAGCGGAGTCCCAGAAGACCTCATCCACTCTATTTAAATAAATCTTGTGTATAGCAATGGCGTATTTCCTGTTTACCATTGGCAGATGAAGTGAAAACAGGAGCTCTCCTTACTTAGATTTATGAGTGTAATGGTATTCCACTAAGGGCTGGGCCACCTTTAGTATACCTTCTGAGCATCAGATTATAGTAGGGGCGGAGCTTAGAATAGATGTCCCCAAAGGCCTATATGGTGAAATCGTGGGTCCCTACTAACAATTGTAGATTGAACCCCATGTGGCTCCTAGACTACTAAAACTGGAGCATGTAAAAGTGAAGGTCTTATTAGCAAACCTACAGAAGGAGTCTATGGTGGTTCAAAGACACCAAGTGTTGGCTTTTCTGTATTTGACTCCTTTTGATGAGGTTCACCATATGCATGACTTTGGTTCATGTGAGGACCTAGGTTTACCTGAAAAAACCTCATCCAACATAATGACTGTGGCTCTGCATGAGGCCCTGACCATGTGTCAGATGACCATATAGATAGGGTGATGGCCCTATAAGAAAAAATAAAGACATTTTTGCATCTGACAACCACAATCTGGGTCGTGCCTGCGGGGTGGTGCATCAGTTGACGCTGGAGACTACCCTCCCATTTGATCACAGCCTATCCAACGATCTAAAGTGGCAGAAGAGATTTTATTTATGGAAGTAGATAAATTGATAAACAGGGATTTTTAGAGCTAACAAAGAGCCCCTGGGCATTGCAAGTGCTGATAGTTAAGAATAAGAAAAGCACTAATCAAGTGTTAATTGACTAATGAAAGCTCAGCCATATAAAAAATAATATTTGCTCCCACATAATAATGACGCTCTAGATTGGCTTGATGGTTTTCTATTTCTCGGCCATGGATCTGATAACAGGATACTGGCAAATCAAGTCTTCTACGGTGGAACTGGAGAAATAGGCTATTATCACCTTGAATGGGTTGTTCCAACCCATGCGTATGCCTCAAGGGTTATGCAATGCCTCAGCTACGTTCCAGTAGACGATGTACACCATCTGGGTGGCCTGAAGCTGTCCTGCGTTCTAGTCTACCTTGATAATATCAACGTGTTCTTGCGGATGTTAACCAAGCATTTAGACCATTTAGAGCAAGTGTTCCGCCGTCTTGCCAAATCTAACATAAAATAAATCCTCAAATGTGCCAAATTTTTTAAGGAGTAGTTGGAATACCTCAGGTTAGTGGTTGACTCCAAAGGGCTTAGACCTCAGCCCAGCGAAGGTTAAAGTTATACAGAAGTTGACCTGGCCAGGCAACAAGAGGGGTGTCCAGGTGTTCTTAGGGATGGTTGGGTACAACCTCAGGTTTATCCTAACTTTAACTGTATTGGGGCTCCCCTCTTCAAGTTATTAAAAAAGAACGCCACCTTTGAAGTTTTTGAGCACTATTAAAACGCTTTCAATGTTTTATGAACAACATTTTCTAGTGCGCCAGTTTTACAATACCCTAATTCCGAGAAGGCTCTTATTGTACAAATGAATGCTTTCCGTTCCGCCATAGGGGAGGTATTAACCAGAAGGATGATGATGGCATGGAGAACCCCATTGCATATTACAATTAGAGCTTGAATCGCCATGGACTAAATTAGACCATGACCAAGTGGGAGTACCTCACTGTAATTTATGCATATAAGCAGTTCTGAGTATACCTTCATGAAGTAAAATTTAAGGTCGTGACAGATCATGCGTCATTGCATTGGTTAAAGAACTTTGTGAGCATGAAGGGCGCCTTTCTAGATGGGCCCTAAAGCTGCAGGCTTATAATTTTAAAACACTACATTGTTTTAGAGCAAAGCACCAAAATGCTGGCTGCTTATCTCAGCTGCCAACAATTGCAGTAATATCAGATTTTGGCAACCTTGTATAAGAAAAATTGGTGAGTGGTCAACATGCGGACAAACTGCCGCAAGTTATTCAGGCGCTAGATGGGATGATGGCAATACAATATGGAAAAATGGGGAGCTATATAAGTTTTTTAGTAACATTATGCTGAGTTTCCCAGAATCCTCTGCTTGACCAGACATTATTTTAAGTGCGCACAAGTCAGTGGGTCATGGAGTATTGAACAAGATGATGGAGTTCTTAAGGCCTTGATACTATTGGGAAAGCATGCACTTTGGTGTGCAAGGGACCATTTACTGTTCTCTCTCTGCTTGGCATAGCTTTCTGAGCAAATTAATTTTGGTAAATTAAAAGCAAACACTTAATCGCACATTGAAGTCTTGCTTCAATGTCGTCAGATCCCCCGCTGACTGTCCCAGCATGGGGCAGCGGAGAAACTCCCCCCTCCATTTTCCGTCTGACAGGAAAACGCGCTCAGACTGGCTCACCCAGTCATTCCAGACCATTAAGACAATTCGTTCCTCCCAAGGATCTCAATGCCCATCTCACCTGAACCCAAGCGGTGCCCTGTTGCCCCCTGGTGCTCCCCTGGAGCAACATGCATTTCAGCCTTAGGGGTCAAATATGTGAAATTCTTCACCTACGATGACCAAGCCATTATCAAAATGGCTCAGGCGGTGATGAAACCAGCCTGTTTTATAAACTTCTGCCCCCTATAAGGGGTACTTTGATCTCAGCTTCCCCTGTTAAGCCAATGCAGCCACTGTGGCAACGGTGCCATTAATTTTTAATACTATTCCCCTCCTAACAACTCATATCAGGATCCCAATAACACCACCTTTATGGTCCAGCTCGCTGGTTTGCCCACCACCTCCCCCCCAAAGTGCTCCACCAGGAGCTGATGGAAGGTTTGGCAGCCTACTGCGCCAACCCCATCTTGCAATTTGTGGTCCCAAATGGGGCCACACGCCTCGCTGGGCCTCAGGCATATGCCACAATCAGCCCTGAATTTACAAAAAAAATTTAGCAATTCCCCCTTGTGCCACCATCCCATCTGCCCCCGACCATCCGTTCTGGGCCCGCGTTGAGGGCGGATGGACGAGTTGTCCATCCTGTTTTGAGTTAGACCACTCGAAATGTAAATTCCCATACTCAGAAACTTCCACCAATGCCAAAAGTTTTCCCGACGCCCACCAATCTGCCGCCCATCCCACACCAACTCTGACATGGGGTACAATCCTACCTTCCCCTCCTCCAATTCCTGATGCTGCAGCCGCACCTGCAGCCACCAATCAGCACCTACCTTGCCCCAATGCCCATAAATAATTCATCCAACCAAACATCAGATTAGATCCCAGCTCGATCCCATGTATCTGCAAATGAATTGAACAAACCTCA
Organism: Massospora cicadina; assembly: GCA_022478985.1. NCBI lineage: Eukaryota > Fungi > Entomophthoromycota > Entomophthoromycetes > Entomophthorales > Entomophthoraceae > Massospora > Massospora cicadina. The sequence continues at coordinate 61,836 of JAKSZP010001431.1, read as the reverse complement.
ACCATACGCTGATTCCCAATCTAATTCACCAAAATCCATGGGAATTGTTGGATGAAATTGATGAATCAGGTAACGTCATTGAAGAACTGATGCTGCAACTCGAGTGGCTCTGTAACGCAGAATGGGATGCGAAATTCCCACCTCAGAAGTATGTCCCACAACCTAACACCTAACTGTTCTACAGCGACCACCAAATTTCAGTAGAAGCAGACGCTACACCAGATTGCCGTCTGCTTTGCAAAGCAGCCCCCAAACCTGAGGCTGCACTCGCAGGAGGAATTCCACCTCCTGTCATCCCCAAAAGATCTTACTGCACAAAGTAAGATCAACATGAAATTTTTCACAAAAATGTCACTGAAGACATCCAGAATGTGGTAACAATAGCACGGAATCCAAAAAGCAAAGATAAACCTGATCCAACATTGCCACATTTGTTAAATTCCCAGATGCCCGCCTCAAAGCTGAAGACGCTTTGGCCAAATAAATTGTTGGCATTATGATGGCTGGCAACTATTTGGAAGTTCCATTCATTAAGGATATTGAACCCCATACCGCTAATGCCCCCACACCCTTACTATCTTCCTTAACACGCACCCTACTCTAAGATGAAATGGATGCAGCCAAAGATGAGCCCCCCAATCCCCCTCCCCATCCACCATGGAGGGATAGCAGTATTCTCTGCCCACCTAGTTGGATATTTTGTTAGGTACAATTCAATCGATCCATCCATTTTGGGCGTTTTGTTTGAATCATTAATTTTTTAATCATTTTTAATTTTAGTTTAGTAATGTCCATCCCCTGGTTGGCTTACCTCGTTTAAATAAAAGGGACCATTTCCTGCTGCCACCAGTGCCAAGTGGAGAAGCCATTTCGCCAAAAACCTCTTACCAGCAGGTGAAACCTCATTTTCCTGTCACATGGTATTCATTGACGTCGTTGGGCCCTTGCTGACAAGAGAAAACTGGTCCAAGTATATCCTGGTGGCAATTGTCCATTTGACCAGGTGGTTCAAGGCAAGGGTAATTTGGGATCTGGGGTCGGTTACTGTGGCTAAGTTTGTAATGTAATGTATGATCCAGCGTCATGGCTTCCCTCAGTTTATTCTTACTGACAACTAAACTAATTTTACCTCCCCACATCCTACCCAAGCTCAACAAAATGATGGCCATCCGTGGGGTTCTAATAACCCCATATTACTTTGAATCCAACAGAATGGTTGATTGGGTTTATGGGACCCTGGTGAACATACTTTGGAAGCTGGTTACAGATAGACCCTCCAATTGGAGTATCCTCCTTTCCAACGCTGTTTTCGCCTACAATATTAGATACCACTTGGAAGTGGGGAAGGGTCTTTTCCAGTTAGTATATGGACTGCACCCAGCTCTACCCGCACTGCTATATTCCTGCATGGAAGATACTGCAGAATGATCTCAACTCTACTTGACCAATATAAAAAATTCATTGATCAAGCTGTAAACTGAAACTTACTCGTTCATCTTAGCCGAGAAGATAAAGAATCAGACTGACAATCAATATAGCGTAGTGGGCCAGCGCAGTTCAAAGATAGGATATAACTCTATTTCACTATCAGCATGGGTTTAGGAGGAAGCATAGACTAGCTAATATATGAATTAGGCCTTTTGAGATAATAGAAAAAACAGGTGTTGATGCCTATACTATCAAGGACCCCTCAAGCAGTCAGATTCTTAATGAATTCATATGAAGTTCCTTTGGGCATATAAACAACAATAGAGACTTATTCAGAAAAAAGATCATCTAAATCATGTGGGGTATATAAGCTAAGTTTATTAGGGGTTTTTGCTTGTATTCTTCCACTAAAACATCTTTGTCTCCCCGCCCTTTCTCAGTTTCTTGTGGTACATCTAGTGCCTTGATCAGTGGGACCCACGTTTCTTTTTTCACCGCTTTGGGGTTGGTTCAGATTCTCTGGACCCTTCTCAGGTTGGTGGTGGGGGCGGAGGTTGATGTGTCAGGGGCAAGGGAGTTGGTATCTGCTCTGGGGCTGTTAAACCAGCAAATGGAGGGAAGGATGGAACAGAGGTTTAGAGGAGTATTATGGACTGTAGACTCAGGTAAAAGGCGAGGTGGCAATAGCTTAGCCAGCTGATTGAGACAAACCTGCTCTTGACCCACTAGGAGCAAAGCCTGAAGCCATATACGCTGATGGTCTTGGGAGATTAAGGAGTATGCGAGAAGAGGGGGTCAGAGTTGTAGGGGCTGGCGAACAAGAAGGTGAGTCCCAGATTGTGGGGAAAAGGCTGTGCCCAGTGCTAGGCAATTCACAAGGAAGCCTCCATCTAGGATAATCAGCTGAGAAAGGAGTGGCCGCTGTAAAAGCTGCTTGCTGGGCCCACTCAAGGGCCACCTGGTGCCACTCCATCCCTGACCCTAACTCACCTGTAGGATGAAAAAGACCATGTTGCCAAGGAGCACCATGATTAGGAGGTATTGGGATGAGTCATTGGTGCTAAGGGCGGCAAATTATGCGGCAACCCCAGATTTCATGCAATTCAACCAGTTATTTTGGAAGTTCACCCCAAGGGACTGGAAGTGGGTAGGAGCATGGGGGAAGGACCCCAAGCAGCTGGCTACCACCCACCACACAAAGCACAGTGTTAGAAATTCGACTTTGGGCTCTGCTAGTCGGCAGGCTAACCAGTATGAAGATTGGTCATCCCTTGCCATTTCACCTTAGGCGTCAGGGCTAGCAGCATCAGCTAACCCCTTGGCGTGTCACCTGCGCCATTTTGGGAATCCCCTAGTCTAACCCCTAACTAACAGAATAAAAGTTAAACTTATAACAAAGGGTAGAATAGTCAAAGGGAGTCGTTTATTGAAAGGGATGCACCAGGTATCTATACTATGTACAAAAGGGCTACTGCACCCATCGCTGACCTATCAGCTCTTCTGCTGGTTCTTCCAGCCAACCACTTCTCTTATTCTTACATTTCTTCTTCTACTCTACCCTTCCCTGGCGTCAACCCTCTTACTCCATCCTTCCCAATGTCCAAATTAGTTTTGGTTCATCCTCAGCCTTAAGTCGTCGGTGAACCATATAAATAATTAATCCAAATAAACATTGAATTTGTATTTGACCTTCAAATTGATAATAATGTGCCGGAAACAACTTCAGTCACTCGCTAAGACTCAGAATATCTTGGCATCTCACTGACATCTATTCTCATCTTATCTTGATAATAAATGAGGCACGTAAACAACCTTGGCTGCCTCAAACTCATAATTGTCAGATTCACTGACATTAGATAATCAGTACAGGCAGCAAACATCTAAAGCAAATACATCAGCTTTCCGTCAGAAATCCCACAACACACCATAATTGGCAGTTGGTATCAAACACTGATTCCGCTGACTGATTGGATAATCCTTAGCTATTAGTCACCAGTGATCCTTCTACTAATTTGTGGCCACCAATTGGCCCCATTTGAACCTATATACCAAACTTGGCGGAATACTAATTTTGGCTCAACCCAAATTGGGGAGCAACTAACCAGCAATTGAACCAAATAACATTAAATTTAAACAATAAACCATTCCGCCGTGATTGGCTATATCATTCCAAATAACACTAAATAATTAGAGGATTCCATCTGGTTAAAATCACGACACACAGCATCTGTCAAACTGACAAAACTTCAGGATGAGGCTCAGTGGAAGGCAGGGGCACTAAACGGCTGAAGCCATCTACTAGGAGCTTAGCTGCATTGTTAAATGAAGGGCCTCAGCTCCACTACCCTCCTCAGCATAACTGGGCCACTATGTCCCTGAAGGGGCACGCAAGGAAGAAAAATGCATTATGAATTTTGGAAGGAGCTCCTCTTGGGCCATAATGGTCATGGCGTCCATTTTGGCCCCTCCTTCATTGGCTGGGGGAAGGGGTAATTGGGGGAGTGGAATGCGGCCTAGGTCACCTAGATCCTTGTTGAGCCATAAATGAAAGAAAAAGTTGAAGTCACGAGCTTGTGGTTGTTGTTGTATGGTGGGCTGCATCAGATGATTGAAAAATGGCATACAGTTTATTGTCCAGTCAATGAGGGGATAATGTCAAAAAATCTATATGAATGGATGATAAGCCAAAATTATTAACTGGCATACATTGGCTACCTGTCATGATTAGCCCTATATAATCATCATCAATTAAACTGAGTTGACAATGAGCAAAGTTGACCTTGACAGATAGGAGGATTTCCACCAAAGATTGAATGATGAGGTGAAACCCTATAAAATAGTAGATAGGGAGTAACTAGGCGGAAGGGCTTTACTGAACAGAAATGACAAAAATATAAATGCGAAGGGAAAAAAAGGAAAGGGGTGTATTTGCTTAAGAAAAAGAGTTAGCAGTAGTAGCTTTGTAATATATAATATAGGAAAATAAAATGTTGTTGCTGAAGCAATTGCTTCATATTTTTATAATAATTGTTAAGTTATCTTGGGACCAACGATCTCCATATAGTCAGCACATTGCTCAGTGGGTTTAACCCTGTGCAACCCCTTTGGCATATCTCCGATATTCACCAAAGTTATACCATTAAATATAGGCCTGTTTGTACAAGGAGTGGGGGAAATAAATTACCCCAATTTGAGTAGTTCCACCAAGAATTGTCCAGTGTTTATTGACTTATACTATTTTTATTTAAAATCAAAACACTATTATTACCATATTGGACAGATAACTGTCTAACATTACCCCCTTTTAAGAGTGTTAGGGGGAGAATAAAGGCAAAGGAACCAGCCATGGACTCAGTTGACAGTAACTCCAGTAGCAAGAGATTTGATGGAGTACTCATCCACTTGCTTATAAGTGATGAAAAAATGGCCTTCCCAGATAGACCCGAGAATCTCACTTCTAGGAGTGGCAGGATTGTGTTGGTATAGCACCAAGTTGGATAATTGGAAAGAAGGAAGGATGAGAGGCCAGTACCTTATTATCTGCTTGGTCCTCTTTTGTGACAGTCTTTGCCAAATTAGTCTTCGCCTCTGATTGCAACTGAATGATGTGCTGAGCCAACTTCTTCATGGCTCGCTCAGGATCAGTTCTATTAGAGAAAATATCTTTGGCTAGTAATGCTGGTACCCCAGGTTCTCAACTATATAACATGTGGAAAGGCGACATTTTGACAATCTGGTGTTAGTTGATACAGTATCCAGAAGAGCATTAGGTAATAATCGAGCCCAGTGTAATGAGTCTGAGTAGGCCATTTTTTGTAGTATGGAAACCAGGGTTCCATTCGCTCTTCCCACAGTACCATTTGCGGAAGGGTTGTAGGAGGCCAAAAAGAGTTGCTGCGTCCCCATGGAAGTAGCTAAAAGATTTACCACCCTTGATGTTGAATTTTCCCCTTGTCAAAAAGTAGGACCTGGGGACAACCACGCTGGGTGAAAATATTTTAATGAAGGAAGGTGGAAGTGGCCTTGGCGGTCTGGGCAGGAGGAGCAACTGCTTCAGCCCATTTGGTGAATTGATCAATAACTACCATGATATAGCAATTTCTATTGGCAGTCTGAGATAGCGGACCTACCACGTCTAAACTTATTGTGTGAAACGGTTACTGAGGCGTAGTGGGTTTTTTGTTTTAATCGAGGTAAGCTGACCAGGGGACAGACAATACCAATATACATAATTGGATAGGAGAAGTTGAATTACAACAAAATTTTGCACCCCATAGTAGACGAGTTACCCCTGTTGCCAGATGGTACTTCCAGGTATAGGGGTTGAGTGCCTTACTCCAAAGGGGTTACTCTGTTATGGAGTAGTGTGGAGGAAAGAGTCTTTATGCAGAAACCAGACTGGGAACCATGATTCAACAAGTTGTTGTTTCTTTGGCCTCATGTATCCGTATATCCAGGATTTTAAGTGTTCCAGTAGGTGTAGGTAAATCTGCTGATTGTCTCACGGATGGTAGGTACAGTTTCCTTGAAAGCATCCAGTGCTATGGTGTGGATTGACCACATTACAATGATGACTATCAGGGAGCGGAGTGTAGGTGGTATCAGGTATTTGAGTTGGAGTGCGAGGAGGCTTCTGGAGATTGACAACTCCTGGATAATTTGGGTTCTTAGAAGGCGCGCAAATTCCCTTCATATGGCTCCAGATGGGGGCATTCTTCAAGGCGGTGGTGCAGGGTGCCATCCTCTCCAAACACTGCGTACTCTGCATAAAGAGAGTTAGAGCGATCTGCTGTTCTGTAGGTTCTTCTGAGGCAACGCCAGGTGTTGGCTCTTACTTTTTTCTGGAGGAGCAGATGATGTGTTAGCCTCCATATTGCCTTCTGTGTTGTGAGATATATGAGATGTCTAAAGCATCCAGGTAGTCAATTCTCGCAATGAGTGGCCACGTCGTGTGTGTCCCTCTGGGGGTGGTCCTCTAGATTCCTTAGCGTGAAGTGGGCTCTGGGCCTTCACCTTCCCTGACTAGTGCTTTTAGCGTGACGGACCACCCCATGTGCTGAATGGTGTGGATGAGGCGTTTGAAGTGTGGGGGAGTTCAATGAGGGCCCTCTGCAGTTGGGTGTCTTGCAAGGTATGTGAGCAGGCTGGACAGGTTGTAAGGGTTTGATAGTTTGAGCGCCTGTGCAAAGTTGGCCCTCACTGCTCTGGACCAGTGTTGTTGTGGGAGGTCTGGGGCTAGGACTTCCTTTATCCAGGTGCCCAGTATACGGTTGGCGTGGGCCTCAAAGTCTATTAGGTCCATGCCTCCGCAATAGCGTGGGTCAAATAGTGTTTCCACCCGTACAGGTAACCAGGACCCAGGCCAAAGCCATCCCTGGATAAGTGCGCGGATTGAGGATATGAATGTAGGTGAGAAGAAGATTGCGTGTGTGTGTGGAACCACAACATTGGGAGGATGAGTAAGTTGGCAACTGTTACCTGCCCTGTTAGTCCTGAGGGATCTTCCTTTAAGGGAGGCGACGCGGTTGGACATCCTCTGAAGTAGACTGTTCTCTATTGTCTCATTGGCTTACCCCCTGTATCAATCCATACCCCAAGGTGACGGACAGGGTTGGTTGTGGGAGGTGATGTGAATGGAAGGATGAGAGGGTTGTTCCTTTTGGGGGTGCTGTGAGGTTTGGGTGTTGTGGCCCAGTTGTTAGTGTACTTGCCTAGGATGAATATTTTCGTTTTACTTTTGTTGAGCGACGCGTTGCTCATAATGGAATATCCCTCAAGTTTGCGTTCCAGATGGCGGGAATCATTGTTGTTAGTTATACCAGCTATGCAGTCATCCACAAAGGCTAGTATCTTGATTATTGGCTGTCCTTGTGCGATTATGCCCATGAGGCATGAGTCTGCTACGCAAAGGATTGGATCGAAACTGAAATTATACAGCAGTGGGCTGAGGGGGTCCCCTTGTTTGAGCCCTCTGCGTGGTGTGGTCTTTTTAGTTAAGTATCCAGGACCGCATACATCCATGAATGAAGATTTAGTAAAAAGAATTACCCAGTTTATGAATCTGGGTGGGAGTTTGAAGGCGCTCAGGCATTCCTTCAGGTACAGCCAACTAACGCTGTCATGCGCCTTTTCCTGGTCTAAGAATACCAGGGCTCCAGTTGCTTTGGGCTGGCATATGTTGGCGACGGAGTATATGTTGATCCGGAATGAACGCCCTGGTATGAACCCAAACTGATTAGGTGACAGGACTTTGGAGGCTATTGTGCCTAATCTGGTTGCTAGAAATTTTGTGAATAGTTTTGTATCAGTATTAAAGAGTGCAATTGGGCGCCAGTTGGCCAGGTCCAGTTTGGCACCCTTCTTAAACAGGGTTATAGCATAAGAGTCCTGGCCACCGGGCAGGAGGTGTGTCTCCAGCAGGAACTGGTTTATTGATGCTAAGAGGAGGGGGCAATTTGCTTAGATTATTTTTGTAAAATTCGTAGGGTATCCCATCAGGCTTGATCATTTTCTATGAGGTGTACCAGAACTGTGTCCCAGAGTTCCTATTTCGCTATTAGGTTTAGGAGGTTATAGTATGGCGATGCACTTTATATTCTGGCGGTGTGTATAAAATTTTTAATTTTTTTAGGGTCAGTTGGGGTGTCACTATATAGTTTGGTGTAGTAATGGTATACTTCCACCTTGACCTCCGCTGGGTCAGTTGCCATGGTGCTGTCAGCTTTGTGGACCATTGTGCATGCAGGCTGGTTGCCGCAGAAGTGTAATTGGTATAAGAAATATGTCGAGCAGGTTCACCTTCTTTTATGAACTTAGCTTTTCTCAATACTTTAATTCTGTGCTGATGTTCAAAGAAGCGGGCATTTAAGCGAGCGGATATCTTCACCCATTTGCTACCCTAGTTTGGACTATAGCTGGACTTTGGGGTATTGAGTTTGAGGTGGTCCAGTTCTGCCAAAGGTGCGCCTAGTTGTGGCTGTGTCAGCAATGTACTTACATGATGCAAGCTGGTGAGTTTTATTTAGTAGTTCAGTTTTGAAATTTTCTCAGGTTTTGATGGGATCTGATATGAATGGGGTTGTGAATTCTGGGTTAGTGTCCTTGTGTTTGACCCAGTCAGATATTTTATGAAATTTTATGTTTCCAGGTTTAGCTTCCTTCAGGTCAACGCCTGTGTGGGAGTTTGGGTTGACGAGAGCTGCACCAAAACCAGTCAATGATTGGAGAAATTGATCTTTTTTGTTAAGAAGTTGAAGATTTTTGAATTGTGGGTTTTCAGTGCGAGGATGTAGTCAAAGCTCATTGAAATGAGCATACCCTCGCATATGTTGGGGCTGGTCATGTGGGGAAGGAGTGATGACCCAGGGGGAGGGTACCGTGTAGGCCAAGGGATGCCTCAATTGCACAAAATTTGATGTGCTCTGGTGAGTATCCCCTGGGGTTAGGCCATTGGTTCGTGTTGGGTTTATCCCAGCAGCTGAAGTCGCCCAGCAGGATGGTATCTGGTGGGAGGGTGAGTGTCAGGATGGTTTCAAGGAATTGTTTCCTCTTGGCTGCAGTACATGGTGTATAGATGCATGCTATAAACACTGTGTCCTCTTAATTTGTGATTGTTGCTATCAGGATGCAGCTGTTCAGATATGAATAGGGTTGATGATTTTTAATTGTTTGTTATTTCAGACAACCAACTCACAGTGGGACGACCATACCAATTTTGATGGTGAGACCTTGGCTGACCAGGATCCCTCTTCCCCCTGTTAACAGTGGGTTTTTTGGATGGCCAAGATATCTACGGGGGGTTTTGCACATAGTCCAGCTTTTTGGCTTGGTACACTTGAGCCCTGGATCCTACAATGTTTAGTGTCCCTATTGATACTGAAGTTCCCGCAGCGCCTCAGGAGCAGTTGGGAGGGCCATCTGGCCCTAACCCACCATTCATTGCCTTGAACCTGCTCCGTGTCATTGGTACAGTCAACTCTGAGTCGCTGTCCAATGCCTTACCTTGTGTCAATTTCACGCAGGTTTTGCAGTTTTTTAGGGTTTGCGTTAGGGTTTTCTTCTTGTGGCTCTTTGTGGTTTGGTGCGGTGCGCTGATTGAATTCTGTGGTTTCAGGGTTCAATTTTGAAGAATTGGGTCCTACATTTTCGCCCATGATGAAGCTGAATTGTTCCGCTGAGTTCACTTGCTTGATACCATGTGGTGTTAAGTTGAATTGTTAAGAAAATTTTCAGCTTGAGAATACTGCTCTGATTGGGTGGCTCAGTTAATTTCCTCCATGGCCTCCTCAGCTTGGGCATTTTGTTCTGATTGGTTGGCTCAGTTGATTTTCTCAATGTACTCCTGAATTTGACTGGTATCAATGGAGGAGGCCATGAGTGATGCAGCCTTGGCCGCTGCCCACTTGCAGGCCTTCTGTACCTGTTTGCGTAGTTTGTGTGATACTGGGTCTATGAGGATGTAGTGCCCATCTTCTCTCCAGAAGAAGGTGTGGTTGGCACCAATCATTTTGCTGAAGGTTTCTTCATCTTCTTTCATGGCATCACCACAGAAGTCTGGGGTCAAGATGCCCTCCTTCATGAGGCATGCATGTTCTTTGTGCCCCAATGCAGTGCAGTGCTTGCATATAGGTGGTGCGCATTCTGTTGTGACATGGAATGTCTTTAACACTCCCCCATCTAGGAGGTGAAGCGACGATGAGCATGGGATTTTTGTTAGGTCCGTGGCCACTTCAGGGATTAGGTTGATCATGGCGATTGTTTTTCTGTGCACAAGTTTGGCATCAGGTGTAATCGCTGTAATTTGAATTTCTTGATTTCTCCATAGCTTTGGAGTCCAATTCAGAGCTCCTCCTCAATTAGCTTGTGGGTAGGGTTAATGGGGAGCAAGTTAAAGGATATGAACAAAGTGTTTGCTAAAACTTTTCTTTCTCGTTGCAAACACTTTTGCAACCCATTCAATTCAAGACTAAATCCAGTTTGATAATCTCATAAAGGGGATTAGTCTGCGCCCATGTCTGGGAGCAGTTGGGCAAGCAAAGCAAGAGGAGCAGGCGGAAGGCCCGCGGCCTCTAACGTTCGAAAACGCCCCGGAGAATCTGGCGGAATAGAAAAAAATTTAAAAAAACTGGCGGTCACAATTTCCCCAGAGATACTCGCATGGTAAGCACGATGCAACCAGTACATCAATACGCCACATTCCCAGCCACTTTCGTCAGTGGAATTTGGAGTCCGTGTGTATCTGGACATCCAAAAAATGGCCCTATTTAAAAATTTTGTGAAGATGTACACAAAAGTTTCCTGACTGCGGTGTACGTTGCACCTCACTCCATGTCATGCGGTTGGCTGGACCTAGGTTTTGAAAGCAAAATAGCAGCAGACGAGGCTGCAGCAGTGTGCATAGTGGTCGACCTCCCCAAAGGGCAACAGGTCGTCGAAACTATATGCACCAGATGGACAAAATCGAACCAAATTTTCCTCACGTTTGACTTTTTGCCTACTACGGTAAAACGTGACATTTTGGAGCAACACCTGAAAGATGGTCTCGCCATATATGGCAAAATACAATCTTTCAAAATGCAACGTTTCACGCTGATGCCACACCTATGCACCGCTAAAGCCATCGCAGTTCTGACCCCATCTGAGGAGATCGCGAAGGACCTAACCCAGATCCCGCACTCCACCTTTATTGATATCGCAGGGCACACCACCCACCCATTCTGGGTAACCGTGGACAGCGCGCCCCCCATTTGCACCCACTGTGATGCGTTCAGCCATAAGGCACACGCATGCCCCATTAAAGAGGGCGTTACATTCCAAGAGCACCCCTCAGCGGCCATGGCCAGCGGAGAGGCGCACTATGAACCAACCGCAAGCACCAAAGAGGCCTTCCCATGGGGAGCACAAGGCTGCTACCTATTGGTAAAGCCCATCTCCCCGCAGGAGCGGAAGAAGGCCAAGCAGGCCCATAGGACTGCGGCCAAGGAAGTGGCCAAGGTCACCACTACCATCCCACACTCACAACACCAGGAGGACATGGAGACCTTCGCGGCGGAAGCAACTTGGCAATCCATCACCCAATCAGATTGAGAGGCCCAAGCTGAACGGGCCACTCAATCCGAGGATCCAATGGGAGATTCAATCTCACCTAATTGCTGCACCCAAGCCCCGGTTAAAACTGACTTGGGACCTATCCCAACCAAAAAATTTTTTTTGCCCCACTCGACGGTGCACCAAACTTATCTGCACCGCAAAAAATTCGTCTGACGTCGGGAAAACAAAAAGTGAAGGCCAAAGCCAATGCAACTCTTTCCGCAAAAATTAACAAAAACCCTGATAGTGTTGCTGCTAATACCCGCGCTGCTGTGAAAGCCTGTGGGGACCTGGAAGAGGCTGGTGGTCCAGGGGGCCCACCCCCTCGCACCTAAGGTGCAATGGGGGAAACCTTCACTCTAGGGATGCTGAATATCGCCGAACTCAAGGCCTCCCCATCCCAGGCTAGGAAACTAAGTTTTTTACAAAATAATTTACCCGTGGATATCCTGGCCATCCAGGAAACCCACTGTCCATGAGGTTCTGAGGATGCTTGGAAAACAATGCTTCTACCATCCCTATCCTTTTGGTTGAAGCACTGTGGGGTGCTAATTCAGAAAAACAATTTTTTCAAATTTACATCTTCAGAAACATTCCTAAATGACCGAGTGCTCATTGTCACCTTCTCTTGGGCCGATGTTGCACACACAATTGTCAACATTTACGCCCCAAATGGTGCACAAGAGCGTCGGGAATTTTCTTGTCATCAAATCCCTCCTGCTACCCCCCAATTCTTTCCTAATCGGTGACATGAACTGTTGGCTAACCTCACCAATGGACCGGTGGCTGCCCTCACCCCACACCCCACAGGGTCACGTAGAACTACGCGTTCTAAAAGCCACCCTTGGGTTAATGGATGCGCTGCCGCGACATGCCCCACTGCTCAAAAACATGACGCGTCCCCACATCCACAATGGCCAATTAAGGTCCATGACCCGCATTGACCTTATTCTAGCACCGGCGAAATTCCAACCCCACATCTCCCACTTCAAAACAACAAAAATGGAATTCTCCAACCACCAACTGGTCTCGATAACATACCACTTACCTGTCACAGTTGCAAAGGCCCCACATTGGTGCAAAATCCGCCCCCCAGAGCTTGTGTCGCCAGGATTTTCCACGTGGGTGGAAGAGACAACTTTGGCAAAATTGTTTGTTGCACTGTTTTGCGTGGACCCCATTTCCACATGGGCAACTTTCAAAAAAACACCATCCACCACTATCGCCATCTCTCATCCAGATGCTCATGAGCCACATTGGCGGTTATATCGCACGCGCTGGCGGAAGTGGCCCACTTGGAGTCCAACATTCCAGCCTCAGGATATAGCCCTGCATGGGGCCAGAAGTGGGCGGAGGCAGCAGCACACCTCAACGCACTTGAAAGGCAACACAAACATTGGGTTTGTGTCCAATACAGGGCCACACGCATCACTAAAGGTGACAAGTGCACCGCATACTTCTAAAAAAAAATTTTGCACCATGCCAGAGTGTGGCCTGCACACAGGTGCAAAGATTGGATAATTCTATCATGGATACACTGGCCGAAGTGGCAATTGAAACGCAAAGATATTACTCCAAGTTGTACCAAGCTGAACCAATTCAGCCAGCCGAAATGGCAGAATTTCTTGACAGAGCTCATATCTGCACCATTTTCCGATACCCGGAAATAATGAATTTAATTACTCGAACGAATTATGGACTACCATTCGTGGTGCACCAAACTGAAAATGCCCAGGCCCAGATGGCATTCCATATGAGTTCTACAAAAAATATTTTAAATACATATCCCCATTGCTGCTAGCCTCACTCAACCAAAGCCTGTTGGAAACGCGCCTCCTACCAGGAGGACATGAGGCTTTTACAGTCACACTCTTCAAGAAAGGGGATAGGCTAGACTTAGCCAACTGGCGACCCATTTCTCTAACAAACACAGACACCAAAATTTTAACAAAAATCATGGCTAACCGTTTAGGGACTGTAGCATCTGCCACCATCTCTCCAGAACAATTTGGTTTCATCCCCAGAAGGTCAATTTGGGATAACGTGCACTCTGTGGCTAATGTGTGTCAGTCCACAGCCTCTGGGGCACTTGTATTCTTGGACCAACAAAAGGCCTATGATAGAGTAAACTGGGAATACCTTAGGGACTGCCTCCAACAATTCCGCCTACCTCCCCGCTTCATTAACTGGGTGATGCTGCTCAGGAATCTGCAACAATGGCTGTGCGCGGCCCAGGTTTCCTAACGGATGTAGTCCATCCTCAAAGGGGCCTGCGACAAGGGGACCCCCTGAGCCCACTCTTATACAACTTCAGCCTTGATCCACTACTGCAAAATGTGAATGCCCAAATCACTGGGGTCCATGTGCCAGGCCAAACCCCAGTCAAGATGATGGCATATGCAGATGATTTCGTGGTGGGGGTGTCTAATAATAAAGATGCACGCGCGCTTGAAGCCCTCATCCAGGAATATTCCCAGGTAAGCAACGCGGCACTGAACGCCTCCAAAACTGAAATCATCCTCCTTGGTCAGTTTCAGAACTGCTGGGCCCCAGCAAGTAGTTCCCAAACCAGCCCAGCTGCTCGCCCAAGTCCACGCCTTACTAACTCAAAACACACCGCTCCACTGGTGCTCCCCTTGTGCCACGACCTACCATAGGACCGGTACGCCATCTGGGCGTGTGGTTGGAGGCAGGAGGATACGTGTCAGCAGTAATGGAGGGCCATATACTGGACAACGTGACGAAGCGAATCGCCTCTCTCAGAGCCCACCCTACTACCCTCACTGGCAGGGTTGTTCTTGCCAACTCTATGCTCCTATCCAAAATCTGGTTTGGAGCCCACGCCATCCCCTTCACCCAAGCGTCTTCAAATCCCTGTATGCTTTGCTACAAGGTTGGCTTTGGTCAGGCCGCCCTCCACCAGTACGGCTAGAGGTCATGTTTGGCCCTCATCATCATGGTGGCATGGGCCTACTTGACTTCAAAGCCCATGCCGCCAAGATCCTAGGCACCTGGATTGCGGCCATCACTGCTCCTACACTCCCATCCCAACACTGGTCCCGCGCGGCCCGCTCCAGCTTCTCCCAAGCCTTGGGCCTCAACAACCCATCAAACCCCCACTCCCTGATGAAATACCTTGCATCACACACATCAGCCACAGGTCCTCACGGGACAAAAACCCACTACAAACAAATCCTACTCTCCATGCGAAGCGCAGAGTGGAGAATTCGTATTAGTGGACATACAACCCAAAGAGGCCGCCCCTCTCCTCAGTTCACACAAGAGGTACAGGGGCTACCCATCCATGATGGCGTGATCCCCATTCGACCCCAAGTCCTATCCAGGGTGGACTACCTGGACATGATGGACATCCCTTATTCCACTGAGACCCAAAAGACTATCTGGAAATACGCACACCATCCTCTGTTGCAGCCTCAAGTCCGTTCCCATGTGTGGCGCTGTCTGAGGCGGGTGTATCGTACAGCTGAGCGCTCTAATGCTTTACACTCATCCTGTGTCATGTGTGGCCAGTATGGAACGCTGTTTCACCGCCTGGAGAAGTGCCCCACCTCTAAAGTAATATGGCGCGAAGTCCAACGTCTGCTAGGCCAGGATCAAACACATCCCTTCAGTCTGTCAAGAGATATGTTTACTTCATCAATGGCCTCCCCCTCCCACCCTCCCTTCGTGCTCTGGTGGTTGCAATCGCCATGTGGACTATCCACACGATTGTCTTGGATGCCATCGCCGGATCCATCCCCACCCTCCCTGAAGCTGTCCACAGATTCCGGTCTCATTTGGTGAATCACTTTCAAGCGTGGATGTTTGGATATCTCCCACCACGTCGCCGGCAGCTGGTCTCCTCCTGGTTCCCAGTCTGGTTCATCAAATCAGATCCCTTCCTCCACACGTGCTCAATAGTGGCTACGCCCCCTACACACGTTCCCTCCCCCTTCCCATAAGTGGCGTTCCCGCTGGCAACAAGAGATAGCATCGCTTCTCTGGGGTGCCTCACCTGGTACTGAGTTTTGTCTCGTCTGAGTCATATTCGGAAGTGTCCGTCCCATGGTCGGCCTTCCCCGCAATAAATTTAAAACAAAGTTTTTGCTATGTTCCATCTGGTGTGCACGGTGCGCACAATTTGTTTGCCTTCAGTGAGGGCAATTTTGATGCAAACTTTTGTGGCAGCATCTGCATCTTCTTCAATTTCAAAGCCTATATCAATCCAGCCGCGGTGGATGGTATGGGTGTTAATGTACACCGCATGGGTAAAAAGGAGGCCTGTGCCTCGCCCACTTTCTCCAACAGAGTTGAGGAATTGACCCTAGGAAAAATTGAAGCCCGTGCTCCACCTTCAATAGCGGTTGGGCATACTGGATATCCATGTACAAATTTTGTTTTGTGGTAAACGCCAATAACCTGGGCGGTGCCTGAGTTTGTGGTTCCTTGGTGGCATTGGTTCCTGGTCCCCCTAAAGTTTATTACTTGCCCTTTGGCGGACTGTTTTGTTCATTGCCTGATATGGCTTTCACAAAAGTTTAATTGGGATTTAATGAAATGGCCCATCTCACCTGCGTGATTATCAAAAATTGCTGTTCAAATTATATTATAGTAACTAATGTTATCATTATGGGAAAGAAGTGTTTAGTGAGGCATAGTGAGTTGATATTGATAATTGGGTTAGTAGCTGGATTGTTTCTTACAGATAAGGTAGGCGTCCAGAACTTCTATAATAGACTCCACGCATCCCTCCCAGTAATACCTATTCTTCACCCACTCACAGTTTTGCGCACTCCATTGTGCCCCAGAATAGAATGGACCTCCATGATCATGGGGACTCGCTCAGAAGGTTAGAGATAAGGCAATCAATTCACTTCTACTTTCTTATGCAACTTCCCTTTTTCATCTTTATGTTGAAGGAGTGCTGGGCTAACATTTTTCCTAAAGAGTTCATTCTTGTCTTCCCAGGCGTGAGGGGTCATAAGGAGGTCGTGCTGCCTCTCAGCTTCACTATTTTCTAGGTGAAGGATAGGCAGCCAAATAAAACCATCAACTTTCATATTGCGGGTTCCAGCTTGGTGCTCAATCTTCATTCAATAATGCTGAACCTTTGAGGCCCAGCGAGCCAACCGCCCAGTGGGATCCTTCATATTTTGTAACCACTTCAGGGAGGCGTGGTTAGTGACCACAGTGAAGGAAGTTCCATATAAGAAAGGCCGGTAATATTTTACATCCAGCAGAACCATGAGGCATTCCAACTCAGTGACGCTGTAATTGCATTCAGCCATAGATGACGTCTTGCTGAAATAGGAGATGAAATGATCCACGCCATTATCATCCAATTGAGTTAGAATGGCCCCAGCAGTATTATTGGAGGCAACAGTAAACAAGAGGAAAGGTTTGCCATAATCAGGGTGGCGCAGGATAGGAAGCTTTTGCAACAACTGCTTTAGTGTCTCAAAGGCGGCCTTTTGTTCAGCTCCTTAATGAAAAGGGACGTTCTTAGCCAATAGCCGGACAAGAGGCTCACTTAGTTGGGCAAACATGAGGATAAATTGGTGATAATACCCCATCATGTCCAAGAATACCTGTATATTGAGCAGGGTTTTGGGAGCAGGCATTTTGAATACAGCTTCACTCTTGTCTTGGAGGGATTGAATCCCATCCTGTGAAATGGCATGTCCAAGGAAATCTAATTTATTCTGGAAAAACGTGCACATTGAGGGCTTTAACTTGATGTAGGACTCACGTAGATGCTGAAACTCTGCCTTCAAGTGGGTAAGATGTTTGTTGAAGGTCTTTGAGATCCACATGATGTCATTGAGATAAACAATGATGAAACTTAACTTTAGGTCCAGCAAGATGTAATCTGTTGCAATTCTGATAAGACTTGACAATAAGCCCTAAGACATTAATGGCAGAATGAGTAGAATCAGCCAAGCCTGAGTATGAGTACAATTATTTGAGCGCCTTATGATGAGTCAATAATGGGTGAATGATAAAATTGGATTTACTCCAAATTAAGCTATAAGGTAATGTTGACGAATGATGAATAATGAGATGTCTGCATATGACGGATGGTGAGTGGATTGCCTCAAATTAAGGCAATCATGAATTTACTAGATGATGAACTCTGCTGGAACTAATGAGATATGGTGGAACTAATTTTCTAAGCTGAGTAAATGGTATTATCTGAAGTCACTGAGATATAGGCGAGATGAGACGATTTAATAGGGAGGTTGTTAGCATAGAGTGAGTGGATCAGCGAGGATCCTCTGTATATATAATAAATTATTTAAACAGTGTCTTCAGGTCAATTGCTCCCTATTTTATTAATAGGTTATTACCTTGTTTTGAGGATGACAATCGTCATATATTCAGTCCTATTGCTCAGTGGGCTTTACCCTGTGCAAAACCCCTTTGGCTTATCTCACCAATTCCACTGAATTTAAAACAGTGATGCTCACTACAGGGGGCCCATTGATCAAAACAAATTAAATGATAAAAATTCCTCAGTCGCTAGCCATGTTACATCAGGATTGCTTTGACAAGGGATCCTTTTAATATGCTGCACCAGTTGAATATGCGGAACTCAAGCTTGCCTTGGATGCTGTGCTTCAATGTTAGAAGGAGCTTCTGTAGGAGGTTTGTATTGATAAGCTGCCTCCACTAGATTGTGATGGGAACATCTATGGTTTCTTTAAGTGGTTTGTATTTGCAACAGATGGAGCTTTATATTGGTGTAAAGCGAAATTGTTGATATCAATCTTAAAATTGGAAGCACCAACCAAGTTACTTGCTATCTTCCAAACAATTCTGTTGACTATTAAGAAATGAAGAATACTGAGCTGCAGCTGTTGTGAGAAACCGAAAAGTTATTGCAGCGGAAGGCTGAGTTCATGGCCACTGGGTTCAGCGTAATGAGCCCTCACCACGTTTGCTAATTAACTATATGGCGGAAGTCCATGAGTTAGTTGGGGGAGGGGTTCTATCTGAATCCGATATGTGCATTGCAATGACTTCCTCAGTGAAGCCATACTAGGAGCTTTACAATGTCATGGCTTCATATTTAGAGGACGACGTACCCTTGCTTAAAATTGCACAAATTCTACGCCATCTATCCGCTACCTTTCCTCCGTCCAATATATAGAGTGGAAACCTACTGCCTCCACTGCCAGACTTTCTTATTCAGGGGAATTATTTCGCCCTGTTCAGCGTCCGTTTAGTAACCCCCAGACTTATTATTACTATGCGCCTCACTCCCAACTGAGTTGCCATCAGCAGTTCAACTATCAGGTGGGGCCCATCACACCGCTTGACCCCAGTCCAACTTTTGGCGTAAGCCATCTTATAATAAACAAGGACATAGGCCCATTGGGTCAATTGTTTTGAGTTCAGTTGCTCTGGGCACTAGAAAAGAGTTTGCCACAATTGTTGGGTCCATTACCTACCGCAGGATCAGTACAATCAGGGAAAAGTCAGAGAGGAGTAAAGATGGGACTCTCTATCTCCGCTATCCTGATTCAAAAAGTCCCACCTGCACCTATCCACGTACATTCAGTGAAAGTTCCTCAGTAAAACGACGCATTACTATATTAGCAGCCAGCTGGAGAGGTGAATGTACTGACATAAGAGCAAAAAAGGACATGGCGGAAGAAGGACCCCACGAGCTATTAAAGCCTTATGCCTGTCAAATGTTTTACCAACTTTATACAGATGAACTGGATTCGTCCGCTGATGCGCCTCTCTTAAAAGGGACAAACGCTGCCCTCCCTATGGACGCTATTGTTGAAAAGTACCCTAAAGTCAGGGGGTTATTATGAGCTTTCTGGGGAAAAGAGACCCATTAAATGTCCTCATTTTAAACAAACAGAATTTATCCTACTCTGAGTGTACATACTGTGACCTGTCATAGCAAAAAACCCAAGTCTGCGCTATTGTAGATACGGGTGCTCCAGTTAACATAGTGTCCACAAAGTTGGTGGCGAAGTTGGCACTAAAGCCTGGTGTGGATCATTGTATAGTGCATGGAACTGCGGGCATGGAAAGCACGGTGTCTGGAGGAGCGTACAATGCGCTACCCTTACAGTTTGCGTCAATTGTTATTGTAGCCTCAGCAATAGTGCTACTGAATAACAACTATGACCTATTAATTAGAGCTGCTTTTATGCAACACTTTGGGGCTGTTGTTGATATGATAGCAGAGGCCTTTGAAATTCTTGGCAGCGGATCCAATCTAATTCACCTCCATTGAAATGCTGAAGGATCTGGTTCTCATGGGTCATATTAACCTTGCATATGGTGATGGGGTGATTCTGGATTGTTACCATCGACTAAAGAGCAAGACCCGGCCCTTCCCCATCAAATATATGAATATCAAGGGCTACCACTTAGAGCTGCTGGCCCTATATCTATCCCCTCTAGAAACCAAGTAATAATAAAACTGAGTTAGGGTGGAAGTGCCTGCTGGGCTTTATGGGGAGGTCATTGGGCCCTATCAGCAATCACAGCTTGATCTCCACGTAGCCCAAGCATTATACTCCCAGGACATGGGGAAATCAAGGTCCTGGTAGAAAATCTCCAGAATGGACTGATATGAATCTGCCAGCACCAAATTTTGGCGTATTTACATTTGATCCCAGTTGAGGAGGTCCTTCAGGTTCATGAGTTCAGTTTGCTGGATGAATTTGGTCTGCCCATTGAACTGCAGCTTGGTGTAATGGCAGTTGTACCAAGTGAAAATTTAATTGGGTTATCAGAAGACCAGAAAGATCAGGTGGAAGCCTTATTTTAAAAAATACAAGGAGATCTTTATAGTCAAAAATCATGATTTAAGGTGTGCTTGGGGAGTGGTCCATCAAGTGGACAATGGGGGTCATCTCACATCAGATCTCAGCTGATCGCTGGTCTAGGGCAGCTGAGGAAGTAGTTACCAAGGAGATTATAAAGCTACTCAAACAAGGAATGCTTGAACCATCAAAGAGTCCGTGGCTTCTGTTCTGATTATAAAAAAGAAGGATGCTAAAACTGCGTAGTAATAAAATTACCAGAAGCTCAATAGTATCACCAAGAAGGACTCATATCCCTTGATACATATTGATGATGCTTTGGATCAGTTAGGGGGAGCTCATTACTTCTCTGCAATAATTTAATCTCCAGTTGTTGGAAAATCGTGTTGTCTGCAGCAGAACAGGAGAAATGCGCCATAATCATATCCAAGGGGCTTTTTCAATTGACTCATATGCCCCAAGGGCTGTATAACGCCCTGGCTACGTTCCAATGGTTGATGGACACTAACCTTGGCAACCTTAGGTTGTCATTTGTGCTCATGCACCTTGATGACATCGATGTATTCTCCAATACGTTTTCTGAGCACCTTGATCATTTGGAGGGGGTATTACGCCAGCTGGATGAGGCCAACATCAAGATCAAACCCCCAAAATGTAACTTTTTCAAGGATCAGCTGGCGTACCTCAGCTCTATGGTCAATGAGACAAGATTGAAACCTCAACCAGCCAAGGTTGAGTCTATCCATAAGATGACAATGCCAAACAGTAGCGGGACATTCAGGTATTACTGGGGATGATCAGCTACAACTTCCACTTCATACCCAAATTTAGTTGCATTGGAGGACTGCTATATTCTAGTTATTAAAAAAGTATGACATTTTTGAATGGATGGAACTCCTTCAACACTCTTTTGACACAATTCATATGGCATGAATGAATGCGCCAGTGCTCTGCTACCCAAATTTTGATAAAGAGTTTATTTTTCATATGGATGCATCACTTTCAGCCGTTGAGGCAGTTTTATCACAAAAAGATGACAGGGGAGGAGCATCCAGTTGCATACTGCATTCAAAGCCTGAATTGCCATGAACATAACTATACCGTGACCAAGCGGGAGTGCTTAGTGGTAATTTATGTGTATAAGCATTTAAAAATCTAATTGCATGTGTTAAAATTAAGGTTGTAATGGATCATGCGTCATTACGCTGGATGCAGAACCTCAGAGAGCCTGGTGGGCGTCTAGCCCAATGGGCTCTTAAGCTGCAGGCTTACAACTTAGAAACTTCTACACCAACCTGGAGAAAAACATCAAAACACCAATTGCTTTTCACTATTGCCAACTTTTGCTGTTATGGCGGATCTAAGAAATTAATGTTTGACAAGATGCTCAATAAGAAATATGATGATGAACCGCCACAAGTCATCAAGGTATTATATGGAATAAGGGCTGATACGTTCCTAAGGAATGGTGAATTATACAGGCGGATAGTGGACACTATTTTGAATATCCCAAGACCTTCCTCACGCCCAAATATTATTATGAGTGTACATCGAGCAGTCAGACATGGTGGAGTACGCAAGACCTTGGAAATGTTGCGACCATGTACTAATGGGAAAGTATGCAATTTGATTTGCTTGAAACGATCTCCTGTTGCCACTAATGCCAAGTGGAGAAGCCATTCCGCCGTAAGACTTCATACCAGTTAGTGAAACCTCACTTTGCTTGGCATACAGTTTCTATTTTGTGGTGGAGCCTCTGACTACTGGAACAAACCAGTCTAAGTATATTCTGGTGGCAATTGAATACTTGGCTAGGTGGGTTGAGGCATGGGAAATACGCAATTTGGGGGTGGTCACTGTGGCCAAGTTTGTGATGAAGTGTATAATCCAGCGAAATGGTTGTCCTCAGTTCATCCTTACTGATAACATGACCAAGTTCACCTCCCATATTTTACTTAAGCTCAACAAACTTATGGCCATCCGTGGGGTTCTGACTACCCCTTAACACCCATAATCCAATGGTATGGTTGAGCGGGTCAACGGGACACTGGTGAATATACTCTATAATCTGTAATGAATAGATCCTCTGATTGGAGTACCCTCTTTTCCACTGCTGTCTTGTGTACAACATCAGCTATCACTCAGAAACGGGAAAGAGTCCCTTCCAGTTATTATATGGGTGCACCCAGCTCTACCCACATGCTCTATGACTGTGTGGAAGGTACTGGCAGAATGGATCCTCAACGCTACTTGAGTATACTAGCAAATGCGCTGATTAAGCTTCAAACTGAAGCGTACTCATCAGCTTAGCCAAGAAGATAAAGAACCAGGATGCCAATCAGGTTTAACGTAGTGGGATAGCTTAGTTTAAAAATGGTAACCTTGTTCTATTTCATGATCAACATGGTTTGGGCGAAAGCACAAATTGCCCAGCTTCTAGATTGGGCCATTAGAAATAATTGAGAAAACCAGTGTGGATGCCTATACTATCAAGGACCCTGCGAGCAGTTGGATTTTAACCAAGTGCACGCAAAGTTCCTTTTGACGTTTAATCAACAGGAGCATTATCATCCAGTCAAGGGGGGGTAATGTCACAATTTGATATGACTTGATGATAAGCCCTAAGTCATTACAGCGGAATGGGTAGAAACTGCTGAGCCTGAGTATGAGTACAACTATTTGAGCGCCTTATGATGAGGCAATATTGGGTGAATGATAATATTGAATTTCCTCCAAATCAGGCGATAAGGTAATGCTGAAAAATGATGAATAATGAGATATCAACGTATGATGGACTTTGAGTGGATCTCCTCAAATTAAGCAATTGTGAATTTATTAAATGATGAACTCTGCCAGAACCAATGAGATACGGCTGAACTGATTTACTATGGTGAGGAAATGGTATCTTCTGAAGTCACTGAGATATAGGCGAGATGAGACGATTTAATAGGGGAGGTTGTTAGTAGTTTAAAGTGAGTGGATCAGCAAGGATCAGCTGTATATATATTAAATCAAATAAAGAGTGTCTTCAGGTCAATTTCTCCCTATTTTAAAAAAGGTTATCACCTTGTTTTGAGGATGACTATTGTCATATTGTCGGTCCTATTGCTCAGTGGGCTCAACCCTGTGCAAAACCCCTTTTGGCGTATCTCACCAATTCCACTGAAATTATAACATGATCCATGGCTTGCTGAAAAGTTGCGGGGCGCTGCACAACCATTAAGGTAGACATTTATTTTTAAGAGATCATCACTGCATATAAGAGCGCATTTCTCCTGATCTTGGGGAGAGAGGTCCATTTGCCAAAAAAACGCTAGTCAGGTCCATGGCAGAAAAGAACTTAGAGCCAGAGAGATGGGCTAGGGCTTCATCAATGTGGGGACAGGATAGCCATTCCTTTTAAAGAGGTTGTTTGGATTTGGTAGTCCATAATTACCCAATGACCTCCATCTTTCTTCTTTATCAGTAGACGAGGGAAAAACCAAGGGCTTTGAGAAGGCACCAGCAACCCAGCGTCCAACAATTGTTTGAGCTAGTCAACATCTGTAGCTCCTCAAGTTTTGATTTTTGATATGGTTTAGATTGGATGGGACGAGCATCCCCAACATCAATGATATGAGTCCAACCCTTCATGTGGCCATATTCAGTATTGAAGTTAAAGAATATGTCGCTATAGGACTCAAGTAATGTTCTGACCTTGTTAATCTCAGCAGGGGTTAGTTCATCAGAAATATGTTCAGTAGATAGAGTACATAGCTTTTGGTTTGTGGGTGAGCCCATATTGGCCATAGACCCAATACAGTGGACGTGCTTAAAACCCTCAATGGGAATCAGCAGGCCTCAAATCTCCTGATGCTTCTTGACTACCATGTCCTTCTTGGTTAGATTCCCCAACAGGAGATCTATTGGTCACTAATAAGCTGGGTCTAGCACGCCTGGCTATAATCTAGGCTCAAGAGGGCTAACTCCATCAATGATGATTAAATGCAATAAGCAGTTGTGGGAGATTTGTAAGCCATTATTAGTTTCAACTACCCTTTGTTCACTCGCTGTCAGGGAAACTGGAGCGCAGGAGGTCGCTGGAGGGAAAAACACAGGCTGCAGGTGATACAATAAGGCCATGTGACTTAACAAAATTAAGAGACGTCCTAAACGGTCAGTATTATGTTTCCATATAAATTTTTGGAGCAAAACGCACACCAAACTGGCCACAACCATCAGGGACAAGAGGCCTTGGGAGCTGGGAAGGGTGGCGTAAAATCCAAGGGTAAGTCCAGAGAAATATGAGGAGGCGGAGACAGCGGAATAGATGGCGGAGTGGGTGGAGGGCTCATGTACAGCAGTGGGTGCAAACCAGAGCGGAAAACGAACTCCAGCTATCACAGATCTTCAGAGAGGTTTTTTTTTGTTAAATGAAGCAAAAATTATACATGAAACTGGCCCAAAAATTTCTAGACTTTATTAATGTGATTAGAATATCTGAGAAAAGCAAAGCCTTTCTCATCTTGGGACTTAATTTATAGGGGGTTGCTTCACAAGATTCTAGTGGTTATTGAAATCTGATATGAGCTAAAAATTTGGTGTTTTTTTAACAAAATCAAAATTTTTCAATTTGGCCAGATTTTGTAACCTCATATCTTGTGATTTTCTGAGTGTTTAGTTTGATTCCCGCTTGGGCTTTTGCCTCAACTAAGCCGTTTTCCTCATCCCTAGCTGGCAAAACCAAAACCCATTTTTGTCAATGACTTTATATAGGTCATTGGTGACCCTTAGGGGTTCTGGTCTCTTCCCCAAGGGCTTGTTGTACTTGACTTTAGAAGGGCGGTTTATTCCATGAATTATGTCAATAGCTGTGACATTACCCTCCGCTCTTGAACGGGGCTCTACACCAACTTAGGGGACTTTGGCCAAGGCAAAGTTCTTGTGGGGAGTGAATAGCTTCATGGCAGCTAAAGAGGCTTGGGTGGCAGGTCCTACGGCATCTGAAAATATAGAGTGGAAGTCATGAATTAGGTCCTGAGCATTGGTCATGTCCCATTAGGATACCCAGCTTTTCTCTGTCTCACTATATCCTTTCCAGGAACCAAGTATTGAAGGCGGCGTCAGGATAGGCGAGAAGCAAGAACAGCATTAATCTCATATCGGGGTTCACCATCCACTATCACGGGATCTGGTTGAGGTGGTATGGGACCATTGAAGGGGGTCAGGAGGCATTCATGTAAGGTGCTGAACACTTTGATTGAGGGTCAAGTCAACCTGGTAAGCTGATGGGCTAACTTTCTTAAGGGTCTTGAAGGTTCCAACACGCTTGAGACCTAACTTGTGGAAAGGTTTCTTCAGGTGGAGATTCTTATCGTTGACCATGACCAAGTCATCAGGCTTATACTCAGGTCCTTCACGGCGCTTTTGATCAGCATATGCTTTGTAGATCCTCACAGCATCAACGAGATGGTCCTTCACTGCCTGATGTATGTCCCTGATCTCTTTAGCATGCTCATTGGTAGCGACGACGGTGGACTCAATCCGCGGACTTAGATTAAACTGGGGTTGTAACCATAGTTTGCAAAGAAGGGTGAAGTGCCTGTAGAGGCATGGGTAAGGTTATTATAAGTGAATTGCGCCAGTGGGAGGTGAGAGGACCAATTGTTCTGTTCAGCATTGGATAAACTACACAAAAATTGCTCCAAACCTTGGTTCATCCTCTCCTTCTGCCCATCTGACTGGAGGTGATAGGCTGTGGAGCGGCAGGGGCGGATGCTGAGGATGGAAAGCAGGGCTTCCCAGAAATGAGCGGTGAATTGTGGGCCCCGATCACTAATAATATCCTTGGGGAGACCATGTAAGCAAAAGATGTGATCTACAATGAGGCGGTCTGTCTCAACTGAAGTAATGGTGGCGTTGCATGGGCTGAAGTTGGCCATCTTTGTGAAACGGTCCACCACAACCATTACTGCATCATAACCCTGGGACAAGGGAAGTTCCACAATAAAATTGACAAACACTGATGTCTAAGGGACCTCAGCAGCTTGGAGGGGAACAAGCAATCCAGCGCTCTTCAGGTGGCTTGGCTTTGACCGGTTGCACATCAAGCAGGACTTTGTGAGTTTTTCCACATCTGTGGCAATACCTTGCCAACTGTAGGAGCGGCGGACTAACTCAAGCGTCTTTTCCTTGCCAGGGTGGCCAGCAGTTGGAGGGTCATGAGCTTCACGGATCACTTCCTTATGCAGGGATCCAGGAGGTATCTACCACTTGCCCTGATGGAGGATGACCCCATCCATCAACTGATAGCCTTTGTCCAGGGATTCGCCATTTCTATGGCAGGCCTGCTTAATCTTCTCATATTCAGCTGACAGAGGTTGGAACAACCTAACACGGGAAGGGGTGTCAGCATCACCTTCCAAATGTTCCATCATAAGAAGAGTGGGGGGATTGGACAGGGGGCTCTCCTTCACCTTTTCCGGTTTAATCAACATCTAGGTATTGTGGGCGTCAACTAATGCTGGGTCAGGTGCTATGGTAGGGTTCCTGGATAGAGCATCAGGTAGCATGTTCTGGGTGCTCTTAATGAAGTCATATTTGAAGTCAAACACTGATAGGATTTCTAACCACTGGGACTGGCGAGGGGATAGCTTCTGTGGGGCGCGATAGTGCATCAATGCCTTGTGGCCAGTACGGACAGTAAATGGCCACTTAGACCCATGCAAATGGTGGCGCCAGTATTGTACTGCCTCAACAACTGCAAGGATTTCCTTATCATATATTGCATAGTTGAGCTGCGCCAAAGTCATTTTCTTAGAAAAGTAAGCAACAGGCCGTTTCACTCCATCCCCTCTCTTTTAGCAGAGCAGCTCCCAAAGCAAATTTGGAAGCATCAGTGACTTAATAAAGGGGCGGCTGGGTTCTGTATGTGCCAACACCGGGATGGACAATAGTATGGACTTGACGGCGTGGTATGCAGCGTTGCATTCATTGGTCCAACTAAAATTTTTCTTCTTGAAGCGGTGTAGAGAGGGGCGCAACTTCTGAGAGCTGGGGGGGTGAACTTCTTTAGGAAGTTTCATGTCTCAAGGAAGTTGCGTAACTCCATGAGAGATGGGGGTAACCCAATCACGGATAGCTGCTTCCTTATTTGGGGCAATCATTTGACCATAGGAGAAGATAATGTTTCCTAAGAACTCGACCTTGGGTTGGAAGAACTCACACTTGTTAGCATTAATTATAAGGTTTGCCTGTGAAAGTCTCTCCATGATATACATAAGATGGCGGGTATGAGATTCTGCATCTGGGGAAAAGACCAGTATGTCGTCAATGTATGCAATCGCGCAAGTACCCATAATATCACCCAAGACAGCCTCAATTAGCCTCTGAAAGCAGGCGGGAGCGTTCTTCAAACCAAACGGCATAACCCTGAACTGGTAGATACCTTTCCGAGTGCAAAAATCTGTCAATCACTCCTGGCCTTCTTTTATGCGGATCTGGTTGAAAGCGTTGAGGCAGTCAAGCTTGCTGAACACCCTAGCCTTCTCCACGTAGCGGGCAATCTGTTGTTCCAGAGGGGGCGGATGGGGGTCAGTCATTGTTAAGTTGTTCAGATTGTCATAATCAACGCAGGGACGAAGTGAGCCATCAGACTTCTCTACAAACATGAGGGGGGAGAACACAGGTGAGGATTTCTTAAGAATTTGACCCTCAGAGAGCATGTCGTCTACCCAAGAGTCTAAGGCAGCCTCTCTTTCAGGGACAAGGGGTAAATTGAAGAGGATATCTTGACGAGATCCATGGTCAACTTAAACTCAAAATCAAACTTGGCGTGCTTGGGGAGTGGTCAGGCCTTTGTGGGATCAAACAGATCAGCATTTCTACGGATGATTTCTGGCAGAGTAAGCGTTGGGGTCAGGGCATCAGTAGGTTGTATAGAGGCTATGCCCACCTTAGAAGAGGGGCCCTAACTTCTGGGGAGCACCGTAGCGCTCATTTAGGCAATGGATGGTATCCATGACTCCACCAGGAAATTGTGCATGCAAAGTAGAGTCTTGGAGGTTAGTGGCGATGTCAGATTGGTGCCACCAGCCAACCGCTAAAATAACAGGGTATAGGAGGTTCTTTATTGAGGAGAAGCTCTCAACAAAGTAACCATCACCTGCAATGAAAGGGACAGGTGTTAACACACGGCAACTTGGAATGGTTTGATATGCATGCCTTTCACAAACTGACCAACTCCCAGGGGCAGCTCCAGGTCCTCTGCCAACCCTTGGCGGATAAAGTTTTCAGTTGCACCAGCGTCCACCAAAGCGAGTGCTTGAAAGCTCTTTTCTGCAGAAGAAGAAGTAGCCATGAACAAGAAGTATTCAGAGGAGGGTTTATTTCCCTCAGAGCCAAGGGATGACAGTATGGCTCCAAGCCCAGAGGGCGGCGTATAATGTGGAGTATCCACTAAAAGTATTTTTCGTATGGATTCATATTGTTATAAAGTTGTCCACGGGACTTAAATGGTGTGGGGTAGCTTAATGCTCTATGTTCGGCGGGAGGAAGATCTTCATCACATGAGACTACATCAGTCAGGACAGCCAAGCTTTTGGTGGGGTCAGCCACGGCTATCTCTTCTTCAATAATCCTCTCATGGATCTCTACTTGTTTCTGGATGGAGTCCGCCACAAGAGGTGACTCTGAAGTGATAAGAAAGAGTTGTTCAACTAGGCCAAATGGGATGACAAGTTGGACATAAGGCATAGGTTCCAAAATGGCAACGGCAGGCCCATACCCTGGAGGAAGTGAATGCTCTGAATCAAATGGGTTAGACTTACTAACCCCCTCTACTTTTGATGACAAAGGTGAGGGGTACTCCGTGGGACGTGGCGGTGCAGGGCTAGTAGTGAGGGGACCCCCACCTATGACGGAGATTTCAGTCTCACCTTCCAGCGAGCTCACTGCTGGTTCCAAGCGGTACTGGGAGAGTACGGAAGTAGGGCTTCTAGAATCAGGTTGGAAGTGTCCATAACGGCCAGTGTCTTGGCTGGATATGTCACCAAAGGATTGGAAACATGCTGGTGCCCATAGTAATGAAATCATCAAGTTCTAGGATCTGGAGTTCAGCGGTACAATTAGGCTTGGTGGCACAGAGGCTTATAGACAACAGGGATGCAAGGATGGAGCATGCCCCAGATAAGGAGGGGGTGGGTTATCTCATATGCCAAGGGAAGCACCGGTATTATCTAGGGACTTGCGGAGAAGGGCCATTTTTAGCTGTTAAAGAGATTCCAACCTTGATGCTCGCTCTTGAAACAGGAGCAAGTATTGAGCTGTAGTGAATTCTCCTTGGGACAAGTGTACAAAGGAGTTATAGTCCTCAAAGATAGCAGGGAGATACTCGTAGGGCTTGACTAAGATTTCCAACGCTGGGAGAGATTCCAGGAGGGATCTATTATTTTCAAACGTGGAGAGTAACCGTTGGTGAGCTCCCTCTGAAATCTATGGAGCAGCAGCTGGAGAAGAAGGACGTCAGCTAAGTCCTTGCCTTAAGATTTCTGGTGGGCCTTAAGGATGGACAACATGTTGAAATCTCATTTTTAAATTTGGAAACACAAGAAAAGTGGAAAGAAAGACTGGTAGTGGCATGTACTTCGCGCTTTATGAGCGTCTTGAGAGAGGGGAGCCCGCAACACCCTCAGCACACCCTTTGAGGAAGGTAACAACCAAGGCCAAAAGGGATAAAAAAAGTACCAGCCCAATGGACCACTTCAACGGGTGACAACTCTGAGAGGATTAATTAACTCTAGCCACCCAACAGTAGAATAAACTCAAAAAAGATTCTAGGCTTTTCTCAGATAATGTCAGGGAAACTTGAGCGCAGGAGGTCGCTGGAGGGAAAGACATAGGCCAAAGTTGATAAAATAAGGCCATGTGATTTAACAAATTGAAGAGACGTCCTAAACGGTCAGTATTATGTTTCCATATAAATTTTTGGAGCAAAACGCACACCAAACTGGCCACAACCATCAGGGACAAGAGGCCTTGGGAGCTGGGAAGGGTGGCGTAAAATCCAAGGGTAAGTCCAGAGAAATATGAGGAGGCAGAGACAGCGGAATAGATGGCGGAGTGGGTGGAGGGCTCATGTACAGCAGTGGGTGCAAACCAGAGCGGAAAACGAACTCCAGCCATCACAGATCTTCAGAGAGGTATATTTTTTGTTAAATGAAGCATAAATTATACATGAAACTGGCCCAAAATTTCTAGACTTTATTAATGTGATCAGAATATCTGAGAAAAGCAAAGCCTTTCTCATCTTGGGACTTAATTTATATGGGGTTGCTTCACAAGATTTTAGTGGTTATTGGAATCTGATATGAGCTAAAAATTTGTTGTTTTTTTAACAAAATCAAAATTTTTCGAATTTGGCCAGATTTTGTAACCTCATATCTTGTGATTTTCTGAGTGTTTAGTTTGATTCCCGCTTGGGCTTTTGCCTCAACTAAGCTGTTTTCCTCAGCCCTGGCTGGCAAAGCCAAAACCCATTTTTTGTCAATGACTTTGTATAGGTCATTGGTGACCCTTAGGGGTTCTGGTCTCTGCCCCAAGGGCTTTTTGGACTTGGCTTTATAAGGGCGTTTTATTCCAGGAAATATGTCACTAGCTGTGACGCCCGCCTTGATTACTACCTCTTCAGATGCATAGAAAGGAATACCCTCTTGGGCATCCACTGATTAAGGCAACATTTTTGTTATTTCCCTGCCGTTGTGTAGTGCAGGGATAAGGCATAGGAGGGGTATACCACTGTGAAAGCGTATTCCTTTTTGTTATACTCATTATTGGTCAGAATCAGAGGGGCTTCTTAGTTAAACAGGAAGAAATAGCCCTACTTCAAGTCAATGATATCTTTGTACTCAAGCATAAACTGTGTACCAATAAGTAGATCATAGGTATTGTTAGACAATGCCACCGCGGGGGATGATAATATGGTCTTCTTATATTGGATGGACAAAGAAGAGTAAGCTACAATAGCGCATATGTTAGAGGGACCAGCAGTACCAAACTCTTGGGCGTAGTCAAGGTCTGGGGATAGATTAATCTTTTTGATGAGTTTGGATGACATAACATTCACAGGGGGATCCAGTGTCAAGGATAGTCTTGACCTGTACTTCGTTGATGACAACCTTTACTTTTGTTAAGGTTCCACTCAAGTTGGGGAAAAAGCTAAGACCTCCTTTAGCTTGAGAGTGAAAGCTATTCTTTTTGCAGTTTCAAAGTATTTCCCCTGGATAGGTTTCAGGGTGTTCACACTTTGGGTGGATCAGATTAGCGAGGCAATGAGCTGGTCAGCGTCACTGGCAGTATCAATATCTTCCAGACCACTCATCACTTGATGAAGATAAGTTCTTCGGAGTATCCTAGCCATATCCACTCTCTCAGGGTTCAACCTGTCAGGTACCTCCACTTCACCTTGGGCTCCTAAAAAATGATGATCAACATCTTCACAAACCCATTAAGATTCATCATTGGAGGGGTTATTAATGCATGTCAAGAAGCCCATAAGGTGTGAGGTAGGTTCAGGGCTTCCCTTATGGCAAGACAAGTCCTGGGGTTGTTCCTCCATCTTACTAACTTTTGAGGTAGGCGTTTGAATTATAATTGCTTGAACTTTAGCCTTGGAAGTGACAAAGTTAGGCTGCCTCATGACCTCAAGTTTGAACTAGGGGCAGCCAAAGGTTAGGACAAGGGGGATTGAGACAATGGCTTGGAGGGACGTAACATTTGATCCACCTTAGTAGACCGCTTTGAAAGAAGAGAGCAAGGCAAAGTGATAACTGACTTCACCATATGAGCTTTTGAGACTAATTCTGGAGGAATGCGCAGGCACGTCACTGTCAGTATTTTCTGGCTATTATCACATGGTGGAGGAGCATCTCTTTACTGCAGCTCTATGGAAGCAGAGTTCCTGAGAGAACAGTCATAGAAAATGCTGGAGGAGCAGAGTTGATTATCGCCTCAGAGCTCTTTGCATAAGTTCAAGTTTATAAAATTCAGCCACTACAAGTAGAGCCTTTTGACATGAGATCCATATGAATTTAATTTCTTACCTGCACGTTTTGCAAAAATCAACTATTATGTATAAATGTAATTTTCAGCGTGTCAATATCTCATGAACCGCTCAACCAATCCTAGCAAACCAGGTGTCAGGTGATAGAGTCACTCAGCCCCCTTCCACCAATAGTACTGAAAATTTTGACAACTGACTTTAGTCGCCTCTAGGCTCTGTCTGTATGAGGGTGTTTTTGCACCAAAAATTTCTAAAGTGCTCCACTAGAATCCAAATATCTTGAGAACTACAAATCCAATTGTGAAAATACAAAGTGCGTTGTGATCCTCAGAACTAAATCTTTCCAATGACACCAATTCCGAGTACCAGAAGCACTCACAGAAAAAAATAACAACATTTGAACTCAAAAATTTGAAATGCCTCAACCTAAAAATCGTAATAAAACTCAAACCAAAATCTGGCAAATCCTAAGCAGAGCGTCAACAGGCCTATCATTTGAGACTAGAATCAAAGGAATTTATATAGTAAAAGGAAAAGTTTTAGATGTAACAAGTGATAATTTATATGCTTTTAATGGAAATCAGTATATTGTTACAGCTGAAAAGTTTGATATCTGGTTGATTTGATAGTTTAAATGGTTTTTCAAGCAATTGGTGGTTTAGGGTTGATTAATAAACTTAATGGTTTTAATTAAGAAGTTATTGATTGGCTAATTCATTAAGTTAATTAATTTTGATAAATGGTTGGTGATTTTGGTTTTTTGATACATTTAGTTTTGGTTTATGAAGCGGTTGGTGATTGGTTGATTTTGACATGGAATCCATAGATATGTAATGTCTTACTCACATATTTCACAAAAATTTGACCATTATGTTTCAAATGTCCTTTTGGCATACCACTATCTCACAAACTGCTCAACCAATCCCAGCAAACCAGGTGTCAGGTGATAGAGTCACTCATCCCCCTTTCACCAATAGTACTGAGAATTTTGACAACTTTCAGTCGCCTCTAGGCTTTGTCTGCGTGAGGGTGTTTTTGCGCCAAAAAATTCTAAAGTGCTCCACTATAACTTAAATATCTTGGTATCTACAAGTCCAATAGCAAAAATACAAAGTGCGTTGTGATCCTCAGAACTAATTCTCTTTAATGACACCAATTCTGAGTACTAGAAGCACAGACGGAAAAAAATAACAACATTTGAACTAAAAAATTTGAAATGCCTCAACCTAAAAATCGTGATAAAGTTGAACTGAAAATTTCAAACTGAGACTAGCAAATCCTATGCAGAGCGTCAACAGGCTTATCATTTAAGACTAAAATCAAAGAAATGACTGAGAAATTAGACAATGACAACCATTTGAAGATTGCCAAAACCCTATCAGCGCCCAAGCGGCCCAAATCTCTGATACCTTGGTCATCCAGCGTGCCCCCAAAGTGACTCAGATCGAGCTCATGGCTAGCTAGCAAGAAAACAGAAAATGAGAACATTAATAAATTGTGCTTCAACAACATTTTTGACTAACTTTTCATTCCTTCTAAAGCACAAGTCTGCCCATGATTTCATGTCTAGTGGTAGTCCCATGACTACCAGGCTTAATTTTTTTAATATCCCATACTGTTTGGAAGGTGCACTTGACTGCAGAGATATGGATTGCATTAATAGGGATGAGACGCCAAGTGTAAGTCTGGGGAAGCAGCCCCTCTGCTTAGATCAGACAGTATCCCCATTTCCCACCAAAAAGGTCCTAAGAGGGCTTCTGCCCCCTTGTCCTGCAGGGCGATCTCACCCATGTGGTAGACAAACGTTGGGTAACAGCCATTCCTCTGAAAATTCCCACCAATTACCACATTTTTTCTGACAAATTAGTATGGCAAATTAAGGAAATTGTGCTGAAATATATGGAATACCTACTCACATGGCAACAAGGCCCAACGGAAAATCACATTCAGGTAATGGAGTATTGGGGATCAAATCCTCAATCGCACTCACCAGTGGCATAAAACCTCTGAGAAATGATTTGGTTGATCTGAAATCTGCCTCCAAAACTTTGGAAACAATGCCGGTGGGCTTGTATCTATTAAGTCAAGAATGCTCAATCTCAGATCTGCAGTGAAATTTGACATGGGCGTTGGGCCATTGTTGAAAGTAGTTTCCAGCTCCCTACCCTCCCCACTCATATTAAGATCTCGCTCAAGGAATCCCGCTTGGCCAAACAGATGCCAAAGTGACCAGGTGTAGGTAGGTTGAATATCCCAAACCTGTTCCCAACTACTTGGGACTTCCCCTATGTGGGGTGTCTCTGGGAGGTTCCTGTTTCCTGTCAGGTGAGATGTCATCACGTTCACCATTGGAAAAATGCAAAAGTTGAAATTAGTGCATCCAAGGCCAAAATTGGCATCAACTCAGACCACTGTTAACTCTTTTGAAGTTGATTCCCATTAGGTTTAATCTTATTTCCCCCATCCCTCTAAAGTTCACTGGATTAGGTTAAAATTTGAGGGCCCCAATCACGTACTTTTATAAAAGTTTCCCCAAATTGACCCTTATTTATTTAGTTGTATTGCACTATGGAAATTGTCAGTTGATTTCACTCTTTTACTTTTCAAATAAATCTTAGTCTTCAAAAGCAACTTTGTTATGAATTAAAACCACCTTTTCCACCCTACCTATTTCAACAATCCACAGGCCCCTGTGCCATCTTTACCTGGTTTTTCGCTATGTTCCTATACACACCTATGGCCTTTGGGCACCCATTGGCAAAATTTGTTCCTGTTCTCATAATAGTTTCCCAAGCTGAAGTGCCTCTGGCATTCAGGCTTGTCATTTGGGTGCTTCAGCAATCAAGCAGATAGTCCAGTATAAAATCAACTTGCCGTTGTCATGACTTAATAAATTGACTATTATTCTTAACCATTTCCACCCTTCTCATTGAGATGAGCGTTACGGTGGTCATTTTCTTTCATATGAATAAGATTGTGAAGAAGTTCTATGGCCACAATAGCCCAGTATCCCCCTTATTTACTAAGTCCACCCTCCAAAATGGTATTTTCTTTTTTTTTAGTACTAGATGGTCCAAAATGGTATTTTCATGTTAGGAGCCGCTGAGGTGGCCTTGGTGTCAAATCCCAGCTCCAAATTATTTTCTGAATAATTCCGATAGTTGCTGCGGCCCACGCACCTATATCAATATATTCTGGCATTCTGACTTATGAAGTATCTTCCCCTGTCACAAACCTTGTGGTTTCCCCCAATCCTAATACAATCTCTTCCTTATCTACGGACTCTACTATAGCTTTAAAAAAATAGAACTTCACCTATTTTTATGCCCAAAAAAATTAGTATCAGACCTCACCACGTGTCCTTTGGAGCCTTGATGGACACTGGAGTAGCAGGTAATTTTATGAGTGTAGAGCTAGCCCACCAGTTGGAACTTGACCTGGACTTGGATCCTTTGGTGATGGTTG
This sequence comes from Massospora cicadina, assembly GCA_022478985.1. NCBI lineage: Eukaryota > Fungi > Entomophthoromycota > Entomophthoromycetes > Entomophthorales > Entomophthoraceae > Massospora > Massospora cicadina. The sequence continues at coordinate 26,028 of JAKSZP010001431.1, read as the reverse complement.
CTTCATCGGCTTCCCAGCCCTTGTACCTAGTATGACACCCAGTACCTTTCTCAGGTCACCAGTTTAGCTTTTGCAATCAGTTCTCTGAAATGCCAAACTTGGTGTTTCCAGTAACTTTGGTGGTGGGTTGGTGGCGTCATCAGCATGTTTTAATTTATCTTGAGTCTAATTTGTTGTCATTTGCTAATGACCAGATGGAGGGCGAATTTTCTTTAGTGAATACTATTACCAAAACTCATGTTTGTAGTTTAATTACTTCCCTTGTTTCCCCTGCAGGACTCCCATCAGATTTCCCTGAGGCATTAATGTGATAAATTATCTTTGATTCCGAGAAGGCAGATCGCCTCCCCCATACAACATTTAATTTATGGTTTATAGCAAAGGTTCAGGTGGTGGATATAACTGTCCTTTATACTCACATACAGTGGAGGAGGAGGCTGCTCTCAATGCATGGTTAGATGACATGCTTAAGAAAGAGTGGTTGTATAAAAAGACATCACCAGTTGCTTCTCCCATCATCTTTGCTAAGAAGGCCAATGGTTCCCTTCATGCCTGCGGATATTATGGTCAACTAAATAATATCACATTCTAAGATCCCAACCTTTGCTGTTTGTGCAGACAATTGGCTAAGCAATTGCAAAGTCGCGAGTGTTCTCTAAACTTGATCTTGTTAATGCCTTTAATCAAATTTGGGGTGATGGAAAGTCAGGAATGGCTTACCGCTATCTGAACAAAAAGGGTATTTTCCAATTTTGGGTAATGCCATTCGGGTTAAAGAATGCACCAGCCACATTCTAAAGAATTTATTAAGAATATGTTGGGTGACCTCTGATTCACCTGCCCAATCACATACATTAATGACATCTTGTTACACTCCCTGACTCTCAAAAAACGCACAAAAGACTTGGAAGCGTTAGTGGCTGCTTTGCACAAGGAGGGCCTGACTGTTAAGCCTTCAAAATGCGAGTTTTATAGGGAGGAGGTTACCTCCTTGGGCATTCTCATCTTTAAAGATGGGTGCACCATTCCCTCTAACAAATTGGACGCCATCCCAAAAATGGCCAACTCCAACAACCCAAAAGCAATAGAGAAGCTTTTTGGGCACTATTAGTTTCTCAAAAAATTCTCCCCAGCCCTATCCCAGTTAGCCGCTCTACTACATCTGCTCACAGGTAAGAATGTTCCCTTTTGTTGGACTCCTGAGTGCCAGCAGGCATTTGAGTCAATCAAATATGTGTTCTTATCACCCCCATCTTAAAACACACGGAACCCTCCAAACCCTATGTTGTAGCATGTGATGCCTCATCTGCTGCAGTAGGGGAAGTCTTACTTCAGGAGCATGATGGGTTGGAACATCCAGTCGCATATTTTCCCCGCCAGTTCTCTTCTACAGACCAGACTTGGGCCATCTAAGATAAAGATTTGGTAGCCGCCTCATAGGACTTGACTCATTAGCAGCATCTCTTATAAGGCCTCAAATGAGTTAGAAGTGCGCATGGATCACCAATCCCTCCTTTATTTTTGCAAGCCACAGAGGATGGCCCATTGGCAGGCGCAAACCTATAATGATTTGTGTAGTTTCGACTTTGATTATGAGTTTGTAAAAGGAGCGTCAAATGTACTCCCCTTTTTTTAAGTTATAACCTGGCACATTGCCTCACTGACTCAGATGAAGCGGATCTGGTCACAGTAATTCCCCCCACCCAAATCTTATATAACATACCTCCCGTGGTCTAATCAATAGACTTAGATCCTGACGCGCCTCTTATTTCATTAGTCTTAGAAGCCCAAATGACCTGTCTCAAAGGCGTGGATCTTCTGGAGCGATTGTCCTTCCCAGCTCAAAAACATTCCCTATATTCCTTGATGGAGGGCCTTATTCATTTTTGGTCATGGGCGTAGTACCTACTCTTCTTAGAGCCAAAGTGTTTCAGGCTCATCGTGACCCCCCACATTCAGCCATCCCGTTAATAAGAAATGCATTGACTTAATAAATTGTACCTATAATTGGGTGGGCTTGTTGAAAGAAGTACCAGCCTGGATTGCCAATTGTGTCACCTGCGCATGGGCCAAGTCAGATTGATCAGGAAGGAATGGTCTTCTTTACCTTTTACATCAGGCTGAGGGTACATGGACATCAGTGTCCGTGAATTTTATCATCAAACTTCCATGTTCTAATGGGTTTACTTCAGTAATGGTGGTAGTTGATTGCTTCACAAAATTTGCGCTATTTATCCCATGTTCTTCTGTCATTACTTCATGAGAAAAACTGCCCGCCTCTTTGTGCACCATTTGTTCTCTATGTTTGGTCTCCCACAGGAGATTGTCGGTGACCATTTGCCCCAGTTTACAGTGCAGTTCTGGAATGAGTTTTTGTCAATATTGAAATTTACACCCTGTCAATTCATGGCATATCATCCCCAGTATGATGGACAAATTTAGCGGGTTAATCAGATCCTGGAACAGTACTTGCGCTGCTATGCTGCAGTCACGCAGGATATATGGGCTGATGACCTCCCTCTCACTCAGTTTGCATATAATAACGAAACGCATGCCTCCACTGAGTTCTCTCCATACAAAGCGACCTTGGAGTATAACACCTCATTCTCAGTTAGCTCGTGCCTTCGCCCATAGGTACCAGCGACTGCTGACCATGTCCAACATATAGGGACAATGAAGTACCTTAGTTCAGGAGCATCTCATTAAGGCCATAAGCGATTATAGTAAATTTGCAGATCAGAAGCGGCTCCCAGCTCATGACATCAAGGTTGGTTCATATTTCATGCACAATACACACCATTTGTGGAAGCAGTTGCCCTCACATAAGTTCACAAGCAAATGCTTGGGGACCCACTTGATGGAGAAAGATTTGGGTAATGGTGCTTTTCAGTTAAAATTGCTACCTCACTGGTAGCAACTCCAAGTCTTTCACATATCTCAGTTATCCCCATTCAAGGTTAATTCCCTCAGATCTAGAGCCTATTCTGATCAAGAATATGGAAGAGGCTGAAGTGGAGGGTTTTTGCTTCCTGAAAATCTCAGCAATTGGTTCAATATCTCATCGCTTGGAACTGCTATCCAGCTTATGAGAACAGTGGGGTCAGAGCTCGTGATTGCACAAACTGCTCTGAGCTGGTTGAGGCATTCCATGTCTCCCATCCAGAAGATCTTCGTCCTCCCCCAAAGATGGCTGCTTTGATGGCGATCAAATTCCCTAAAGCCCACAAGAATGTGGCTCTTTCACAATTTTCAGGTGGTGGCTCCCACCCTTTGACAAAAGGGAAGGGTAATGTAAGTCTGGGGGAGCAGCCCCTCTGCCTAGATCAGGCAGTATTCCCATTTCACACCAAGAACAGTCATAAAAGGGCAGCTGTCCCCCTTGTCACACAGGGCGATCTCGCCCATGTGGTAGATGAGCGTTGAGTGACAGACATCCCTCTGAAATTCCCACTGGTTCCCACAATTTCTTCTGCCAAATTAGTATAGCAAATTGAAGAACTTTGTGCTGAATTATCCAGAATACCTACTCCCATGGCAACAAGGCCCAACGGACGTTCACATTCAGGTAATGGAGTATTGGGGGTCTTATCCTCAGTCGCACTCACCAGTGGCATCAAACCTCTGAGAAATGATGTGGTTGATCTGAAATCTGCCTCCAAAACTTTGGAAACAATGCCGGTGGGCTTGTACCTATTAAGTCAAGAATGCTTGATGTCAGATCTGCAGTGAGATTTGACATGGGCGTTGGGCCATTGTTGAAAGTAGTTTCCAGCTCCCTACCCTCCCCTCTCATATCAAGATTATTGCTCAAGCAATCCTACTTGGCCAAAAAGATGTCAAAGTGACCAGGTGTGGGTGGGTTGGGTATTCCAAACCCATTCCTGACTTCTTAGGACTTCCCCTATGTGGGGTGGCCCTGGGAGGTTTCTGTTGCCCATCAGGTGAGACGTTGTTGTATTCACCATTGAAAAATGCAAAAGTCAAAATTTGGGCATCTGAGACTGACTTGGCAGTGACTCAGCCAACTGCCAACTCTTTTGAAGTCGATTCCCATTAGTTCAATCTTATTTCCCCCATCCCTCTAAATTTCACTGGGTTCTTTTAAAATTTGAGGGCCCAATCCTGTGCATGATAAGTTTCCCCAAATTGACCATTATTTAATCAGTTGTATTGCACTATGGAAATTGTCAGTTGTTTTCTCTATTTTACTTTTCATATAAATCTTAATCTTCAAAAACAACTTTATTATGAATTAAAACCACCTTTTCTACCCAACCTATTTCAACAATCCGCAGGCCTCTGGGCCATGTTTGCCTGGTTTGTCGCTAGGTTCCTATACACACCTATGGTCTTTGGGCACTTTGGTGGTGAAATTCGTTCCTGTTCTCATAATTAGTCACTCAAGCAGCAGTTCCTCTGGCATTCAGTCTTGTCATTTGGGTGCTTCAGCACTAAGCTGGAAGGACAGCCTAAAATCAACTTGCTGTCATCATGACACCAAGACAGACAATATAGCATCATCAGCATCATCTAGAGGTAGCAGTTTGGCAAGCAACTGATACTGATCTTTACTATAGAATCACTCAATAAAAGAGATGAATAATTCTCCCTCATGCAAATTAAGGCATATAAGAACCTGTTTTTGCATTTGTAAACTCTGTGAGGAGCCAAATTCTTCAATGAGCGCTTGTTTCACCTCCGCCAGGTGCTAAGGGTGGCCATGTTGGAAACCATTATCTCGAGACAAATGACCCAAACAGGAAAGGATATATTTGAGTTTTTGCTGGTCAGTTGCTCCTTTCATCGCATATTCTTAAACAAAGAGGAAGAATACAATACTGCCCTCACCCAGGGCAAACTTGCCCTAGAAAGGGGGTTTTTGAGTGTTGTGAGAGGCTTTTAAGGGCCATGATAGTGGTGCTGCTTGAGTTTTAAAATTGTGACAATGCACCAGCTAGCTGTTGCTCTAATGCAGCTAACCTGGACTCAGATGAAGCGGGAGGTTGTGAGAGTTAATTTTCCCACCAACCTCCATTTTTGATGAAAAAATTTTGTGGTGCACATGCCCCTGTAGTGAGCAACACTTGTCAAAATCCTGTCAGTTGCTAATTATTGCTGATGATAATTGCACAGGATTTGACAATTCAGCATAAACAGAAGTATTTAAACTCTCAACTGATATTGTAAAAATGGGTGATCATTAGTACTACATGAAGAATAAAATATAAGAAATTTAGATACTAGGAAAAAAGGGTTTTTAATTTTATATATGTTTATTAGTGATAGTTGTGGGGTAAAGAGTGAGGCTCTTTAATACCTCACTGCTCAGTAATTAAAGCAAAATAAGGCTTGAAGTGAGTAGAGCAAGCAGTTCATTATAAGCTGGGCTCATCCAAATTGGGCAATATGGGCTTTTAATATATTGGATCTCTTGAGACTTGGCTCTCTTTGAGGTGAGGGCCATTGATGGGTTGATAGCCGGGAATAAAAACCCGAAGACAAGTTTTTAATATACTTTAACCAATCATATTAAAGAAAATATTTTTACCTGCTAAGACCCCCTCAAGGGCTATAAGAGGTTCTGGTCTCCACGGAGGAGTTTAAACTAACTTATATATGTGATGGGGAGGGACCTCCATATGGCTCCCCTGATTCTGCCGCATATTCAGTTAACCCTATTATTAACCATAGGCCTGTTTGGACGAGGAGTGGGGAATATTGTTACCCCAATTTGAGGGGTTCCACTGAGAATCATCAAGGGTTTTTTGACTAATACTATCCTTATTTAAATAAAAATACTATTATTACAATATTGGACATGTCATTTTCTGACACAGGGCAAGGGTGTACATTGCAGTGTATAATAGTAGATAACAAATAAACAACAAAATTTGGTTGGACTAAAAGGGGAGTCTGTAACAAAGTGGAGATCAGTGCGTGGTGATTGGGTGTCTCAATCTGGAGTGGACCAGGGCGGCCCAAAGGTGCACCAGATACTTTAGTTAATTTTGTTATATTAAATTGGCCTAAATTGTTAAGAACTCCTTGAGGAGGTCTGCGCATAGGTTCATCCATGGGAACATGCAAAAAAAATGTAAAAGCTAACAGAAGTCTTTATTGACAAGTCGATTAACAAGGAAAATTGGTTTTGAGAAATCACAATTAAGCATCAGTGGAAGAATTGTCAATCTGTGAGAGTGGTTCTAAGCCTAAATGAACCAATAGGTGTAAACTCCCATCTGGCATGGTTCTGTAGCTCAAAATTTTCTGAACTCAATTTATAGATTGTAAATAAACTCTCCCAACTTGGTAATATTATAAATGGAATGGGTTTTATAACCCTGTTCACCAAGCAACTATAAAAAACTGTCAGTATTGAGAACATAGCTGGTGCATCTTAACGCCCTGGCAGTAACGCATGGCTGGGCATAACGCACATCCCCAGGACCAACCTGCGCATATCTTTCCTTTATTAAGAATTGATTCAGGGTATTTTTTAATTCAGGGAGGTCCTGAACTTGACCTTTTTGGCCTCCTGACATTCAGCCTTGTCTTTACAGTCTGTACCCTCAATTATGTCATGTAGCCATGACAATTAGGGAGGAGCAGCAGCCACCCATTGCTCATCTAGGGTATGTCCTAGGTCATAAATTTTGTGTGAGGTAAGGTTCTGGGGTTAAATCCTTTTTTGACCTAAAAGGGCGCATGCCTCTGTCCAACTTAATAGCAGGAGCTGAAGGCCTTACACTATTGGTATTTACTTATATAATGTAGGCCTTTACTTTCTTTTAAAATAGAATACTTTATCATCATTTTCAAGCTTAGCTTTATGATGAGACTTTGTAGCTATATTATAATTTGTTTATATCTGATAATATACTGCAAAACTTAACTTATAAGATAAATCTAATATTATCATATATCTTTAAAACTCTCTTAACGATCAGTGTAACTTTCTGAGAAAATTATATGGAAAAGTAAATCTTGATTGCCCACCATAGTTTTGCTCTGATGTCCTCAGATTCCCTGCCAGCTGCCCCAGTATGGGGCAGCAGCAAAACTCCCCTGCCATTTTCTGTCTGACAGGAAATGTGCTCAGACTGGATCGCCCAGTCATACCAAACCCCTGGGAAAATTCATTCCTCCCAAGGATCCTGACGACCACCTCGCTCATACCTAAGCAGTGTCCCATTGCCCCCTGGTGCTCCCCTGGAGTAGCATTCATTTTGGCTTTGGGTTAACTATGGGAAACTTTTCCCTTGCAACAACCAAGCCATTATCAAAATGGATCAGGTGGTGTTGTGTCTCGTCAGTTTCATTGACTTCTGCCCCTATAAGGAATATTTTGATCTCAGCTTCATCTTTGAAGCTGATGCCTCCACAGTGGCAACTGTGCCCTTGGTTTTCCAGGGTACCCCTCTTCCAACAATTTGGACCTGGCTCCCAGCAGATACCACTTTGGTGGTTCAGTTCTCTGGTTTGCCACCTCCTTCCCCCTGAGGTGCTCCACCAGGAGCTGATGAAAGGTCTGGCAGCCTATGGCTCCAACCCCATCTTGCAATTTGTGGTCCCAAATGGGGCCACATGCCTCACTGGGCCTCAGGCGTATGCCATAATCAGCCCTGAGTCAAATAAAATTTCCTTGTCAATTCATTCTTGCGCTGTCATCCCCTTTGCCACTGACCATCCATTATGGGCCCGCGTCAAGGGCGGATGGACGATCTGTCCATCCTGTTTTGTATTGGACCACTCAAAACATAAGTACCCATCCTTAGCTGCTTCTAACAGCTCTGATTTTTTGTCTGCTGGCTTCCAATCTGCCGCCCACTCAATTCCAGCTTTGGTATGGGGTATGATACTACCTCCCCTCCTTAAAGTCTGTTGCTGCAGCTGCGCCAACAGCCACCAATTATCCTCCTCCTCGCCTCAGTGCCACAAACGCTACATTCAATCAAACACAGGATTGAACCCAGTTGATCCCATGCATCCTCCAATAAAACAACTAAACTTCAGGAATATGCTGATTCCCCAATTTAATTTAATCAAAATCATTGGGATCTATTAGCTGAAATTGATGCGTTCAGGAATATAAATGAAGACCATACTATCAAAATTGAGTAATTTGTGTTTATTGACCATGATGGTGAGCTACCCCCTCAATTATATGACCCCAGAAAACGCTGATATGTTCCGCAACGACCACCAGCTGGCAGTTGAAGCAATGACTAAGCCAAATTGTCATCCTCTCCGCAAAGCTGCCACCAAATCAGTGGCAATGTTTTCAGGAGGAATCCCTCCTCCCATTATTCCCTCCACCGCCATAAGCTTCAAAAAATATGTAGATTGAAGCTCACAAATCTGCCAACAACGCCATACATCACATGGCAGTGGTAGCGCAGAATTTTTAAATCAAAGATTATCCACACCAATATCGCCACATTCCTAAAGCTACCCGATGCATGCATAAAATCTGAAGCTTTGGCCAGCTATGTCAGAACTCTTATATACAACAGCTGTCTTCCTGCCACCCCAATCATCATAAATTTACCTCCACATCCCACTGACGCCCTGACGCCCCTGCTCTCCACTGTAGCCCTTTCTCTGCTTTAGGTGAAGTAGAGGCTCAGGATGAGCCCCATGATCCCCCTCCCCCTTCCGCCATGATGGGATAAGCAGTTCCCGCTATCCCACCTGGTTGGTTGTGTTTGTATTTTATGTGACATCTGCCATTTTGGGCGGTTTGTTTTTTTATTTTATGATCTATATTTTAGGTTTATGAGTTTCAGAGTTGTCATCCTCTTGTTAGCGTAACTCAGTTTAAATAAACTCATATATTTTTAAATTAACTAGTAAGGCATCTAAGTTATAGCTTTAGATGCAATCACAAATCATCTGTCAGATAAGACTATTAATGCGCTATTCATTAACTTGAGTTAAAATGCCATCTAGCCATTAACCTAAAATTGCTTGTATATAAACTTTGGCAACAAATGATCTTCTTGGCTTAAGTTAGCTATAGACCATTGTAAAATATATATTTCAGGGAGATGGTAGATAATTTCTAGAATGGCCTGCCAGTTGGGATGAAAAAGCACCCAAACGGTGAGCCATAATACCAGAGGCATTGCCACTTATATAAATTTATAATATATGGAAAGGTGAGTGACAAGTGAGGGCCAGCAAACCACAAGCGTAAAAAGGAAACCAACAAGAAATTAAGCTGTTGTGGCTCCAGACCCAATGGGCCTAGGAGTGGGGAGTTGCAAGATTGAATCAGGTAGTTCAGAGCTCCTTGTAAGGGAACTAGTTAGAATAAGTTTTGTGATGGGGCGGATCCTCACCTGAAGTGGAAATTTTTGAGCCCACAGGATACCAATATCCTGCTGCAAATGACCTCTGCAATAAGGAGAGTCCACGAAATTCTTCACATTATAATACCAATTTACTATTGTAGGAGCTAGAGTTACTAGAATGACTGGGATTGCCTAGTAGATGGGAGGCCTGTGAAGCCACATTGGAGGGGTCACAGGGGGTCAGCAAAAAAATGAAATAAATCAAATAGATTGTAGCACAGGAAGAATTTTAATAATTTTTAAGATAAATTTTAACTTCTGGTGGGATTTGCTAAATCCTCCAAGTTGGTTGCACAGGATATTTACCATTTAGCAACGGAATGGATGATATGCAGATCGCCAATCCTTAATAAAAACCAATATATAAAATATGGAGAAATTTCATCAATCAACACTTTTATTATAACATAAAAGAGCAGAACCTTTCTGTGGACTAATCAAAAAACCTCCATCTTCTCATTCTTCTGCTCAACTCTTATCCTCAGTATTTTTGGTTGATTTCACCCTTCTGTTTAGGTAATCTCCTATTCATTCCATTTTAGAAGTTTTTTGTTCTATATCAAGGTTTTGGCAGAATTCCCTCAATTCATTAAACTATTGGTATTATGATTCAATTCACAACAATACATCTTCTGCTAAATCTTAAGGCTCACCATGACAAATATACTACAATCCGCCAGACATATGGCTTATTGTCCAGTCATATTAATTTCTCAAAATTACCCCCTTGACTGGACAATAAGTGTGACGGTTGAGGTTTATCCTCAGCATTACATTGCCCTGATCTTTGGTAAGACAGGGCAGGCTGCGTCTGGATGTATGGAGGAGGAGGGGGAGTTGGTCCTGGCAGGGACGCCTAAGGGGCAGGAGCTTGAAGGAGGCCAAGGAGCCAGATGGGCGTCCAAGTCGAGGAAAAACGAGAATCAGGTAAAATGGGGAGTTTCGAGATTCAATTTGGATTCGAATCAAGAATGGAATGGAACAGGTGCTTGGAAGTTTTGCAGTTCTTTTGGAATTTTTAATGGAACTAGTGCGGAACTGTTGAGAATCGGAACTGGCACAGAACCATTGAGTGAGGATTCCGCGATCCTGCTGTAAGGTTTACGCCAAGCATCAGTCAGATTAGCACCATAAGCTTGTGTTATATTTTATATTAGCTTGTAGCATGTGTATATAGGGAAGGAACTGGGAGCTGGAGGCTTCTCAGTTCTGTTTTCTATCAACCTGGCCAATATTAAATAAAAGAACTTTAAAATTCATATATTTGTTACATTAAACAGAACTCGTTTACTTTCCTGTCGTTGTGGTGGCAAGCAAAAGAGGTGCCAGAAGAAGTGGTGTTTCCAAAGTGGTATAACCATACTGCAACACTCTTGATGGTGATATTCTCCACCGCCTTTTTGCTTCATGAATTATACCGGGTTTTGGAGTGTGTGTCCCAGAATGGTGGGAAAGTGGTAGGGCCTGGGAAGGACAAAGGAAGAATTCCCACGGTTTTGAAATTGGAAGACTTGGAACTGATCCACCAGACGTTTAGCTGGGTTCAGTTTCAGGGACGTTTGACAAAGGCAGCGGGTGGGGAGGATTCGTTTGCCTTGCAGTTAAGTCAGGTTCTGTTGGCACTTCCAGTAAAGCAGTCCAACTGGGTGCGAGAACTTTTGGAAGAGCAGTCAGGGTTACCCGTATCAGTGGAGGAATGTCTGGATTGGATTGATCGTGCAGCATGTCCAGATGAGACGCAGGATTCAGCCTGGGCGGCTTTACTGCAGTGTGGTCAAGGGAAGAAGTCAGTGGAGGAGTATGGCCAGATGTTCCGCGCATTGGCAAGAGCAGCAAAGGCACCTGAGTCTCAGCTTCCACGCATGTTTCGCCAAAACTTGCAAGCTGATTTATTATTGGCAATGGCGGCGGTGAAACCTGCAGCGACGTTGGAGGAAGAGGTGGGTTTGGCCTTGCAGGTAGAACGACAGTTGAGTTTGGTATGGGCCCGTCAGGAAGTTGTGCGAACCCCAGTGGGATTCTGAGGACAGAGTGGTGGAAGAAGGGCAGGTTCCGAGCCCATATATGGTACTAAGGGGTTTAGCTATGTGGAGGAAGGGAAGAAGAGTCAAGGGAATCCTGAGGGTATGGTGGAGGTGCAAGAGACAAGGATTCCCATTGGGATTACCACTCAGGATCCTGAGGCTCAGAATAAGAAGGCTCCTTATAATTTTCGCAAGAAACCGGTGAATCTGGTACCTCAAAATAAACCGCTTACTTCATCTTATCCTTATCTGATTTTGCCCATCAGTGTGCTCGTGGGGGATGAAGGAAGGGATTGCGGTGAAGTTCTAGCTTTGATTGATACCGGAGCTGGGGAAAATTATGTTGAGGAGAAGTGGGCAAGAAGCCATGGATTGTCATTACAGAAGGATGGATGGGTGAAGTTGGCAGACACCTCCAAAAAAACGGCGGTATGGCGAGTACAGGCCAAGGTCCTGTTGAGGCAAGGCCCGAGGTATTCAGGGAGGAGTTTCACGCCGTGGCTCACCTGCCACATTCTGTGGTGCTGGGGATGAGATGTAGCACCATGTCCGTCCACAGTTTGATATGAAGAGAGAGAGAGGGTTCTGCTGTCACCTAGAGGCCAGGGGTCGTTTGAATGAACGTTTAAGTCCCAAGGTTCGTTAGTGAAGCACATGGGTGGAATCACCTCAAGTGTGTCAGCGGAAGGATTGCCAAGGGAGTATCAGGATTTCGCGGAGGTGTTTGAGCCTAAAAGTGATGCGCCTTTTTCGCCTACAGGGGATTTTGCATTTGGTTTCCGGTTTAAGGAAGGCTCTGAGTTACCAAAGGGCTGTCCAGTCTATCCGTTGAATCCCTGGGCCCGAGAGGCATTGGAGGGTTATGTCCAGAAGAATCTGGATATGGGGTTGATTGTGCCCTCCAAGTCGCCGGTGGTTTCGCCAGTCCTGTTGGTTCCCAAGTCAGGGGGGAGTTACGTCCTTGTGTTGATTTCCGACGCCTGAATGAGGCAACGGAACCTGATCCCTATCCAATGCAACTCATGGAGAACATTCTGCCCATGATCTCCGGGTGTGGGGTGTTCACCAAATTGGATTTGGTGGACGCTTTTAATCAAATTCCTGTTCGCCCTGAGCACCAGCGGTATACGGCATTCAAATGTCATCTGGGAAACTTCGAGTACAGGGTTATGCCATTTGGGCTACGCAATGCCCCTGCAGTTTTCCAGCGCATGATTGATCATGTATTGGGGGACTTAGTGGGTAAGTGTTGTGTTGCCTATATGGATGACATCCTGGTGTTTTCCAAATCGGTACAGGACCATGTGAGGGATGTGAGAAGTGTGTTGGAGGTGGTTAGGAACGCGGGCTTGAAGTTGAAGCCATCCAAGTGTGAGTTCAATAAAGAATCGGTGTCCTTCCTAGGGAACGTGGTCCTCCAAGAAGGGATAGCGATCTGTCCTGATAAGTTGCGAGCGGTGCGGGAATTTTGTGCGGAGGTTTTCTAGGGATCTGGCCCAATGGGCTGTGCCGTTGACAAGACTGATGGGAAACGTGCCATTCGTTTGGGGGGAGGCTGAGGAGAGGGCATTTCAGCAAGTGAAGACGAGTTTGCTGACAGCCCCAGTTCTGGCACACCCTGACCCAAACAAACCATTCGTGGTAGAGACTGACGCGTCAAATTTTGCACTTGGAGCCGTGTTGTTGCAGGAGGGTAAAGATGGGGTTGAACATCCTGTCTGTTATTTCAGTCGGAAGATGGCACCAGCTGAAACCAACTATCCAGTTTATGATAAGGAACTTTTGGCAATAGTTGCAGCCTTAGGGGAGTGGCAACACCACCTATTGTATGCCAGGCACCCGGTTGTCATCTGAACGGACCATCGAGCCTTAGAATACTATAAGTCCCCACGCCTGATGAACCAGAGGCAGGCCCAGTGGCACTTAGAGTTGGTTCAATATGACCTGCGGATTGAATACAAGCCGGGAAAACAAAATATCTTGCCAGATTTATTGAGCCGTGATTCTGGACTGGTGTTTTCTGATGAGGAGTTGAGGAAGTTCAACACAGCCACGATGTTGCCACAGAACTTGTTTGCAACAATCCAGGGCTGGAGAGACAGAATGGCAGGAAGAATCCGGACTGCACAGCAAAGATGTGAGCTGGGCCAACGGATAAGAGAAGAGACAGGGGAAGGTGAGGCAAGCAGGGGGCATGCGGGATTCTCAGTTTGGGGTGGTATCATACACCATGAGGAAAGGATTTGGGTCCCGGTGAAGAGTCTGCAACAAGAGGTAATGGCAGCTAATCACGACCATCCTCTGGCAGGTCATCCCGGTCAAGAGAAGATGTTAGATCTTGTTCGCCGTCACTATTCATGGAGAGGTGTGAGTGAGGCGGTGCGGAAGTATGTTTCGCATTGTGTGGTTTGCGCCAGGGCAAAGGCCCAACGGGTGGCACCCGGGGGTAATTGAAGCCGCTTCAAATTCCTTCTAGGCCATCGTCCTCAGTGAGTGTGGATTTCAACACAGGACTGTCCAAGTCACAGGGGATGGATGCTTTGATGGTGGTGGTGGATCGCCTGACTAAATATGCAGAGTTTTTCCCTTGTCAGTCAACCATTTCTGCAAAAGTGGCAGGACAGATTTTTGTAAATGAGATTTTCTCCAGACATGGGGTGCCTGAAGAGATTGTGTCAGATCGGGGTCCACAATTTACATCTAAATTTTGGCTCCACATGTTGGGAAATCTAAAGATCAAGGGTTGCCATTCATCAGCATATCATCCTCAGTCAGATGGCCAAACTGAGAGAGTAAATCAGATATTAGAGCAGTATTTGAGGTGCTATGTTTCTAGGGCGGCAGGATGACTGGGTATATTGGGTGAAGCTGGCTCAATTTGCTTATAACAATCATAAGCATTCATCCACGGGTATGACCCCATTTTTCGCAAATCATGGCCAACACCCAGAGGGTATGGGGCCTAGGGAGCAAGGGCGGAATCTGGCAGCAGATGAACTGTCACGAGATACCCATGACACCCTGGAGCTCCTGAAGAAGAATTTGGTGGTGGCAGTCGCGGCTCAGAAGAGGAAGGCAGACCGGCATAGACTGAAGGTAGAGCTTTCAAGAGAGGTGATTGGGTCTTGGTGAATGCTCGGAACTATGCCTTGCCTGTAAGGAGCCAGAAATTGGGGCCGGTGGCGTTGGGCCCATATCAGGTAGTGAGGGCGTTGAACGAGGTGGCATTTGAGCTGAAGCTCCCAGAAGGGTCAAGAGCTCATCCAGTGTTGCACGTATCGCAGCTCAAGCCATTCTTTGGCCAGCCACCTGAAAGTCCTTCCCATTTATTCCCAGCTGGAGAAGGAGCTGAGGAGTATGAAGTTGAGGAGATTCTTGACACCAAAGTGGTGAGAGGACATCGTTCATTCTTGGTACGTTGGGTGGGTCATCCTATTGAGGAGTCCACATGGCAGTCAGCTAGGGATTGTGCTCAATGTCCTGAGAAAATCCAAGAGTTTTTTCTGTCTAGGGGGGGTGATGTGACGGTTGAGGTTTATCCTCAGCATCACATTGCCCTGATCTTTGGTAAGACAGGGCAGGCTGTGTCTGGATGTATGAAGGAGGAGGGGGAGTTGGTCCTGGCAGGGACGCCTAAGGGGCAGGAGCTTGAAGGAGGCCAAGGAGCCAGATGGGCGTCCAAGTCGAGGAAAAACGAGAATCAGGTAAAATGGGGAGTTTCGAGATTCAATTTGGATTCGAATCAAGAATGGAATGGAACAGGTGCTTGGAAGTTTCGCGGTTCGTTTGGAATTCGAAATGGAACTGGTGCGGAACTGTTGAGAATCGGAACTGGCATAGAACCATTGAGTGAGGATTCCGCGATCCTGCTGTAAGGTTTACGCCAAGCATCAGTCAGATTAGCACCATAAGCTTGTGTTATATTTTATATTAGCTTGTAGCATGTGTATATAGGGAAGGAACTGGGAGCTGGAGGCTTCTCAGTTCTGTTTTCTATCAACCTGGCCAATATTAAATATAAGAACTTTAAAATTCATATATTTATAGTTTGAGTTTATTTAAATATTGCCTAACTGCAGCCATGTTTGGCTTGAATCAACAAGAATTAGACTTTGAGAGTGAGCTTGGGAGAGCTATTGCCTCCCTTTATACCTTGTCTTGGAGTCAAGGCATGTTGCTGGGGTTAAGTATATTTGCAACTGTCTTCCAGGGGGTGCTTGTCCAATCTTGTAGCGCGCGCACAAGGAGAGTAGTATTAGGAGCCCTGTCAACCCTATGGTCTGTAACATGGATCCTGTTGCCCAACTCATTCGTGGCTCATTGGAAGGAGCCAATGCGTTACAATAAGCGTCTATTTCTTATATGTTTGGAGAAACTTTGCATAAACTCAGTTGATAATATGCCCACTCGCAGGTTCCTTAATGGTGTAGGCATCAATACCAGTCTTCTTAATTGTTTCAAATGACACAGTCCAAATGTTAGATCTTGTTCTTCCATCCAAATCCATGTTAGTCATGGAATAAGACATGCTCTCCTACAGCAAACTGGGGGAGTCCACTGCATCTACTTTGGTCAGCTGCCTGATCACAAATCTTTTTTAGCTAAGCTGGTAGAATACGCTTCCATTTGTAATTTGATCAGATTTTCTGTAAAATTGGTCAAATAACGCTGTGGTTCTACACCTCCAATATCCTCCACACACAAGTAGATCAGAGCAGGTAAAGCCAGATGTCTACCATAAAGAAATTGAAAAGGACTCTTGCCAGTTTATGAGTGGTAGCTGATATTATATGCAGAGACAGATGTGGGTAGGAGGGTACTCCATTCAGAGGGTCAATCTTTCAAAAGCTTGTGGAGAATGTTACCAATGTTCCGTTGACCCGTTCCACAATTCCATTGGATTCCAGATGGTAGGGTGTAGTCAATACCTCACCGATTGCCATCAGTTTATTCAACTTGGGCAGAATATGCAACGTGAAATTAGTTCTGTTGTCCATGAGGATGAACTGCGGACAGCCATGTCGCTGTATGATACACTCCATGATAAACTTGGCAGTGGCAACCGCTCTTAAATTATTAATTGCCCTGGCTTCCACCCATCTCGTCAAATGATAAATTGCTACTATTTTGTACTTAGAGCGGTTTGCGCCAGTTGGCAGAGGCCCCAACCATCAAGAGAAATGGTATGCCATTCAAAATGGGGCTTAACCAGATTATATGTGGACTTCTTGTGGAAGGGTGTCTCCACTTGGCACTGATGACAACAACTAACCGTCTCCAGCACATCATAATGCATACTCTCCCAATAGTAGTAGGGTTGCAAGTACTCCAACATTTTCTACAACCTTCCATGTACTACCACCCAATGTGAATCCAAGATAATTGCTGGACTAGCAGAGGGTTTATGGTAGCTCAGCATCAATTTTCCAATCCACTTATATATAATTCACCATTGCATAAGAAGGTATCCTGTCTAAGCCATCTAACACTTTGAGCACTTGCGTCTGCTTATTGTAATATTTGACACCATCATCTTCTCATACATAATGTCAGCCAGATCTGCCATAATGGAGACCATTGGTAGCCGGGATAGACAGTCAGCATTTTGATGTTTTGCCCCCATGTGAGGTACTATCTTAAGTTATATTATTGGAGCTTCAGTGCCCATTGAACAGCCGACCTTCAGGTTCATGGAGATTTTACAGCCAACGCAAGGATGCATGATCCGTTAACACTTGGAATTTCACCCCATGTAGATATACCCAGAACTGTTTATATGCATATATCACCACTAAGCACTCCTACTCGGTCACAATGTATTTTTTTCATGAAATTTTAAGCTTCAGCTATAAAATGTGACAGGGTGCTCTACGCCATCATCCTTCTGAGATAACACTGCCATTACAGCAGAAATTGATGCATCCATTTGCATAATAATTGTTTTTCAAAGTTGGGATATTGCAAAATGGGCACACTCACCAACGCGTTTCACAAGATATCAAAAGCGTTTTGACATCGTTCAGTCCATTTGAAGATGTCGTTCTTCTTCAATAACTCAAAGAGCGGTTCCCCAATATAACTGAAGTTAGAAATAAATTGCCAGTAGTACCCAATTTTTCCCAAAAACACTTGGATATCGCGCTTATTGCCTGGCCAAGCCATCTTATGTATAGCGTCCACCTTTTCCAGCTGAGATTTAAGGCCCTTTGATTCCACTACAAACTTGAGGTATTTTAATTACTCTTTAAAGAAATAACACTTCTGAGGCTTGATCATAATGTTAGCTTCAGCAAGGCACCGAAACACTTGTTCCAAATGGTCCAAATGTTCCATGAACGTCCAAGAGAATACATTGATATCATTAAGATAAACTAAGATGTAGGACAGCTTTAAGTCACCTAAAATCTTGTCCATCGCTTGCTGTAACGTAGCTGGGGCGTTGCATAACCCTTGGAACATATGCTTGAATTAAAATAAACCCTTAGAGGTGATTATAGCGCATTTTCCTGTTCCACCACTGGCAATTCAATCTGCCAGTACCTCAATATCAAATCCGTGGCAGAAAAATAATCAGCCTCTACCAGTCAATCTAATGCATCATCAATACACAGAAGAGGGTAGGATCTTTCTTCATGATGCTATTGATCTTTTGGTAGTCAATGACCACCCGGTTGATGACCTCTTTTTTCTTGACAATAAGCACTGGCGTGCCCACAGGCTCTTGGATGACTCTAACATACTTTGTTCGATCAACTTTACTACCTCATCAGAGACAACCTCTTTCACCACTTTGGAGAACCAAATAGGCCTTGAACGAATGGAAGGTGATCTCCCATGGATACTGATGCACCACCTCGAGTGTCACCTCAAATTGTGGTCATCAGAAGCAAAAATATCTCTGTATTTTTTAAATAGGGCCATCGCCCTATCTTTCCGCTTTTTGACAATCCAATTAGAGCTTCCTGCGGAACCACTGCCATTAAGCTAAATGGGGATTTTCCCAGTAGGCTGAGGACCTCCCACAATCTGAAGTCATGAATACAGTGAACCTCATCAATAGGGGTCAAATGTAAATAAGCCACACTTGGTGCTTTTGGACTGCCATAGCCTCCTTCTGCAGGTTTGCTATCAGCACCCTCACTTCCACCTGCCCTGGTAACAATAACCCAGGAGCCACATGAGGTTTGAGCTGGTATTTCTGGTAGGGCTCCAAACCTCCCCATATAAACCTTCTGGGATGCCAATTTCAAGCTCCATCACTAATATGACCTGATGTCCAGATGGTATGCTTACAGTGCTCGCAGCTCATAGCGGAATACCTTTGTACTTGTAGATCTGGTTGGAGAGGTCTTTGGTCCTCCGCTTCATCTTCTAATATCAGATAGGAATTACCCCATCACTATACACCAAGTTGATCTGTCTGGAGCGGATTGGGTCCTTTGGGACTCCACTAGAGGTAAATTAAATGGGTATCTGTTGTCCCAATATACTAATGGTTTCTTCTGCTATATTGACCAATGCCCCATATCTCTGCATGAATGCGGCGCTGATCAACATGTCATAGTTATTATTTGGAAGAACCACTGCTGGATCGGAAGCCCTAACTGAATTAAATCTCAGAGTTAACGTGCTTTAAGCTCCTTCTGACACAGTGCTCTGTGCCCCTGCGGTCCCATACACTACTCTGTGTTCCACAGCAGGCTTCAGTTGAATCTTAGCCACAGGCTTGGTGGAGATTATATTAACTGGGGCACCCATTTCTATAATAGCTCAGATTTTTGTGTTCTGAACAAAAAAATCACAGTAGGTACACTCAGAATAAGAAGAACCATTGGTGTTTATTACATGAACGTCAAAGGGCTTTTTGTTTCTAAGAAAAGTGGATATACCCATACTGATATGAGGATATTACTGGGCGATCTTTTCTATTTGAATGGCTATGCTAACCCCCAATAGGGAAGCAACGTCAGTTGAGGGTCCATCATCATTTGTGCCATTTTTTTCAAGGATTTGCCATGCATATGGCTTTTGCACATCTCAGCAGAACCTGGAGCCTGAAGGGGGATAGTCGCTTCCTTAAATGAAGGCGTAGGTATCAGCTGGAAGTTGAGGGTATAGTAAGTCATCTGGTTGGGTACCAGGACCAACGAAAAGAGACTCATGGGAATCGTCAGAGACATGTAAATTCGAATTAGTAGAGTTAAAGCATCCCATCTCTACTACGCTCAATATTTTCCCTTCTTGATCAAAACAGATGGCACTGCATGAACGTGCTGGTTGCCTGGTCAGTTAGCCACATAATTGCCTTTTCGTCCACATGAGAAACAAGCATTCATAAATGGCTCCCATCTATAGTTTGCTCCTGAAGGTCTGGGTCAAAAGTTAACTGAATCATTAGAATTAGGCCGGGGATTGGTCTGCTGAGTGTAAGGAGGATGGAAAGGATCCACCGACATATTGAATGGATGAATATTACACAACAAATTATAATTGGATCATTGCACTCCATTTTCTGATAAGGATGAAGTGGCGGTAGCAGGGGCTTTCCACTCCACATTGGGAGCACTGAATGTGGTGGAGAAATGGAATAAAGTGTTAATGATTCAAAGAAGACCTACATCTTCGTTCAGTATGTGAGTCATAGCATTATGCTGTTCACAATATGGTTTCATTGCCACCATCATGGCTATGCCTACATCCTTATTGGTTAAGATATTGACTCCCACTAACACATGAGCTTCATTTGTTTCTTCTCTGTGAAATCCACCAGGGACTCATTCTTGTGAAACTGTATTGTCAGAAAGTTGGCCTTACACTGCGCCATCTTCACCACACCACCCAAACAGATGGACCACAGTCTCCTTCACCTCTTGATATGATACAAAACTACTTTGTAAGTAACAGGTAACCTGGTTGGCACTCTCAACATACAGAGCGGATAGCAAAAGTTTTGCTTTCCTCTGATCCAATGCCTCTTCCACGTCAAATTTAAACCATATAGGATATCTGTGCATGTTCCCTTCACGACTGAAAGGCAGTAATTTCTCAATTTTAAAAAATCACGTTGCTCCGGGCCTGGTATGAGGAACAAAAAAATAGGTTCATAATGGCTAAGGGGAACATTACCTTGTAGACTAGAATAGGGTCACGTGGATGGATGAGAATCCACTGAAGTTGACTAAGAAGAAGTTGGAATGTGGGGAGGAACTGCTGTGACCCCCAGGGGGAGCTCGCTGGCCAATCCGCAGCATTCTTCTCCAGACTCACCGCTGACTGCACCCTTCCCTTCCTTATCAGTCTGTTCAGAAAAATGTTCATCTATTATCCGCTCAGCTTTGACTGAATAGCACCAACACCATCTGTCTCGCGCTCCCTGTTGAAGTGCTCCAAACTCATTCTGTAATTTGTGACAGAATTCCCTCTCAATGTCCAGTTTTTGCTCCATTGCATGAAGCCGTGAGAGGACATCCTCCAATGTGCCCTGCATTCTAGCGTTCTGCCATCCAGTGTCACACTCTCGTCAGTTCTATTTGTCTACTAATTAAATAGAGTGGCTAGTTCCCGCACCAGCTCCTCATTGGCCCATTGAAGGGTATCCAAGTGCACACATATCAGTGTACTCTAACTTCTCAATGAATGGAAGGGTAATGCTCAGCTCCAAGCTACCTTACTGGCACTTTCTAACTGATTAATCCAAAATAGCAAATGTGTGTATTATGAGGTTGCCAAAAAAGAGCTGGTCATATGGTAGTTGCCCGCTGGTTACTCCACTCTGCGCAAAGTTGACTAAATCTGACTGCCACAGATTCAGCATGATCAGTCATCCTCCACTCTGTCAGGGTAACCTGGTCCCTAATCTGAGCTACCGTTGTTTCAATCCCTTTAGACCATTCCGCCATGTCCACCATAAAGTGCTCTGTGTTACTACTCAACGTAGTGACATCCTGAATCCATTCAGCTAAAATCCCACACCAGTCTAACAATTCTCCTATTACTTGGGGTAAATCATGATTCAACTGGGGAGCTAATTTGTCCAAGCAATGGCGGATGTTCATGACCTAACTGTCCACATACACAAGCGCCCCCTGGATCTCTGAGAAAGAGTGGTCGAGGCGGTCAAATAAGAGGCAAGTGTCGTTCTGTTGCACTTGGACAAACTGCATGTCATCCCCACTCCCAATGTTATGTTGGGTCAATACACGCAGTAGTTGGCGGATCAAAGGCTGAACATATGCAACCAAGTATTCCTCAGCTCATTGTGTGCTGAACTGGTGAGACAGCCTGTGGTGGTAGCATTGAGGTAAGACATATACAGCTCATAATGATATTCTTGGTCCCATTTGTTATAAAACAAACTTAGCGTGTGTTCCTTCTCATCATTTTCATAGAGCACTAACCCCTCAAGAGCATTTAATAATACCCTGAAGTTGATGAGGGGTCAAATTAGTAGACCTGCCCTGTTGATTTGACTCCAACGTGAGACAAGCACTGATTGCAATTCCATCCTAGTATCCTTGTCTCCTGGTTTCATCACCGTGAATAGTGCAAGTTCTTCGTTGGATGACACCATTATTTCTCCTGAGTATTGGTCATGAAATCCGATTATATATTGCATACCAAGTAAGGGCTCGCCATGATGCCCTAGTGCCATTATGCTACACTTGACTAGTGGCTTCCTGTAATGAGCATTACTGTTAAATTCCAGCAGCATTGGCTAAATCCGCTGAGTTGGTTGTACAGGATATTTACCACTGAGAAATATACCGGATGCTAAGCAGATCTTTAATCCTTAATAAAACCAATATATAAGATTTGGAGCAATTGCACCAATCAACACTTTTATTATAACATAAAATTGCAGAACCTTTCTGTGGACTACTCAAAAAAACCTCATCCTTATCATTTTTCTACTCAACTCTTATCCTCAGTATTCTTGGTTGATTTCACCCTTCTTATTATTAATCTCCTATTCATTCCATTTTAGGAGTTTTTGTTCTATCTTGAGGTTTTGGCAGGATTCCCTTGATTTGCCAAACTATCAGTACTACAATCAATTTAATTCACATCAATATAATCTTCCACTAAATCTTGAGACTCACCTTAACACATATACTATGATCCACCAGATATATGGCTTATCATCCAGTCATATTAATATCCTTGAAAATAAAAAATGGATTGACAATTTCCTCAGTGTGTTATGATTACTTAAATAGATGATAAAATATGGGGAATAGCTTAGGAAAGCACAAGATTGGGGTCCTGATGATTTTATCTAACCAGCAATACTTGAGTTAGGGGGGAGGAAAACAAACTTAATTTGAACTGACTTTGAGAGATTTGATGGCAGAATGACACTGTTGGTTTCTCTTCAGATACTCAAATTACAGTTTTACCACAGCTTTGACAATTAGTGAATTTGCATTTCACCTGACAGGCATTGGGAACCTCTAAAGGCTACCCTATGTAGGGGCAGTCCCAAGAGGTTGGGAACAGGTTTGGGGTGCTCAACTTGCCTGCACTCAATTGCTTTTGCATTTATTTGACCAAGCGGGATTTATCAAACAAAGATTTTGATATCTGTGGGGAGGGTTCTGAGCTGGTGGGAACTTTTGACAATGGCCCAATGTTATGGAAATTTTCCACCAAAGATTTTACATTAGGCACATTCTTCTTAGAAGGTATACACCCATTGGGCTTTGTTACCAATATTTTTGAGGTGGGTTTCTAACCAGCGACAATATTTTCCAATGGCCAAATGCCATTGGGAAGTTTTGCTGAGAATTTGATACTTGACACTCCCTTTACCAAATGTATGCACCTTTCATGCTTTGTTGCCAAGGGTTTGGGGCTCTTGGACCATAATTTTGAGAACTTATTGCCATTGACTTCAAGAGGACCTTTTACCCTTGGGGATGCCAACTTTCTAATATTTCAGTGCAAATTCCCTCAATTTGCCATGCTAATTTGGTGAAAGTAAATGTGGAGACAGGTGGCAGGTTCTTAAAAAGGAATACTGTTACCCATCACTTGTCTACCACATGGGCGAGGTCACCCTGTGAGATGAGAGGGACAGCTGCCCTTCTAAGACCCTTTTTTGTAAGGAACAGGAATACCAACCAGTCCAAGCATAAGGGACACTACCACGGACTTACGATATAACAATAACTCATCTAACTTTTGCCTTCCTTGCAGCATATTATAACAAAAGTAACTAACTCCAAAATCCTCACTCTCACACATCTCTTTTAATTGATATGCCACTGTTTCATTTTAATAAAAGTATTAAATATAGGAGGTATGTCTAATTTAAAGCTAGCTTTGCTTCAAAATAAAATTTGAAAAGATGGTATTAAAATTATATAGAATTGTCTAAATATATATATAAAGAATTTGAGGTAGGTCAACCTTGGGACAAATATACTACACCAAGATTTTTCTAGCCTGTACAGGTTTTGAACTTGTATTGAACAAAACCTGCACTAAGGTGGAAGCAGGAATTACCCTGCCAGGCTAACCACCCTCATATATATAAAAATGAATGTATGTTTGTTTGTCCCATATGCATTCATATACCATTCATCCAACTGTGATGGAACTTTGGTGAGTTGTTGTGTGCATGCCCAAGAATGTGATGGTCAAGGCGCTTCCTGACTGCCATATAGCCCCAACCCCCCTAAGGCGTGGATTGGGGCTCTTAGTGATATAGATAATAATAATAAAAGAGTAGGGTTTAAGGGCAATGACCCTCATAAATGGCATTCTGAAAAATCAGATGCCAACAAAATGACTAAGCCTCAGAGCAGAGGTGGCAAGGTGTTAGGATTTTTGCCATATTCCCAGCCTGCTAGATTACCTGTATTGCTAGGGGAAAAATTCCCTAAGGTGAAGTGAATTGGAAATCAGTTGACCCAAACTTTGGAAGAACTATGTTTGGGGGATTTGAGGATATTTATCTGGTCGTATCCATTGGGGATCGATCCAGATGAATACCTAATATCTCGTTGGGTGGAGTGGCTGACGAAATAAGGGCATCTGATAGTAATTAACTATCAGGTGTACTGATTGGGATCAGTCAGGTTTCATCACTGACTAATTAGGAATGCTTAATAAGTTGTGAGGCGAGTGATGTCACCTGCAACTAGCAAATCAATTGATTGCTAGCCAATTATGGATGATTCGCTTGGATTGAGAGGAAAATGTTATTGATACATTTCTGAATCTTTTGTTTGAGGTCTCAAGGATGTCTAACGTCGGAATTCTAGTCAGGATGGGGAAGACCATCGCTGCTGAGATGAGGAACGGTGATTCAATGGCAATGGCTGCCGTTTCATTGAAAGAGGTGTTAATCGAGGGTTAGACAGCCAATTCCCCTATAAATTCCCTAGAATTCACTATAATAAAGAACACACTCAAACTCAAACACTCAAAAGTAGTAGTACAGTAGTAAAGTTAATAGTAGTAGAACACTCAAGTATTACACTGGAATTACTCACTGATTGACACAAGTCTACAGTCAGGAAAGAACTGATAAAGAACCTTATTAGTTTGACTGTAGATTCAGTAATAGTTAGACTATCAGCATCTAGCGTGAAGATTCCATCTCAAGGATATTATTGCAGAAGGCAATAATTGGTAGACTCTCAGAGAAGAGTAGAGATCCAAGCGGGGATCTAGAGATGAAGGGAACCACAGCTAAGGGATTGCTGCTGATTGTGTGTTGGGCCAAAGGGACTGTCATCAGAGGATCTCAACAAAGATTGAGTGGACAGGATTTAGGGAACAAATCCCGAAAAGTGGATATTCAGTATTATCAGAAATACTGGCCAAAGCATTGGGCCTGAAGATAATTCTAATTTGACTATGGATAATAGTCATCATATTATTATTGGATTAATATATTCTTACAACGCAAGGTGCACGAGGAAACCAAACCTGTGCAGTAATAAGTTTATAGGGGTTATTGGCCAAAAATAATCAGGAAACCTATAATTTTTACAAGTTGGTGCTCACTACAGGGGTTGTTGAGTAGAAGAATTAATCCAGAATGTCGCACAAAGAGGAAATGTGTAGGTTGTGGACTGAGATTGCCACAGTGAACCAGAACGCTTTAAACTCTGTGGACCACTGGGAGTTCATGGCCTTGGAGGAATGAGTAACCAAGGTAAGGAAGGAGTTGACATCGTAGCCAACTTTGGGAATGAGTTACTTGGCAAAGTAAACTCGTTAAAAAAGAAAGAAGGAGACCTCATCTGAGAGATCCTATTTCTGAAAACAGAATGTGAAGCGGATTGCATTCATTTGAGAAAATTTGGTGTAGACATCGAAATGTTATTAAAGGAAGTAGAGAAATTGAAAGCACACAGAATTGCAAGCGAGTCAGATGTGGCCAATGATGTCAAAGAAGGAAGTCTCTGAACAATACTTGGGAAAGTGAATACCCCAAGAAATATGCCGCCCGCATTCAATGCTATTTTGAAGATGACGCCTGATGACACTCTGAAAGTAAACCAAATAGCTGAACCAAGAGAGTTGGCCCAAACTGACTTGGAGGAATTTAGGGTAAACCCTAAATTGCCTACATTTCATCAGGATAACGCCCCAGCGTTTTTCTGACTATTCAACATGACCATGGATGGATATGGGAATCG
>JAKSZP010001430.1:0-193280 GCA_022478985.1 Massospora cicadina | reverse complement strand
AACTATACATCCAATAGATAAATTCTTGAACTACAAAAGTAATTGCACTATCTTTATCCTCTTTTACTTACTGTAAAAATCAGGAAATTAACAGGGGGATCCAGCAACTAACTCTTCTGCTGGCGCCTCACTGGGAAAAAGCAGCTATTACCAGTGGAGCAGCTCTCTGAGGTTGTACCCATGAGGACCTTCATCACTTACCTAGTCAGATTTCACTGCTGACCAGAGTCATGACCTCTGCATGGTCAATTGAGGAAAGTGTCCCCACAATCTTCAATATACTCAGACTGTGTAACATAATCCAGCCAACAGTCTGCTTAGATAATGGGACCTTTATCCATCAACTTCATATCATAAAGTCTAAAATGATAAAACTGTGAGTTACTCCCAAAAAATTGTCAATGCTTTAGTAATTATACATAGCTTCATGAGTTGATTGGCAACAAACTCAATTGACTAATAAATAGATTACCAGTTATTTTCAGCAATTGCACCATAAAGTAAATATATTTCTCAGGGATCATCCACAACAAATTATTAATCTGGAAGATCAAAACCCAGTGGATCAGTAGATATTTGTAGATTAATTACACAAACAATAGTATCATTAAAAACAATAACCCCTACAACCACTTAAAAATTTAATCTTTTAGTGAGCAAACAGCAATATGTACTCTGTTTGGATAGGTAATATGGGCATATCAAGATCACAACGCCTATTCATAGGCTTTACTTACCTAATGACATAGTTTCTGGTATTGCCAATGGTTTGTAAGTATCCTATGAGAGTCAATATTTATATGAAAAAAATGCTCAGTGTCATCTTCTCTCCTCTTCTTAAATTTTAAAGTGGAAGAGCTCACATCTCTGATCCAAATTATTGGTAGGCAAAATTTGGAATCCTAGCATCAAAATTTTGCTCACTTTGCCAAACTAATTCAGATTTGCTCTGAGGGTGGCTTATAAATAGTAACTTCCATCTCATTTGCTCCAATATTTAATAGATGAATAAATTTAGAATTCACCAACATACCAGCCTCTAAGTAGACATTGTTACCCTGTCTGGAAGCCCTAGATCACTCCTCTTGATTAAATGTATGCTCCATATTAATGTAGTAATTTTAGTATTCTGGATTTCAGAAAAACTCAACTCCCCTGTAGTGAGCACTATATGTAAAAATTGCAGGTTTTCTCTTGGTGCATAAGTCTGCTTAACTGGTGATTATTTAGTTAATATATAGGCTTCTAGGTGCATGGCAACAATTAGCTTATTCAAGTTCTTAAACTTAAGTAATTTCAGCCTCACTCTGTATAATGCTGATGAGTGAGTAACTTTGGCCTCACTCTAGAAAATGACACCTAGAAAGATAATGGATTCTTGATAACTTTAAATGGAAGCAGAAAAACATAACAAGTTACAATTTTTGAGATAATGCTTATTTTTAAAGTTAGGGATAATGTATAGGCAGAAACATTAAGAACATGTGATATAGCAATATTGGTGATCAATATTATATTGACACACCTAACTAACAAAATAGGTATTGGTTCAAGGTCAGGAATAATTTCAGCTGATTTTCATAGAGAATATCGTGATTAAACGCCTTTTTAATAAGCTATCATATCAGCTACTAAAAACAATTAATTCAACATGAGTAAGTGCTATTTTATAAGCCAACTTACTAATTATCATGTTGTCAGCAACTCCTGACTAGATTAAGAAAAAACTATCAGATTTTCACCCTCATAAATTACAATTAATCATTCAATCAGTTATTATGTTATACCAATTGTATATAAACAACCGTCTCAAAGCTTATATTATAAGAAAAATTACATAAATGAACTAGTTATTAAATAAAATAAAGCTTAATCAATATCAAGCTTAATAATGTGGTTATATAAAATTCCCATACTAACCCTGAAGCACAAGTTTGGTGCCTACCAGAAGGTATATCTGAAGCTCCCAGGCAATTTATAACACACATCTGGTGAACATGCCTGGAACCCCAGCTTGAGGCAGATATTTTAAACTCTTGAACCCCCGCCATCTGATCATGTCACATCTCAGACCTCTTTCTAAGTACTGGAGGAGGTGTCCATTGGCTCAGAAAGCTTGAACAAAGCCCATATAAAGGAGCCTAGTGCACATTTGATGGGCCTTTCCCAACTAAGTAGTGGTGTAGCATCCTAGGATAATAGCTTACCAGCTTTTCAACTTCTTCTACCTATAACAATCTTTCACCCCTTGATGCTCTTCTTGGATCGCTACCAAGCGTCAAACTCAGCGAATTAAAAACTAGCCACCTCATAAATAAAGATGTAAGTGCTGACAACCTTCCATTATATGAAGGGGGTCAACTATGAGGTTCTACGTGTGCACCCTAACCCTGCAATTCATTAATTCAAATAGGCTGCAGGTGTACAAGTGTAAAACTTTTCTCACCTGTAATTTTAGGTCAACTTACACATATATTGCAGCCATAAAGAAACCTACATCCCCCTCTAAAATAGAAACATTGAATGAACAATTTGGAGGAAACTCTTGTTGGACAAACTATAAAGCCCTCATTATTCTCAACCCTTATGTGAAAACCCCACCAATTTTCAAAAGCCTTGACAACCACCTAAACTTGGTCAACTTATCTACTCCCTAGATCTCCTTCTACGCTGTGAGTATATACCTGCCAAATTAAGGCCAGGAACAGGACTGGCTTCTTGAACTCACCCAAATAAAACTCTCACATAATATGGTGCTTATGGGTGATATAAGTGCCACTTTGGGTCACATCTGAGACACCCTCCCCCCACTAGAAAGAATAGTTGGGGTACCACTTGACTTCAGGATTTCCTTTGGTTCAGAAGATTCACTTAGCCCTTCACCCATCCGCGTTTGCCTCAGCTATATGACTCAAATTTGATATGAGTGACAGAAGTTCTTATTAAAAGCTTGCATAGATATGGCCCAATTTAGCCCCATGTTAGTCAGTTAAGTCTAAGCTCCCATGACTTGAGGTAAAACCATCACTAATCACAGATCAATTATGGTATCCTTGACTAAACTTAGACAATTGTGAAATTTTTGGCCTAGGATCCACAACAATTCTGAACAACTTTTTGGTGAGAAAAAATTGATTATAGCCATTAATGAACTGAAATCCATGGCTTCACTCTGTCTGGCCACTCTCCAGGATAAATGGGCAGAATAAAATTTGTAATCTTATAGGTTTTCTTTGATTTCATAACTTCACAAATGACTGTGGCTCACACAAATTCAGACAAGCTGTTGCCTTGATAAAAAAACCTTAAAAAATAATTTTAACTAAACATCTTCTTCCAATGGTTAAAAGCATGTTGAGCTGCCTAAGTAGAGTACTGATTTAAGCTTATTAAACAACAAGAATGGGTGTTAAACTTTATATCTTTATGTTACTACACCCAGTGGGAGCCCCCCATAGCTTCATTTGCAAAAAACAAAATTACACTTGAAGTCTTAGGAGAGTGTAACCCTAAAGGTGGGTAACAACACCACAAACAAGGAGGAAATAACCAATTAAATTCACCAATACTAATCAAACCTCTTCCAGGCTACTTAAATCACCCTAGTGGACATTCGAAAAACTAATGGATGAACTCCAGAACCTTTGGTCAATCCCTCAGCACACAAAGATTTTCTAGCACCAATTACACATAAAATAAGTAATGGAGATTTTTCTCCATGCCCCACACCTGAAGGCTTCAGAGTCAGATGGTATTTAATTTAAAGTGTGCCTATCTGATTTGTAACAATGATGAATCCTCTAGACCCTTTTCTTGTATCTCTTGGTGGAAGTGGGAGTACTAACAGACTGAGGGGCTCAATTATGACCCTAATACTTAAAGAATCTAGCTGAGAGGACCTTATAAAGGCAACCAGTATTGCTAATGAACAAATACCACAACTTTTAACTAAGCTCTTAGAAAATTACATGACTAAATTAGCGTCACTCTTATTCAACCTCATTATCATGTCTTCATCTCAGGAGGTTGCTGTAGAACAGTTTGATTGAATTTTCACATACTCCTATAGTAACTACTCTCAAATATACAGTTTATGGAACTTCTTGATATGGAAAAAGTGTAAGCTTTGGATGAATTAAGGATCTTAACACCTTACTAACCTGCCTCCACATCCCACAAAGAACTTTGAGATAAATCAGAATGCTATATGACCAGATCCACACTAAAGTACTGTCCCTGACACCCTTTATGATGATGATTATGATCAAAAAAGGTCGTAATTAATGAGATTCAATGATTCTGATCTAATTCAACATAAACTTGATCCTCTTCTGACCCTACACACAGATAACTCTATTCAAGTTTGTGTCAAACCCCCCACATGCACTATAGCCTTTGCCAATGACACATCAGTTGCAATAGAATGTAAGAAGGACCTAGATATCACCATTGTGGACCTTTTTTATTAAACTGAAGGCGTCCAATACAAAGGGTAACACCACTAACCCAATTATAATAAAGCCTTTAATCTTCCTTTTACCCTTTTTGGCCTGGAATTTACTTACAATAACTTTCACCACCTAGGTGTCCTCTCAACCACCAAGGGGTCATAATTAAGGACAGTAAAGGCCATATACAGGATACAATAAATATCAAAATGGCTAGCTTGAACTGACGGCATAATACTTACTTGGGATGAGCCCCTATGGCTAAAGGTTTTCTGCTGTCAAAGGTCTGGTTCCTCACCTAATATGTCCCCTCACAAAAAGTTCCCATTTGAGACTAAAAGTACTACTCTGATGCTATATATGGGGATATAACCACCCACTCACTGCTTTATCCGCAATACATTAACCCCACAGCAAAGGTGGCTGGGTCTCCTGGACACTAAAACACGCCACCTTGATACTAACTGTGTTCCTTAAGCCCATCATCTGCTGGTATATAGCTCTAATGCCACAGTAGGCTCCAGCACTATGCAAAATGTTGCCAGTCTCCTTAGGACTCCCTCAAGCCTTGCCAACAATTGTAAGTAATGGCTAACTAACCACCTGGGCTACCACCTCAAACCCTCTTCAAGCATATACTGTAATCATGCCCTCCTGCCTCAAGTGGGTAGGTGCATGTGCATATCATGCCTTCCCATACAGAAGGTGTGGCCCAAGCATCAGCCCTCACCATCACAATCTAGTCCACAATAAAAGACTATTATTTCCTAAAATCTTTTAACAGGCCCCTAATAGGCCTCAACTCCTTGAACTCCTACCTGTGCCATAAAATGCAATATTAAGATGCTCTATTGGGACATCAATAACCCTATTATTTCAGAAAACTTTCTGAACACAATGTGGTGAGTTCTCTAATACTTATACAGGACAAGGGATTAACTGGTCCTAACTTTTTGAAAAAGTATAGTCCATGTTGTGATGAATCTATTGACACCCACTTCCACCATTTCATTATATGCCCCACATTGACCCCTTCTTGAGAAAAGTCTGTGGTATACTTTGGGCAAAATCTTGATTTGGGCATACAGTACAGGACATAGTTTTTGACTGCTCACTCCCACAACTGCTTTGAACTCTTAAATTATAGCATTTGGCATAGTAATATGGACAATTCATAATTCTTATATTTATGCCACAATTGACTCTCAACTGTGGATCTTGCCTCACATACTTACTCAATTCAGGTTCACTTTGAGATGGCCCTAAAAATCTCCTTCATGTCATTAACTGCCAACATATTAAACTGATCAGATGCTCAGCTCTGGCAGAACATCCCTCCTCCCTTTCTCTGTAAATCCACCTATACCTTCCCCTGCCTCAAGCTCTAAGTGTGACAATTGGTGATTGTACATAGAAATTCTAAGGTTAAAACTTAGTGTCAGATATCTGGATATCAGACATGATTGGAAGAATATTGACTATTTGACTCCCTCAGCTGAAATTTACATAAAAACCCAAGATGGGGGTTAGGTCAATTACCTTGATAAATTTATCTAGAGAAATAGATAGTCAGCTAAGCTCAAGTCAACTTTCATGAAAACAGCAGAAGAAGTTTAGACCAACCAGACAGTTGGGGTGCATGAGCACCCAAAAAGCAAGCCAGAATGCCAGTGGCATTGCTTCTCATACAATGTTGTATGGAGCTGCAAATTGGGTAACAATGACTCATTGATGTAGATTGAGTGTGAAAAGGAACCCAATAATGAACTAAATAGAAACAACCCCAGATACTGGGGTCTTGCTGCAGGGGATTGTACTACTGGGTTTACTACTTTGGGGTTGCTGGTGGGAGGGTTCATCACTAATGTA
This sequence comes from Massospora cicadina, assembly GCA_022478985.1. Lineage (NCBI taxonomy): Eukaryota > Fungi > Entomophthoromycota > Entomophthoromycetes > Entomophthorales > Entomophthoraceae > Massospora > Massospora cicadina. The sequence continues at coordinate 186,963 of JAKSZP010001430.1, read as the reverse complement.
GAGACAAGGGGGCGGACCCCTGCTTGAAAATATGTTATATAAGGCCACAGAATTCTGATATCTTATTAGTGTTTACTTCAATAGTGGGGTTAAATTCCCAGAAGTTTTTTGCGTGTTGGATCCAGTGACTATAGTGGGAGCAATTGTAATCATCAAAACTGGTAATGCCATCCAGTGTAGGGACTAACAGGCCACCATGTTAGTGCCATTGGAACTTCAGCAAGAAGAATTCAAGTAAAAATAAAAATTTGGGTGCTAGTGAGAATTTATTGGAAAGAAAAATAAAGAGAATTGACCAACAAATTCCTCATTATGATGCAGCTGATTAAATAGTGTTTGAAATGTTAGTGGGTCCAAGCAGAGATCTGGGCCTCAAATTTGACCTAAACTGGCGAATTTTTGGGGGAGAGGGGAATATAATTTTAATTAAAACTGACCTTGAAGGATTTGGCAGCAGGCCAAGTCACTATCAGTTTGGCTGAAAATGCCTGGACTGAGGCTCAACTGCATTTTTGTTGGTTAATGTGTGACAGCATCTAGCCTGACGAGCAACAGGAATTCCTCAAGGCCACCACATATAGGGGTAGTCCCAATTGGTTGGAAACAGGTTTGGGATGACCAACCCACCTATGCCCAGTCGCTGGGGCATTTATTTGACCAAATGAGTTATGTCAGCCACAACTCCTAATTTATTAGATAGGGGTTTCAAATTATCTGTGATAGTCCCCAAAGTTACCATCTGCTCATTGGGGACCATCCCCATGATTTTGAGGGGTGTATAGCATCAGTGATCATACTGCTAGCTGAGGCAAAATCATCAGTGATTCCAGCTGACAATTTATTACTTGTCCCTTTTTAACTATTAGTTTTCCAATGTTGGGATTATCCTCATTGGTTTTTGGACCTTTCATCTTCAATTCAGTAATCTCAGCGCAGATTTCCTCAATTTGGCAGACAAGTTTGGCAGAAGTGAGCATGGGTATCATGGGAGGAATCTTTAGAGGTAGTGAAGTTACCCAGCGCTCATCTACCATGAGGGCAAGGTTACCCTAAGTGATGAGGGGTACAGCAGCCCTCTTCAGACCCTTCTTGTTTGGAAATGGGAAAATCGACCCAATCCACACAAAGGAGACGTTCCCTTGGACTTACATCAACTTATGTAAACTCCAGAAAACCAATTTGAGCCTAAAATACCCAAGATGAATTCCAGACTCATTGGTCTGATGGATCAACTGAAGATCAGGTGACAACTACCTGCAGTGCACTCAAGGCAACAAATTAAGGCAAACCCAAAAAAAGGTAGAAACCAATAAGCTGCTAAATGATCAACCTAAGTAACGCACAGTCTCATCTAACTTGGGAAAATTCAACTCACCATTTTTGCCCTATCAAAATTATGGTACAAAGGCATTACAACATCCAGAATGTATCATCCAACAAAGAGCCTCCCTTCTGTATTTACACCTCTATTATATTTATCAATCCTTTTCCTCTGGGGGTTTATATTGTTAATTTTGACATAAAAACCTCTGATTTATACTTTTAATAAAGTAACATCACTGATTCTATACCTTGCTTTGGTAATTGACTTCAACAAATCTATTCTTCTGTGTTTACCATAAGATGGATAAACTAGCTGACAGGGCATAAGTGGTGACTTAACACCCCTTTAAATAAAAAAATATACTTGTTGTGCAGCTTAGTCAACCTTAAAGTATTGACTGTCAGGCTCCTTAGCCATAGGACCATTGAGCTAAAAAATGGAAGCCCTACAGGCTGGTGCTCAAGACAGGCGCTCAGTCACACTTAAAGATACCTGAAACTAATTGATCGCACCATGGAAGATAAGGCCAATTGATAGCTTCACCATCTGGGTGCACAACTGAAATGGTGAAGATGATGATCAAATGGAAATTCCACCCATTGTCACATTTGAAGATTTTTAAGAAAATCCTATGGTAATTTCCAAATCTTGTCACCTTGATTGGATCTCAAAGGAAGGAGTTAAATTATTACTTTATGAAATCATTAATCCAGGAGAAAGAGGCAATTACAATAGGGCATCCGCCATGGACAGATTTCATGAACCTATATGAAACTAGCTCTCTCCCAGAGGTGTATGGATCAAGTGTGAATCTGTCTTGCTACATCATGCAATTTATACCCCTGCGCTCTATCATATCATGCAATTACTAGGAGTCCATAATGAGGAACACCACCATCATATCAATACACAAGGGGACCTATGGATGGCTTATGAGTAGATATATGATTTAGCATCTTAAAGTGTATGGAGACATCCACCATTTAATTGAAGCACCTGTTCCTACATTATTCAGCTCCATAATCAAATGGGGTGATTGATTCTGGTGTAATCAAGTATGTGGAGGAAGTATTGAAGCTTCTTCAAAAAGACATAATGGAGTCAAATGAAAATACCAAGCAATCACTTGATGCCTTTGCTGAAGAGTCCGTTGACAGGATTATGAAGCTCATGGTGAAATGGCAGCACAAGCTTATACTAGCCATTACCAATAGCAAGAGCAAATCTCATCCTTAAGTCACAGCTAGAGCAAGCCTTACAAATAATTGTTTAGCTGGAGGCCCATCAAACTTCTAAGCCTTCACCAGTGCCACAAGATAATATATCTCGAGTAGCTCAGCTTGAACAAGAGCTAGCAAACCGTGCAACTCAGACATCTACTTTACCTATTACTAAGTGACTCAAAAAGTTGGAATATGACCTGAGAGGCAAATCCTCCCAGCTGGGATGACATTAACCAAATCTATCATCACCTTGATAAAGCAGAGAAACGCTGGTTTAATTTCTCTGTAGAGTTAAAAACCAAGACTGACAAGCCTCCTCAAATCACCAAATGCAAGGATATGAAGAAGGACTTTGAGCGCATTGGAGTTTTAGAGGATGAGAACAAGGTTCTGTAAACATACCGCTCATCTGCCTATCAACAAATTCATGATCTGGAAATATGCATTAAGAACTTGGAGAATGATAAAGTCATTCTTGAAAGAAGAGTCAATCTGATGGATTTTATGCCAAGACTTACCCTGGAGGAAATGGAGCAACACCTCAATCCTATACATGACCAAATATGTCAACTGGAATGTGAAGTTGAACAGAATGATGTAAGAACTGAGATTACTGAATCTGAAGCTCCCAGAATACATGTTGCTACTGGATTGGAAACCACTACCTTTAAGCCTACATTCAAGTATAAGTTTACACCTGGCAAAGGGAGTATTGCATATTTCCTCTACATCTATGAAGCTACGATGGAAGGTGCAACTGATCATCAAAAGGTTAAGCATATTTTTTCTTGATTAAATCATATAACTCAAGAGGTTATGGTGCCTCATATGGATGACTTACATACCTAAAGAGAAGTGAAGGAAACGTTCATCAAGGAATTTGGGTCAAAGCAGAGCCTGAGTATGAAATTCCAGGCCTACATGAAATTGCATTACGGTGAAATGAAGCCTTGCTGAATTTGCAGACTGCTTTTATATAGAAGCCTAAACGTTGTTACCCTCAAAGTTGCTAACTCTGGATGATGCCATAGCTGCTATCATTGCTGGTTTACATAAAAAACTGACTTAGCTAGTCCATCACATCCATTAAACAAAGCTTCAATTCTGTGTTGAAATTAAGGAAGCTTTACATGATGTAGTTGACATACACAAGCCATTGCCCTTATAAAAGGCCGCTATGAAACCTAGAGTTTATACAGTTGAAGAAGCAAAGCCTAAGAAGGAGGAAAAGCCAAGATGCAACTACTGAAAGAAGTACAACCATACTGATAATATGCGTTTCAAGAAAAACCCTGCCCTTGCTGAGCAGAGAAAAAGAAGTTTGGCTTAGGGTCAGATACCTCTAAAGCCAACCAACCCAAAGTACCTTAAAGTGAAACTTTTACAATCACTCACCTTGCTCACATTGAAAATGAACCTAATGATGACTCTGAAGGGGGTCATGAGGATACAGGTTATTACATTTTAGTTTGCCCGCTAAGCTTGCCATTATGGACCATTTGAATGCTGAAAATATTGATGACACTCAGGTTCCTGAAGGTGGCTACCTCATTCAGGTTATGGGGTGCCCTCAAATAATTGATACAGCCAGTGATGCTGATCAGTACTTGTCCTGTTTATCAATCCATCTCAAGCGTCCACAGTCTAATAGAAATCAATAAGAAGTATCATAAGACTGCCCAAAAGCTCAATGCAACATTCTGCCTTAAGGAGGTGTTAGCCCTTCTACCAAAGGTTGAAGGAACTATTACCAAAGTGGAAGTGGTAATTCAAAATATCCAAGTTTTGGCTATGCTGAATATGGGATCACTTATTAACGTTGTGCCATCCTGCCTCATCAAGAAGATCAAGATTGCTCCAGACCTCAAATACACTCAAGATTACAGTACTGCTGGTCTGAATAACAACAAAACAATAGGTGTGTACTCAATTCTTCCAATGCAATTTAGCAAATTGGTATTTTCAGCTCCCAATGCTGCCCTTGACAACAGTCAATATGATATTCTCATTTTGTTGCAATTTATGATTAAATATGAAAAATTTATCAATCTAAAAGAAGGATACTTATCACTCCTCAACTATGAAGTTACCCTCATCTTGGATAATAAAGATTCTAGCAAGAAGGATTACTCTTGTCTGGTTGAGTACCCTGCTTTCAGATTTACTTTTGAAATATTTTACCTCTGGAAGAAAGATGAAAAAGCCTCTCAACTCAGTAGATGCAGCAGATGGCATTCCATTTTATGCCACCAAGGAGGTAAAAATTAAACCAGGAGAACAAAGAGTGGTATCTATCAACATAACCCTGCGCATACCTCCAAACTGCTTGCTACACATTACTAGTGTAAATGGAGTAAGTAGGTTTAAAACAAGAGTTTTGCTAGAGATTTTTGATCCAGCTCATCAGAGGTCTATTGAGATTTTACTTGAGAACTTAACCAACAACAATATTCTAGTCAAGGAGCAACAAGAAATTAGGAATGGTCAACTAATTTCCTTTAACAAAATTGTCAAGGTACATTTTATTGGTACTCAACTTTATTTTGGCTACCTGCCAACAATTTAATTTGTGCTATTCCTCAAGTACAATTTGATAAGTTAAATTAGGAGGAACTTGAGAAAGTGCATCAAATAATTGGAGATTATCAGGATATGTTATCCACGTCAGATGTCAACTATGGTCACATGAAAGGCTGGACTCATAGTATTAACATAGGAGATTCAACCCTATCATATCAAAGTCATATAGGGAGTCAAAGGTAGAGGATCAATACATGAAGACTGAGCTCAAGCAATTATTGGATGCTGGCTTACTTGTGCCCACCCAGAGCCCATGATCATCTCCATTGTTACTCATAAAGAAGAAAAACGGTGGTCACAGAATAGTGATGGATTACTGGAAGCTAAACAACCTCACTGAGAAGGACAGCTATCCAATTTCAAGGATTATAAAATGCCCTGGCATGACTCTTTAGCTTAAATTTCTACTCCACAATGGACCTCATAAGTATTTTATTGGTAAATGGATTTATTGCCAGAAGATTAAGAAAAATGTGCGTTAATATGCACTGAGGGGCTATTCCAACCACTCAGCTTCCATAGGGATTATGCAACGCTCCCACCTCATTCCAGCGGGCAATGGATTACATCATGCAAGATCTTAAACTCAGCTGTGTGATTTTTATTTAACTGAGGTAAGCTGACCAGGGGACAGACATTACCAAATATATGTGAAACTAAGAGAATAACTAAGTAATATAAAAATTGGGAACCCCAGGGTACTCAAGTTACCCCTGTTGCCAGCGGGACTGCCAGATATGGGGGGGTTGGTGCACTACTCCAAGGGGGTTTCCCCTGCTATGGAGCAGGTGTGAAGGAAAGGGTCTGTGTGGAGGAACCAGGGTGGGAACCATGATTCTATGAGCGCTTTTTGTCTTGGTCTCATATATCCATAGAGCCAGGCTTGGAAGTGCTCTAGTAAGTGGACATGGAATCTGTTAATAATTCCAAGAATGTTTGGGACTGTGCCCTTGAATGCATCTAATGCAATTGTGTGTATTGTACACATTGCAATGGGTATTATTAGGGAGCGGAGGGTAGATGGGATTGGTGAATTAATCTGGAGCATGAAGATACTCTTTGATATCAAGAATTTCTGTTCGATTTTTAAATCTTGAGCAGGCGTGCGACTTCCTGCCATATAGCTTTGGTTGGGGGGCATGTTTCTAGGCGGTGATGTAGGGATCCCTCCCTTCCACATACTGCACATGTTTTGTGGAGGGAGTTGGAGTGGTCCGCCATCCTATAGGTCCTTCTCAAACAGCACCAGGCATTTGCTCTTATCCTTGGCTGTAGGAGTGGGTGGTGAGTCATTTTCCACATTGCCTTCTGTGTGGTTAAATCATAGGGAATGTCCAGCATATCTAGGTATTCTATACTAGCTATGCTTGGGGTTGTTGCGAGCATATCCCTCTGGGGTGGTTTTCTGGGTTTCTTAATTTGAATTGGGGGCTGGGTCATCCCCTTTCCTGTATAGTACCCATGTTCTCTATGGTCCATCCCATACAGCGGATAGTTCAAAGGATATGTTTGAAATGAGGGGAGGTTCCATGTGGACCTGTTGCAGTAGGGTGCTTGGCAAGGTATGAAAGTAGTCTGGGTGGACTATGTGGGTTGGTTAATTTGAGCGCCTGTGCAAAGTTAGTCCTTGCTGCTCTGGACCAATGTTGTTACAGGAGGTCTGGAGCAAGGATTTCCTTTATCCGGGTACCTAGGATGTGATTGGCATGGCTCTCAAAATCTATTAGTCCCATGCCTCCACTTGAGCATGGGCCAAATAGTGTTTCCATCCGTATAGGAGGGTGAGAGCCAGGCCACAGCCAGCCCTGGATAAGCGCGCAAATTGAGGTTATAAAGGTAGGTGAGAAGGCTTTCGCATGGGCCTGGTACCACAGTATTGGGAGGATGAGTGAGTTAGCAACTGTAACTCATCCTGTTAGTCCTGGGGTTCTCCCCTTGAGGAAGGCTATGCGTTTGGATACCCGTTGTAACAGGTTACTTTCCATTGTCTCATTAGCATATCCCCCTGATTCTAGCCAGATTTTAAGGTGTCAGACAGGAGTGGTGGTGGGAGGTTTTGCAAAGGGTAAAATGATTGGGTTTTTTCTTTGTGTGTTGGTATGAGGTTCTGATGTTGTGGCCCAATTGTTTGTGTATTTGCCTAAGAGGATGATTTCTGTCTTCCTTTTGTTGAGTGATGCATTGCTCACCTTGGAGTATTCCTCTAGAGTGTGTTCCAGCTGTCAGGCATCTTCATTGTTTGCTATACCTGCTACGCAGTCATCTGCAAAGGCCAGTATCTTGACTGTTGGTTGCCCTTGTGTGGTTATCCCCATGGACGTGAGTCAGTTACTCGGAGGAGCAGGTCAAAGCTGAAGTTGTATAGCAGTGGGCTGAGGGGATCCCCTTGTTTGAGCCCTCTGTGTGGTTTGATATTGTTTGTTAGGAATCCAGGGTCGCATACAGCCATGGTTGCAGATTCTGTTAGGAGCATCGCTCATTTTATGAATCTTGGTGGGAGTTTGAAGGCATGTAGACATTCTTTTAGGTATGGCCAGCTAACATGGTCATACACCTTTTCCTGATCCAAGAAGACCAGGGCACCAGTTGCTTTGGATTGGCAAATGTTTGCAACAGGGTGTATGTTGTTCCAGATTGAACGCCCTGGTATAAACCCAAACTGGTTGGGTGATAGGACGTCAGATGCAATTGTGCCTAATTTAGCTGCTAGAATTTTTGTTAGAATTTTTGTGTCAGTGTTGGAGAGTGCAATTGGGCGCCAGTTGGCCAGGTCCAACTTGTCACCCTTTTTATACAAGGTTATAACATAGGATTCATGGCCTCCTGGTAATAGGCGTGTTTCCAACAAACTCTGGTTCATTGACACCAATAGGAGGGAGCGATTTGTTGAAAATATTTTTTGTAAAATTTGTAGGGTATCCCATCAGGCCCTGGGCATTTCCTATGTGGTGCACCGCAAATTGTTTCCCAAAGCTCCTCCCGTGTGATAAGGGATAGTATATTGTAATTTGGTGGTGTACTTTGTATCTTGGCAGTTTGATAAATTCTTTAATTTTTTGTGGATCTGTTGGCATATCACAATATAATTTGGTGTAATAGTGGTGTACTTCCACCTTGACCTCCTCAGGGTCAGTTGCCACAGTGCTGTTGGTCTTTCAGACCTGTGTGCATGTGGGCTGGTTTCTGCAGGAGTGGAATTGGCAGAAAAAGTATGTCAAACAGGTTTCACCTTCCTTTATGAACTTACCTTTGTTTGATAATTTGATTCTGTGTTGGTGTTCAAAGATGAGATTGTTAAGTTGGGCTGAAATTTCTGCCCATTTGCATCCCCAATTAGGGCTATAGCTAGATCTCAGAGTATTTATTTCCAGGTGGTCTAGTTCTGCCAAGGTACGCTTGATTGTGGCTGTGTCCGCGGTGTACTTGTGTGATGCAATATGTCAGGTTTTGTTGATTGAATCTTTTTTGAAATTTTCCCATGTTCCAATGGGATCCAAAGTGAATGGGGCTGTGAATTCTGGGTTTGTAGCCTTTTTTTCAACCCAGTCATATATCTTGGGCAATTTTATATTTTCTGGGTGAAGCTTTCTCCAAGGCGACACCTGTGTGTGGGATTGGGTTGGCACTAACTGCACCATAACTAATTGGTGATCAGAATATTGATCTTTTTTGTTGTAAATTTGGAGATTCTTGAGTGGTGGGATTGTGGGATGAGGATGTGGTCAATATGACTCATCAATATGAGCAGTCCCTCACATATGTTGGGTCTTGTCATATGGGGAAGGATTGGTGAATTGGGGGTAAGAGCATCCTGTAAGCCAAGAGATGCCTTCATTGTGCAATATTCAATGTGTCCAGGTGGGTATCCCCTGGGATTAGGCCATTGATCTGTATTGGAGTTATCCCAGCAGTTGAAATCGCCTAACATGATGATATCTGGTGGGAGGGTGAGAGTAGAAATTTTTTCAAAAAAAATTTTTCTCTTGGTTGCAGTGCATGGTGCATAGATACACGCTAACAAAATTATTTCATCTTGGCATGTGATTGTTGCTACTAGGACTTGACCGTGCAAGTGTGATGATGAATTTGTAATTTTAAATTTTTTGTTGTTTTGGACTATCACCCCACAGTGAGACATCCATACTGATTGTGATGGTTTGACCCTGGTTGACCAGGATTCTTCTTCCCCTTGTAGGCATCAGGTTTCTTGGATGGCCAAGATGTCTACAAGAGGTTTTCACAGGAATGCCAGCTTTTTGGCTTGGGACGTATGAGCCCTGGCTCCCACAATATTTAATATCCCTATTGACACTGAGGTGCCCATGGCGCCTCAGGAGCGGTTGGGAGGACCCTCTGGTCATATCCCACCATGGCTCATTTTAGCCATGCTCCACGTCTGTACTCCAACTCTTTCACTGCCATTGTTGGTTCCCTTGATCTGACCCAATTATTCAAGGAAATTGCAGTTTTTTGCATTTGCGTCAACTTTTCCTGCACAGGTCTCATGTTGATTTGATGCAGGTTGTTGATTGGATTTTATATTTTTGAGGTTCAACTTTGTTGCATTGTGCACCGCATTTTCACCCAAATTGTGATTGTATTGTTCCTCAGTATGTGCATGACTGATGACGCTTTGTGGCTCAGTCTGGTTACTGTGAAAATTTTTGACCTGGGCATATTGTTCTGATTGGTTGGTTCAGTGAATATCTGAAATATCCTCCTGAATTTGTCCGTGGTTAATGGTGGATTCCGCGTGTGCTGCCACAACAGCCGCTGCTCTCTTGTGGGCTTTTTGTGCTGCTTTACGCTGTTTACTTGTAACTGGGTCCACGATGGAGTATAGTCCATCTTCACCCCAGCGGAATGGGTGGTGGCCATCAGTCATTTTGGTGAAGTTTTCATTATCTTCATCCATAGCTTCTTCACAAAAATCATTTTCCATTAAGCCCTCTTTTACAGGGCATGCATGTTCCTTGTGGCCCAGTGAGCCACAGTGGTTGCAAATGGGTGGTGCACGTTCCAGTAAAACTCAGAATGCAGCTGACTGGCCCCCATCTGAAAAGTGAAATTCTGCTGCGTGGGGAATTCTGGATAAATCCTCTTCCACTTCTGAGAAGGGGTTGATTACAGCAATAGCTTTGCCCGTGCACAGGTCAGGTATTAAGCAAAATTGCTGTAATTCAAGTTGTTGGATTTCTCCATAGGTTACAAGACCTTTGCGGAGCTCCTCCTCAATTACCTTATGTGGAAGGTTGGTGGGGAGCGAGTCAAAGGAGATGAACAAAGTTTTCACTTTTTTCCATCTGGTGCGTGCGGTGCACACAATTTTTTGCCCTCAGGGAGGGCAATTTCCATGCAGATTTTTGCTGTGGCATCAGCTTCATTGGCTGTTTTGAAACCAATATCAATCCAGCCATGGCCCATGTTGTTGGTAGCTACATACACCGCATGAGGGAAAAGTGAGGGCTGTGCCTCACATGTTTTATCCCACAGGGTCAGTGACTCATCCCCAAGGAAGAGTCTGATCCCATGTTCCACCTTTGACAAAGGTTGGTTAAATTGAATGTACATGTATTGTGCATGCTTTACAGTAAATACCATAAACCCAGATGGTGTCTGAGTTTGCAATTTCTTTGCAGATTGGGTTCCTGGTCCCCCTCTAGGGCGTTTCTTGCCCTTAGTTGCACCATTAAGTGCACCACTTGCTGCGACGCTCACCCATGTTGTATTATTTTTGTTATTAAAAGTCGCCCATCTTTCCTGTGTGTGATTATCCAAATTTGCTGTTCAAATTGAATTGTAATAACTAAAGTGAGTGTTACAAGAAAGAAAATCTAACTCAGGTGTGTGATTATTTACACAGATGACATAATGATGTTTTTTAAAAAACCTTCACCAATCATTTAGACCACCTCAAATTATTGTTTCATTGACTGAGAGAGAATCATATAAAACTAAAACCTGTGGAGTGTACCTTTTTCCAGCAGGATTTAGAATTTTTAGGACATGCCATATTAAGAAAAGAAATATAATTCTTGTATGATAAGGTTAAAGCTATCTCCTAAATGCCTGAGCTGAAGAGCCTATATGATATACAGGTATTATTAGGAATGATGGGATATTACCATCAATTTATCCATAACTTCACTCAGCTTGCGGAACATCTTATCCAATTGCTTGCCAAAAATGCATCTTTTGTATGGGTAGTAAAGTAATATACTGCATTTGAGTCAATGAAGTGTTTGTTAAAAAAGATGACCAATCTTATAGCATTTAGATTATGGAAAGCCATTCATCCTGTTTACTGATGCTTCCAACTTAGCCATAGGTGCTATCCTTTCTCACTAGATGAAAATAGCATTGACCACCCAGTATAATATCATGCCAAAACACTTTTCAAAGCTGTGCGAGATTATAGAGTCACAGAGAAAGAGTGCTTAGCTGTTCTCCTGGTGGTGAAAAATTTCCACCCTTCTTGATGATATAATCTTTACAGTTGTGACAGATCATGCCTCTTTAAAGTGGCTGTGAAATATGAAAGACCCAACATGAAGACTAGCCATATGGTCACTCAAGCTTCAGCACTATGACATCAATATTGTCCAATGAGCTTTAACAAAAACACATAAATGTAGATGGACTGACTCAATTGCCACTACTATACCTTGACAATAGCAAAGCTGAACGGTTACATGACCTAATCATAAAGCCAGACTCTTGGGAGGACAAAGATATACCAGTTCAGAAGATGCTTAGATGACATGCTCTAAATACAAAGGTTTCCAATGGATTACTTTACAAGAAAGTTGTAATCAACTGGTTACCTTATTTGTGACCTTCTGAATGGGTACCAGTTATAATGGAAGCCCACTATACTTTATGCCTTGAAAAAGCCAGAAAACCTATGAATGGACCAAAGGATTGTAACTATTGGGAAGGAATACTAGACTCTGTAGTGGAAGCCTTAGATGCTTACATCTCTTGTAAAAAACAGAAGCCACATAAGGACAAGTACAAGTATCAACTATGACCCCTCAGTAGCTGTTTCATACCATCAGTTTAGATGTGTAGGTACACTACCTGAGTCCACAAAAATAATTAATATATTCTGGTAGGGAATGATCATTTCATGAAGTGGATTGAAGCAATTGTCATTCCCGCACAAAGTGCTAAAGCTACTGCTAACTTTTATATAAAAACATATTTACTAGGCATGAATGCTCTTAGGTTCTATTAAGCAATAATGGGTAAAATTTACATCAAGAGTTGTGAGAATTATAGCTATGATTATGGGAATCCAACATTTATTTTCAGCACCTTATAACCCACTAATGGTAATGTAGAAAGAGCAAATGGGACATTGGTCTTAATACTATGCTAGATGGCCACTGCCAATCCACTACACTGGGACCAATACCTCCCAAGTGCATTGATGGTTTATAAATAAGTTTTCATCAAATTATCAAAGTGTCTCCTTTCAAGGCCTTATATGGATAAGAGACTGGAATCCCAGCTTTATTAGCTTAAGAAGTTACTAGTGATAACATTGAAGAGCTTGAGAAAATGCTAAGAAAATTATCACAAAAACTTAATAGAACTTCATTCAGAGGCAATGACAAATCTGGCCAAGATGGTTAAAAAGGAAGGTCAAGGATCAAATGCAACTCACCAACCTTTACCCGCCTTTGTTATTTCAATTTAGTTTTATATTATCATAATTGAAAAGCATCTCAGGGTAGAAATAGATTCCATATGGATGGGCTATATGCTATCACTTACAAATGTGGATATGAATACTCAACCAAGTATTTATAAACTATAGTAATGATTAACACATTCATAGCTGATTCTTAGATCAGTATTCACCCACCAATATTCTTGAAGGGGTGATGTCAGATATCCAGATATCAGACATGATGGGAAGAATATTGACTATTTGACTCCCTCAGCCAAATTAACATCTAGACCCAAGAAGGGGTTAAATCAATTATCTTGATATATTATCTAGAGAAATCGATAGTCAGGTAAGCTCCAGTCAAGTCTAGTAAAACTCCAACAAATCAATTTGAGCCTATAATCCATAAAATGAATTCCTGACTCATTGATCTAATGGATCAAATGAAGATCAGGTGACAACTACTTGCAGTGCACTCAAGGCAACAAATCAAGGAAAACCCAAAAAGGATAGAAACCAATAAGCTGCCAAATGATCAACCCAAGTAACGCACATTCTCATCTAACTTGGGAGAATTCAACTCACCATTTTTGCCCTATCAAAATTATGGTACAAAGGCATTACAACATCCAGAATGTATCATCCAACAAAGAGCCTCCCTTCTGTATTTCCATCTCTATTATATTTATCAATCCTTTTCCTCTGGGGGTTTATATTGTTAATTTTGACATAAAAACCTCTGATTTATACTTTTAATAAAGTAACATCACTGATTCTATACCTTGCTTTGGTAATTGACTTCAACAAGTCTTTTTTCCGTGCTTACCATAAGATGGATACTCTAGCTGACAGGGCATAAGTGGTGACTTAGCACCCCTTTAAAATATAAAAATATACTTGTTGTGCAGCTTAGTCAACCTCAAAGTATTGACTGTCAGGCTCCTTGGGTATAATACCATTGAACTCAAAAACGGAAGCCCTACACTTAGAAAGATCCCCAGCAACATCAGTTGTGATCCTAATTTTCTGACTTGACATAATTGTTGATTCAATGCATTTAGGGATACTTTTATAGTACTTATATTTCTGGTATACCTTTAGAAAATCTAGGTTCCTTGATACACAGGTGGACAGATGCCAGGACGCCAGTAATTTTGTTAGCCTTTCTGATGCCTAATCTATATAATAATCCATATAGCTCTTACTGGGCTATTATTCTTATAGGTGAGGGTGTATTCTCTTTCTACTCACTTGAAAAGGTATCTATTTTAGTTCACCCTCCAAAATTAAGCCCACTTTGCTTATAATAGTGTTTTCATAAATTTACTTATTTAGATTTATATATTCTGGGGGCCCTGATTTGGCTGGCCAGGGAGGGGAAGCAAAGTTCTGAGTGCTATGAGTGTTCAGCATTTGTGCCTCATACCAGGAAAATTATGAGAGGAGGATAGGGGAAGGCTGACATTCTAATATTTTCAAGCCATGAGCTGGACGTGCACTGGTGAGCAAACTCCAGAAAGCACACCAAAAGACAAAGGACAGTGGCATATTGAACGTCCACCATACCTCAGCCAGGTAAGATATATATCTATCATATGCTGACATGTATGCTATCTCCCCAGAACATCAAATTCAGGGGCTTTAAAATTTATTATTTTTAGGTTAATTCAGCCCTCTGTTTTGGTTTCTGATGCAACCTAGTCTGCCAGATTATTAAGTTGACTCTCCTTTAGCATATGTTTGCATATGTTAAGTTAGCAGGCAAGGTCCTTGGAGCCTTTTTTGTTATAGAAACAGACAATTTAGAGCAAAACAAATAGTCTAACCAGAAAGGGAGCATTAGTCATGATTTGCCTTGTAGGTGTAAAGCCTTGACCTTAGGCTTTTTAATGCAAATATATCTATGCAATCGTGTCCTTTATTTATTTAAAAAATTTGGCAATTGATACTATACTAATACCAAGGTTTAAAATTAACCTTAGTTTAATATACATCAAATGGTTAATAACGCCAAATTTATGACTAAACAAAGTTGGGATTCACCTTTTTATTTTTCCACCAACTAATGTGATTAAATCAGCACAACAAACTATTTATATGATTTATAACGCTGAAACGCTTCACTAAGTGAATCAGGATTACCATTTAATGCTCCGCTGGATGATATACCCCAGCAATCTACATTTTTTAATTCACAAATTACCAATATCAATTGGTGAAACCTTAATCAATATTTACTTCCCAAAATATCTAATGCATTGCTATTTAGCAATAACCTAAAACAGCAACCTTATGTCATGTGGATATTATTGTACTTGAACAATGCACTACTATACCATGAAGTACAATGAAGAGCTGTCTGATGAATCAACTCATCATTATCAGACAGCCTAAGAAAACGCAGGATATAATAAAAAAATAATCCTTTATGTTATATATCTGCCTATTGAGGCTATATCCAGATTTTGCCCGTTAATCTCATTTATCTTATCATTTTCTTTTATTTTATAGTATCTTTGGTTTATCTCAGCAAGTATATAATTCTACTATTTCTAAATAAAGGTATGATTGATCTAATTTAACTTTACAACATTTCCATTGCTTAGTTCTATCTAGAGATTGCCTAGCTTTTACTAGAGATTTTGCCTTCTTAATTAGCAGAAATTTTTCTTGGTGAACAATTCTATTCCACCAAGTGTTTTTCTTAGAGACCCTTAGTCTGCTGGAGATTCCGCTGGTGCTATTATGACTAATATTTATGTAGCCTTTGAAGGACCTGGCCTCTAAATATAATAACTCAATAGTGGTGGGCTGCTAACATGCCATGACAGAAGGGTAGAAATGTTGGGTTGCTCTTCATCAGTAGAGTTACCAAAACAAAGCTGGCTGAACAAGTTGGAGAGAAATGGTTTGGGGCAACTGGAAGGTCTGGGTCAAACACAGGAAGATTTGGATAGAGCTGAAAGTTAAAGAAAGCTTGTAAAACTCAGAAAGTTCATGTTCAGCTTGAATGAAGGTGTCAGAGATAAGACAAAGGCCACAATATTAGTGTGGGAGAATTTAGTGATATAAAAAATATTTTTTAAATTGTGTTTACTTTTCAAAGCAATGCAAAAGCTTTTTCATAAAGTTTAAAGACTTTGCTCTTAGTAGCAAGAAAATTATCTAAAGAAAATTTAGGGAGTTGCCATGTTACCCGCCAGCCTCTCAACCAACCTACTGACAACTAATCAAGGAAGCAAATATCATGTTGGAAACTGCTGCAACTGTGAGCTGGTGTTCACTTTGGAAGGGATGGGTATGAGGTTTGAGGGGTAAAGAAGCAACAGAAACTTAAGCATCAAATTTTTACTGATAATTGTTCAAAGGGTGGGGTGACAAAAGGAGAAACTGTAATAAATGGAACCTTCCTATTTTTTTTCACCATATGCATTACATTTGGCACTGTACACATTGCCAAAATAAGTTCAATTCTGAGTTGGACTACAGAGATAAGCTTTAGTGCTAGATGCTACTAGCCTATCTTGGACTTGGGTTTAGGTAAGCTCAAATATGGAAAAAATAACTGGTAAGTGAGGTTGTTAAATTCTGCAGTAACCCTTATTATATTACTTAATGTGTTAAATTAGCAAGCAAGACATCAAAACTTAAACATGGAAAAATAGCAACAGGTAAGTGAGGGTGCTAACCTCTTAATTAACCTTCATTTTATATAATGTGATAAAAGTAGCAAGCAACGTCATTCATGGAATCATTTGCATTGCAAAAGTAACAAGAGAAAGACAAAGAAAGTGAGGAGGGTCAATGCTCTAAGAATCTAAGATATTTCACATAACGAAAACTTGTGACGCTGCAAATGCCAGATAAGGCATGAGGAGTGGCCTAAGTAGTCAAAATCAAAATTCATTAATTGAGGTTCATAATGGCACAGTATTAACCTTTTTAAGGTTTCCATTAAGGAGCCCTTAAACTATACTTTAGGCTCTTTCAAGCCTAAAATAATAGCTTGGGAATGGCACAGCCCTAGTGCCAAGCTGACTTCAGTCAGAAATCCCCAAGCATTTTGACTTTATAGGGAAGTCTGATTCTAAGGCAAAAATGTATGATTGAACAAAATTTTCACATCACTTCTGCTAAATAGAAGCCCTCAGAAGGGGAGCTCCAAAGAAGGAGCCGCCATTACAAGGACTTCTGGAAAAGTTTTTTCATCCCCAAGAAATTTGCCTGGAATAAATTTCAGGTCCCTTGTGGTGAGGGAACCCCAACAAATGTAAGTCAAGAATGGGATGCTGGAATCAGCCCACCTAACGTGGGGGAGCACATCCAGTGATTGGCTGTGATGCGCTCACTTCTCATAATTCAATTGGTGATGGTCTACTCAGCTTTTCCAGGAAGGCTCTGTCCTCATTGGGGACATGAGAGGGGGTGCGGTACAGCATGGCCAGATGGCTGCCCTCCACATAAAGTGGCTTTCCAATAATGAGATAGCCTGCTGTGCAAGTTCCTTTGGTGCCCTATAATACTCAGGTGAGGGGAGGCCTTACCAAAATTAAACGCACATCATCACCTTGGATCCAGTGTTGGCCATCAGTCACCAGCTCCCTCTGTTGGTTTCTCAACAACTGGGACTCAAGATGACATTGAGGTTTATCAAGTGGAGATCAAATTTGAACAAAAAGTGATTTTGAGATTATAATACAGATGAAACCTCTCAGTTTCCAAAAATATATGCCATATGTTCAGCTCAATAAAACAACGCCAAAATAAGTGCAACTCTGAGTTGGACTAGAGAGATAAGCATTAGAAATGGATGCTACTAACTTAATTTAACCTCAGAACTAGAGGGAAGCTTAGATGTTGAAAAAGAACAGCAGTTAAGTAAGATTGACAACACTAAAGAGCCATTTTATTTTACTATAATAAAATTGGTAAGTGAGATATCAACCCTGAATACAGAATAAGAATGACAGTTAAGTGTGGTTCCCAACCTACAAAGTAACTAATTATTCTATCTATTGTGATAAAAGTAGCAAGCAATATCATTCCTGGCGTTATCTGCATTGCAAATGTAACAAGTAAAAGACAGAAAAACTGGGGAGAGACAATGCTCTGAGAATTAAGTTTTTTGTTTGCATGACAAAAATTTGTTGTGCTGCAGAATCTAGATAAGACATGAGGGATGACCTAAAAGGATGAGATAAATCAAAATTACAAACTGAAATCTAGAATGGCACAGTATCAACCTTTTTAAGGTCGCCCTTTAGGGAGCCCCAAACCATGCTTTATGCTCTTTCTAGCCTAAAAATAGCTTTGTGAGGGAACAGCCCTAATGC
Organism: Massospora cicadina; assembly: GCA_022478985.1. NCBI lineage: Eukaryota > Fungi > Entomophthoromycota > Entomophthoromycetes > Entomophthorales > Entomophthoraceae > Massospora > Massospora cicadina. The sequence continues at coordinate 168,828 of JAKSZP010001430.1, read as the reverse complement.
TGAATGCCCTCAGTTAAAATCCTTAGGTGTTTCAACTTGAGATTTAAAAAAATGATTTTTAAGTTGAAAATTTAACAATTATTTAAAGCTTATTGTCACAGAATCAGAATCACCTTAGTCAATTAACTTGTCCAACAGGTTCATGGATTCTGGTTGAATCAGATTGGCATCAGTAGAAGGATGGGTGATGAGAGCAGATGGGAAGAAGTTTGGCTGATGATGAGAGTCCAAGCCTAACCCTTATTGTCTAGCTTTTTGTATGAAGCTGGTGGCTAGAGTTTTGGGTGAAGGCATTAGGTTTGCGTTGAACAAGAACTTGTTTAAGCTTGGTGGGAAGCGGCAGCATAAATTGCCTATTCATAAGCAAAGTGCAGCCTCATAAATAGAGGAGTAAAGAGCAGAGCCAGAAGTACCTTGATAGAAGATTTGTAATATGATCATGGAAAAGTGATAGGACAGATTTGTTGACTATTGTTGACCCAAGCTCAAAAGAAATGTTCCAGTGCCGCAGCAATGTGAGCATGTGGGGAATCTGTTAGGAAAAACTTGGTAATTTTAGGTGATAGTCACATTGTTGCAAGGGGCAGCAAGGTGCTTTGCACTGGTAGGGACAGTAAAGTGGGGGAGTGAGTTAGATGTAAGATGAAAGCCCCAACATCAATGCACTATACAAAAGCTGTTGTGGGAGATGAAAAGTGAGGTTTAAAAAAGTTAACACCAGTGTAATAACAAGGAAATGAGTACAAGTTTTAGAGATAAGTGATTTTGTATAATAGGAGTTGTTGCAGCTGCAGCTGCATCCTCCTCACAGGAGACCTCTATTTTTAAAAACAGCCTTAAAAAAGAAAAAGTTGATAAAGTCTGCTGGAGCAAAGATAACAGAGACAAGCTCAAAAATTGCTTAGTCATAGTAGAAACAAGCATTTTAGTTAACGCAAAGGCAGAATCAAATTTCAGATTAGGGAGTGCATTGAAGAGGGTGTGAGTCATATGAACTTGTGCTAGGTACAATGCAAGATTCTTTGGGGTAATAATTTAACTCAATAGAGCAGGTTGACTAACTAGGTCATTCTGCAACCATTTTTCAACAGGGTGTAAAATGCTAGAAGGTTTGTGCCACTGCTTTACATAGGAGCAGAAGTGGTGGGTCCAACAATATCAGTGAATAGTGGCACAGCAAATTGGAATAGTGTTGGGAATTTATCCAAATTATGCTTTTTAGTGTGAACCAATACTAGTGAATAAGTTAGGATTCTTCACAATACAATTTTATTAGTTTGATGATTTTAGGCTTTTGAGTAAAAAGCTCCAATCATATCATTATTTATCAATTTGACTATTAAACTTCTATAAATTTCCAGGGATGATCTCTGATAGTTTATCAGCTAATGAGCAGTATTGCCTAAGATGGAAAATCAAGTTAGAGGAAGTTATGGCCAATGTCATGCCAAAGCTGCAGGTCAATGTATAAAAAGCTATTCTCCAGTAGTGATGATGATGATGATTCTATAGGAGGGCACTAGGGTGCCAGAGTACTATATATGTCTGATATTATTTCACTAATAGAGGATCTTGTTCTTGGTTGTACTAGATTTCAATAGAAATTGGTTTTAGTTATTGAAGAACAGAAGTGCCTAAATAACACTTTGAATAAAGGTCAAGTGTTAACTAAACTTTTATTGTCTCAGCTTCATGTTTTCTGTCATCATAAAAAAGAAGTTGTATTACTTAAAGAATAAACCCTTGTGAACCTGTGCAGTAACTGCTTTTCAAAAAGTAGTGAACTAATTTAATCAAAACTTTCTTGAAAGTGGGATCTAGGAAAAGCAAATGTTTCCCATGTTTACATACTAGTAATTAAAATAAAGTAAAAAATAGTATATAGATGGTTGTAAAACCATTTTAACAGATAATACTTGCCCTTCCAATTGAAACATCCCTTTTAAATATGCCAAAGATTAAAAAAGGTTTTATTTTATTATTATCCAGAATATGAAAATATAAGGTTGGAGAATAAGCAAAAGTTAACTGTATAATTTGAGCTAAAAGCAGATATCTTTAAGCTATTATTGGATATCATGACCCAATCCACCAGCCCCAATTCCACACTTGATATTAGCAAAACTCAAAAACATGTTTCTGATTTTTTAAAGTGTAATGATAGCTAAGAATGAAAATTGCCTAAGATATTTATCATTTGTGATAATTAGCTATATTTAAAATCACAAAACTGCAGAGCCTACTAGCTGTTTTTAATTCCATAAACTGTAGCTCACCTGCTGATGTAGTGACTGGTAAACTTGACTATATTACCATTTCTGTTGAGGTCACAACTTTGCTATCAACTATTGAGCTTTCATAAAATTCTTCAAACTGTGTTATATTCTAAATGGCTGCTTCTCCACCTCTTCTGAAAATTTTGTTGATGATCTTATGCAATAACTATACTAGCAGCATGGTAAAGACTTTTATGAACAATGCCTCTTTTTCTACAAAATGATTTATACTAATTATAAATATGCCATAAGACCTAACAGCAAAGGCCATCTGCAGCCCAGTTTTCAAGTCACAGTGGTGGTAGCACCAAAAACATAAACCACTACATTTGTGATGACTATATTTCACTAAACAAAATCATAGAAAATTATATAAAGTTTACCACAATTTCAAGTTACTGAAACAAAAATTAGCACTCATTTTTATTCCATTCTCCAGTAGTATAAATTAAAAAAAACACAAACTGTTTTATAATCAAGTATGGTCAATTTGAGTAATCAAGAATGCTATTTGGACTAACTGACACCATAGAACATGGAAAATTTATAGACAGCCTCCTAGAAAGATTGATAGGATTGTGCATATGGGACCATCTAGTACTAAAAAAAATAGGATTGTGCATAACAATGTACCTATACAACACTATAGCTCTCCTACGCTTTAATCAATGCCTCTGTAATCTAAATTAAGTACCTGGTCAAATCAAAGCCATAAAAAATAATTTAGTTAAAAACCTTATGTGTAGCTAATAAATTAGTCTCTCTGGATATATATACCCCTACAGTTAAAAACTAATTTAGACACCTAAAAGCCATTTAAACCTGACCTTTATCCTGAATTATTATTAATTTTCTAACTGAAAACATAGCAAATAATCATCATATATATAATACCTAATTGCAGTCAAGTTATAACACTGCTGTATAAACTACAGAAGGAAGATGTCATTAGAACATCTAAACTATGTATTTTTATACTTTGAAACGGTTAAAAAACTTATTCACTTTGTACCTATTTTGTGCTATAAGTTCTAAACAAAAAGTCTAATAAAATTACAAATTCCAGAAGTCACTGCGCTCTTTGCAGTACTCAACAAATTACAAGACAACATTTACTTCTTAGCAGAATTCACATAAATAGGTTTTCACATGCATAAGTATTTTGCTAACCTTACAAATAAGAAGTCTTTGTAAAGTAAAAGTTTATAAAAGCTCTGCCATTTAGTTTTTGACAGAAATATATTGTAAAATGATAATTAATAATAATGCTGTAAGATTACTGTTCAACCACTTTTTCCTAAATAGAGTCACCTTAAATGGCAATGGAAGGGGAATTTTGACCTTAAGTTTAAACAATTACTAAGCAAGCTAATGCTGTTGCTAATGGAGTGCCCAGAATTTAATCAATTTAGCCAAATATAAATCTTTACATATGGAGCAAGTAAACTTTTATGATGAGTTAGAAATGGTATTTTACTTTCCATATAACTATAATCACTTTAAATTATTTTAAAGTTAAAATCATAAAAAAATGGTGCTCAAATTTTGAAAAACCAACTTAAAGTTATTAAGGGATCTATTGCAAAGGTGGTATTTTAGAACCTACAAGTGTAATGTATGAAGGAAACTAACAATGGTGCAGAACATTTGTGTCATGAAGCATGCTGATAACAATAAGACCAGCTTGGAACTCTAAGTGATTGAACACCCAGATTCCCAACCAGAATACCTCAGGTACATCCATCCATATTGACAGATGGAAAATTAAAAAAAGACATGTGGACTAGCCAGGTATTTTCAGAATTGAAAATCATCTCCACTAAATGTTAAATAGCACTCTAAAACTCACATATAGATTTATAAATATCTTAGGAATTTTATTAACCTAAAAATGGCAGAAAAGGAAAATGGATGATAAAGGTACCTGTCAGGGACTTCTACCCTATATACTTGCTAAGTTAGAACTAAAGCTAAGTGCAATACCATTAAGCATATTTTATGATTTAGTTCCAGCAGATTGTCATTCAAAACAATTTAGCAATAATGACTTGGATCTGACTGTCCTGTGCAGATTAACATTAATTTGTTTGAGAGAATATTCATTTACCATAATTACACTTGGCACAATGATGATGATGCCTTTGGTAGATGGCAGGTTGCACCCATGGCTAGGCCACATATGACCAGCTCCATTGGGTCAAAAAGGGATTAACCACCCCATACCTATCAGGTACAGGCTCATTTGGGAAAATGCTAAGAAGACTTGGCAGATGGGAATTTTTTGCATCCAAAACTAACTTTCCCTTTTCCTTGGCAGAATGTGAATTGACCTCCCTAGAAGAACTCAAGCCTACAAAACCCCTCCTGTGGGATGCATGCTATATACCTTTACTAGTGCTGGCTTCTGCCTCTACCATCTCTTGAAACAATTTACTAATTTTGCCCACCAATTCTCTTGTAGTGAGCAGTGGTGGACAAGGCATGATACACAGGGGATATGATTCTACCCATCTCTCATCCACCACATGGGCTAAATCATCCAGGGTGACAAAAGGTTACCAGCTATCTTCCTCCCCCATTTTTTTGTTTAAAATTGAAATTTCTACCAGTCTAATTGCAGTGGTTGTTCCCCAAGGCTTACATTACCCTTCCCCAGATGAGTCAGGGAAGCCCCCACCAGGGACTTATGCCAGCGCCACATTCTTTTGCACCTTTGGGAGCTTGATTGCTAGGATGAAGAGCACCTTCTGGTAAGGGTGAGGATCATCTTGGTGTGCCATGTGAAAAGCCTCTACCAGCATGCAGCAATTACAACAAAAGTGGGCTCTCATTCAGCTGTTTTCATATGTGGGGAAACCCTTCTACGCTACCAGGCACAGCATCAAACAATGTGAGTGATGAGAAGCCAAAATAGCTTCCACCTCCACTTCCAGTGAGCGGGAAGTGCCAATTTTGGAAAGCGCTATTTTCCAAATTTTCTGAACCTGATGAGGGCCCAACCAACGGCTTGCAAAAATCATTGATGACACCTTCAGCTGCAAGTGGTGCATATTGAGCATGACCAAAGAACCCACTGTGATCTCATGAGTGGGGAGATGTTTCTGATCTGTGAACCACTTATACTTGCTAATTGCTTAAGTCAGATGCTCCCAGACTAGGAATTTCATGGTATGGATCTGTTGGGTGTGTTCTGCTACAGCAGGGATGTCATGTTTACATGAACTCATTGAGAGGACCAACAGCAAGGACAAGGTTGGGTGGCAGGAGGTCCAAAAGGTTAAGCTTCAGGACCTTCCTGATCTTAAGCACATCTTGGACTAACGCTGGGTACAAGCTAGATATGCCCAGGTTGATACAAGTGAGGTGTATAATGCCCAGCCCCCTGTTTTAGCTTGTGCATTAAAACAGATAAGTTATTTAATTAATGATGGTTCAATTCAGTGCTTCAGTTATGGGGATTAAAAACATGTTCAATTTATAAAATTGCTAGTCCAGATCAGGTTCAACTTCAATTGATCACTCAAGTAAGGTCAGTTTTGAGGTATACAACCCTGTCAGATGGAAGCATGCACCTAATGATGCACCAATGCTTAGTAACACTTTCTCTGACTCTATTTCCCCAATTTAGCTTAAATATGTTTGCTTGAGACTGGCTTTTCTCATTGATTGTTTTACTAATAAACCACATAGTCCTTTTACATTTTTTCATGTGATGACCTGGGTGAACCTGTGCGTGGACCTCTTCAAGGAGGTTTTGCATCATGTTAGCCAATTTATTTTGTTTAAAATTATTTAGCCTCAGGTACACCGCTGGGCCTACCAGGTTTTTTGCAAACCAGGGCACTCGTTCACTATACCACAGTACCAAATCTGGTTATAAACTGCCCTCTGGGGCACAGCCAAGTTTTAATATTGCTCAATTTATTATTACTCATAATTTTCTCAACACTCTTGCCTTAAGTCTACTTAGCTCAAGCATCCTCTTCTGGGTTATCTTTATTTATAAAAATGATGACTAGTTCCCTTGCATTGGTCCTGTGCACCAAGCACCACCACGCTGGGATTTGGAGAGTTGTGGATACTCTCTTGACAAGGGACTTCTGGGTGAAGGCACAAATCTGTGGAGAATGAAGTGTTATAACCTAATATGGCTTCACATGGCAAAAGCCTGGTAGATGTGTGAGAGTATTATTGTATGAAATTTGTGGCAATGGAAGGTTGTCCACCCAGGTATTTTAATAATGGTGACATAACACCAGAGAATCTGATCAAGAATCTGATTGACTTACTCCATTTTCTCATCCAACTGAGGATGATATGCAGTGAAATGACATGACTTAATCTTCAGGATAGCCAGAAGAACATCCAAAAGTGAGCCATAAACTGTGGCCCCCAATCACTTAAAATTTTCTATTGCAACCCAATCATTGAGAAAACATGCCGCATGAAGTGCTGGGCAGTTTTCTTGTAAATTAATGGCTGAAAAATAGGATATATACAAGGCAAACATGATAAATTGATATACCATCATAATTGCATTTAACTCATTAGAGCAGGGAAGATCAACAATGAAATCAACTAATACTGAAGTCCACAAACCTTTAGTCTGCTGCAGGGGAAAGAACAAAGGCCATCCTGACTGGATCATTTGGACTTCACCCATGCACATGTAATGCAACCAGTGTAACATGTGGGTTCATGCCTATATGTGATAAAGGTGGGAAGTACAAGCCATGTCAAAGACCACATGACTGACAATCCAGCAGAGAACCACCCCCTGAACCCACATGCTATTATCAGAATTTGTGACGTATCCTTGGACCAAGATTCCAGCAATGCTTCATGCAAGCAGCAGAGTCTGGCTCCATGACAAAACCATAAATGAAGCCAATTCTTGGCTTAGCTCACTTGTTGAGCTCATTTTTTGGTTGATTTAAATGATATTATCTTAAAATAAGCTTTTTAAACTGATTTTTAGCAAGCAATAATACTAAGGCCTTTATTGTGATTTTCTGAGAAAATAAAACTGTATTTTCAGTTGCCAATTTCCTCATTTTAAAGCGTTTGCAACAGTTTAAATAATTAAAATACTAAATTAGGCTTTTAAATGGCATCTAAATTATCACTTGTGAAATCCTCACATCCCAAATTATAGGAATTTGGAGGATTCAAGACACTGGTCTTTTTAGTACGCCAGATCAGCTCTCATTCTTAAATTTTTAGATCTTTACCCACAATTTCCATCTCAAATTGTCCTTCCAACTGCCTCAGCCCTTCAAACTTATCCTATAAATTTGCAGGCAAATCTGGAACTTTAATTTTTGAATTTAATTTGTGTTCAGGCTGGCCCCAATCCATCTTATCACCCCCTTGCAAAATTTAAAAACAATTAAATATTCTATGGACAGCGTGCAAAATTCTCTGGTATCTGCCTGATCACTTCCTCTACTGGATACCCTCTTTACTTTACCAGAAATTGCTGCTAACCCCTCATTCATCACTCATTCAGGCTTGTTCAATCTCATATTCCTGGTTGTTTTTCTCCCATGGGCTCAACAGCTCAGGCCGCTTAGGTTTCTGCCCCTGGAATCCCCAAAGCTGTGAGCCATGGATAACTGTATGGGCCCTTGACCCCTTTGGAAGGTCCAATTAAAATGTGACCTTGTTGATAGCCTAAATCACCTTATATGGTCTCAAGAACTTTGGTCCAAGCTTCCAGCTCTTTTCCAGTACCACATAATTCTTTGCTGCCACCAACACCTAATCTCCTGAAGCAAACAATGGGTCTGGCGCTCTCCATCTATCTGGATACTGCTTCTGCCATGCTGTGGTACACTCCAGGTTGTTTTGTAACCTCTCCCCTATGTCCATCATTCTGCAGGAAAATTCATCCACCCCCTGGCATACTCTGACACCTGACCCCCATCCAACACCAGATTTAATCCATGGTTTGCATATAATGGCATCATCCTTATCAACAACTGATAGTGGTCATTATAGGCAAACTGGGCCAATCTGATCCAGGCAACCCAATAATCTTGCCAATCTGAAACATAGCATCAAAGGTATTTTTCTAATAATTGGTTTACTTTCTCTATCTGTCTGTCTGTCAGATTAGGGGATGGTAAGCTGAATCCCTACATGGGTGAAACTTCAAGTTAATTAAGCATATTTGATCATAAATTTGATATAAACTTATAGTCAACAATATGAAATTATATCTGCTGGCAGGCTATGATGTGCAAATATCTCATCTATGAAACCTTTGCAGTGTCTTTGACTGAAAACTTTGAGGTACATGGGAATACATGGCATATTTAGTCAACCAATTAACAACAACCAATATTGCATCCTTCACCTGGGTATTGGGTAACCTTATAATGAAATCCATGATAAATGACCACCACAGCCAGCTTGGAATCTGGAGTGGGAATAACTTACCTGCAGGCTGCCTCCACCAAAGCTTCCAACGTGCACAAACCAAGCACTCTGCCACATATTTTGTGATATCCTTCCACAGTCCATCCCACAAATACTTAAGACACCAGTTGACCATCTTCTCAACCCCAGGATGTCCCACAATGGGTGTTCATATGATGCCTGCAGCACTTCCCACTTTAGCGATAGATTTGAAACTCATACTCGTATGTCATGATACAAAATCCCATCTTTTTTCCATATGTTTGAGGATAGCTATGCTGTTGGCCCTTTGCTGTTTCCGCCCATAACTGATGACCAAATGCTGACCTCCTTTACTTATTGGATTTCTCCCCAGTTCATCCTCCTTGCTCACCATCATGGCAAATTTGGTCTGACTGTAACATGGTAGCTCTTTTATACTCCTCCAACTTGGCCTTCTAATATGCTAGACCCACATCCTGGCTCAAATAGTCTAATATGGTTTTGACAGCTCCCAGAAGGTACTCTACTCGGAAAAAGTACTGAACCAGCTCCAAATGCCACTGAGATTGGCGCTGTTTCACTTTTCTGGGCTCCTGGTAATACTACAGTGCCTAATGGTCTGTCCAAACTATAAAAGGATGTTGGTTATACAACAAGGGATGCTGCTACTCCTGCAGTTCTGAAACCACTGCCTATAACTCATTGTCATATATTGGATGGTTTATGTCAGGGAAACAGCAAGTTAAATTTAGACTTCCCAGCCAGCCTGAGTGCTGAAGCATCCAAAAGACAAACCAGAATGCCAGTGGAACTGCTGCAGGTATGACAGTTATGGAACTAGGAAGAAGTTCCGCCAATAAATGTGTATGAGCCATAATTGCATATAGACACCTGTTAAAATATTAGATGAACACGACCATAAACCCTAAGGGCTGCTGGAATACTGGCAGAAAAGGTGGTTTGTTTTTTAACATAAAATTTGAAATTGGAGACAGGATTTTATTTTAAAGATAAAGGAATAAAATTGAATAACAATTTTCTCAGTGCAATGCAACTGATTAAATAGTGTTTGATTGTAGTGAGTCCAAGCAGGGATTGGGTCACTCAAATTCAACCTAACCTGTCAATTTTTTGGGGAAGGGGGCAGATAATCTCAATTGAAACTGACATCAAAGGGTTCAGTAGCAGGCTGTTTCACTGTCAGTTTCACCTCAAATGCCTGAACCAAGGCTCAACTGCATTTGCATCAGTTGGAATGATGGCATCTGGCCCAACGAGCAACAGGAATTCCTCAGGGCCACCCCACATATGGGTGGTCCCAATTTTTGGAAACCAGTTTGGGATGACCAACCTACCCATGCTTGGTCACTGAGGCGTTTTGTTTGGTCAAACGAGTTACATTAGCTGCAACTCCTGATTCACTCAATAGGGTTTTCAATATAACTGCAATCATTCCTGAAGATACCATCTGCACCTCATAAATCATTCCCAACAATTTTGAGGGTTACTTTGCATCAACAATCAACTGCTGGCTGTGTCAAAACTGTTGGTGATTCTGGCTGATAACTCACTACTTATCCCTCTTTGTTTATATGTTTTCCAATTGTCAGGATTTAATCCCATTAGTTTCATACCTTTTTAACTTTAATTTAGTAATCTCAGCGCAGATTTCCTCAATTTAGCTGACAAGTTTAGCCAAGGTGAGCGCGGGTACTGGGAGAGGAATTTTAAGAGGGAGGGCTGTCACCCAGCACTCATCTACCATGTGGGCAATATCACCCTGAGTGACGAGGGGTACAGACACCCTCTTAGGACCCTTCTTGTTCAGAAATGGAAATATCACCTGATCTACACAATGGGGACGTTTCCCTGGACATAAAGTTTGTTTCTGCTAAAATCATTTTCCAGATGAAATAACACACTGGTTTCTCTAACCCTTCCACCCCCTGTAAGAGTACTGTTCTCCTAGCAAAATTTGAGGTGTACATCTCAACCATGAAAGGTTTTTCAGGATTCAGATGGGCAAGGACTGGCACCAAAATGAGCTTCTCTTTCAGCGGGTTGAATGCTCACTCCTCTTTTTCCCCCATACAAATGGCACATCTTGCATTAATTATGTAAGTGTCAAGGCCAACTTTGATAGATTCTTGATGAACCACTGGAAAAAATTCACTATTTTCAGAAAATTTCTTATACCTGTATGATCCATAGATGCCTTTCATATGCACACCACCTGTATCTTATCTGGGCATACCTCAAGCTTTTCCCAAACACAACGTTCCCCAGGAATGTAACTGACTCTTAGTTAAACTCACACTTTGAAAGCTTCAGTCATAATTCCCGCATGTCATGTACATGTGCTTCCTTGGAACATAAAAACACAATGATGTCATCCATATAAGTGATGCAACACTGGCCAATCATCTGACTGAGCATTTGGTCAATCATGTGTTGGAACACCATCATGGCATAGCATAGCCCAAATGGCATAACTCAGTAATTGGAACATTCCAAGGTAACACTTGAACGCCATGTACTTCTAGTGCTCTGGCCTCACAGAAACCTTATTTAATGCATCTTCCAGATCAAGCTTGGTGTAAAAGTTTTACCCTGTGACCATCAGCAGGATAACTTTTATTGATGGCTTTGGTAAGGGTCCAGCTCTGTGACCACATTCAGTCTCTGGTGGTCCATGCATGGCTGTAACTCTTCATCTTCCTTGGGCACCAGCAACACCAGTGACACCATGGCCAACTTTGACAGCTCAATCAATCCTCCGTTCAACATTAAATTCACATGATCTTTCAATGTGGCCTTGGCTCGTTTGTTCAGCAGATAGATTGGGCATCCATAAAGGGTGTTCTAACCCTTCTTTAAACTGAAATGAGAATGCAAATGGCCCAAGGAAAAGAACAGCAAGTCATTTTTTGATCCAAAGACCCCCCCAAATCTTAGTATTCTGTTGGTATTTCCTCTTCTTTTTACGGCCCCATGGTTCTAAGCTAATCCAACTCATGGTTTCCCACCAACAGCTTCCACTTCATTAGTGGACCCATCCTTGGGTTCAAGGTTACAGTACCGGAAGGCACATCAATCTGGAGTTTGAACCAATGTCACTACTGCATCCCTAGCACTAACAGGTGGCCAGGTTTTTGATTGCACAAAACTTCTCACAGAACTCAAACAAGTCCTGCTGTACCTTCACCAAAGAGCTCACTCGCCATGATGGCATCCTCCATAATGCATTGGTGAATACCACCTCTGGTCCCCTTCACTTCTGCAACTTCAGGTGCTCTACCAATGCAAGCTCAATGTAGTTCTCTTCTGGCCCAGTATTTACTAGGGCCATTGTCCCTTCCATTTCGCCATCTGTGTGCAACTCTATAGGGATAAACAAACAAAAGTAACGTGAAGAAGGCAATTTTTTCCTAAATAAATCATTCAATTGTATATTGGCTAATGATGAAAATTTAGGAACATTCCCTTCCCCTGCCCATAGCTCACTGATTTACATGCTTCATCTTCATTTCCTTGGTGCCCCCCTTGTATGTTTCTAAAGTTTCTTGGTGCTGGATGCCAGCCCCTTGACTAGAACGGTTACTCACTAGATACTGTCCCTTTTCTGGTGATATTGATCTCTTAGGCTGGCCCCATGCCAGTGCCAGTTGCTTCTCAACTTGTACCGCTAAGGCCACTTCTTCCCCCAGCGTGGCCTGGACCTTAGCTGCTTCCAAAGCTGCTAGCAAATCTGCCTGCAACCCCTGGTGGAACATACTTGAAGGTTGGAAATCCATGACCAGGCTGCCTTTTCCAGTAGTTAGAAAACCTTTACATATTCTTCTACTGAGCTACAACTTTGGCTAACTGTTAAGAGTGCCAACCATGCCTCATCTGTTGTCTCATCCAAATATGCCACCCAGTTGATCAACTTCACACATCTCTCTATTTAATTTGCAAATCCCTTGTTTCTTAATATTTTCCTGCAACCATACCATAAATTGTAAGGGTAATGCGACCACCACCTGGGCTAGTTGGAGCGCAATAGGGGATTCCCCCAGTTTCCTGCTCCAACCATGCCTGGAAGCTAAATATGCACAAAGTCTTGAAGTTTTTCCAGCGCCTCCATGGACAACGCCACCCAACCATTAGGCGATTTGGGGTTTGCCTGGACTTTTATGGATTGTGGAGTTACTGTCACTATACTTGTCCCACCTTGCATAGCAAAGATGCCCATGATAACCCTATCATAACCATAGTCAAGAGATGGCAGTTCCATTACTCTCCATTGGTGACCACCATTTACACCTAGGGCCACCACAAGATGGAGAGAAAGGTATTTGAATTTGTTTTATGTAACGCATGGGTTCATGCCTATATGCAATGAAGGAGTTAAGAAAGTACAAGCCATGTCACTAACCACATGACTGACAATCCAACAGAGAATCACCCCCTGAACCCACATGCCATTTCCAGAGTTTGTGATGTATTTGCTGACCAAGGTCCCAGCAATGCTTCATGCAAGCAGCAGAGTCTGGATCCATGACAAAACCATAAATGAAGCAAATTCTTGGCCTAGCTCACTTGTTGAGCTCATTTTTATGGTTGATTTAAATGATATAATTTTAAAATAAGCTTTTTAAATTGATTTTAAGGCAAGCAATAATACTAAGGCCTTTATTATGATTTTCTGAGAAAATAAAACTGTATTTTCAGTTGCCAATTTTCTCGTTTTAAAGCGTTTGTAACAGTTTAAGTAATTAAAATAAAATAGGCTTTTGAGCAACATTTAAATCATCACTTGATAATGCCTTACATTGCAAATTATGAAAATTTGGAGAATTTGATAAACAAGTCATTTTATATTCTGGATCAGCCCTCAATCTCAAATCCCCAGATCCTTACCTATTATTTCCATCTCAAATTGTCCTTCTGACTGCCTTGACCCTTAAAACTCAAACTCTAAATTTTCAGGCAAATCTGAAACTTTATTATTGAGGTCAATGTGCGGATCAGGCCAGCCCCAAATTCATCACAACTAGCAATCCATGCTAGGATATCCATGGAGATTCCCAGCCAGTTGTACATCCACTTCACCAAACCATGGCATTTTTATTGCTTGGGTGACCCACTGCTGTAGGGTCATGGTGAGCCTGTTCTACCATGTCAAGAAATTGTGGTGGATCCCAAACTCAGACTTTGACAAAATTGTCCCTTCAGAAAATTAATGATGAGTATGCTGATGCACCAGGATCCAAGTTGGTCAATTAGCTCCAACCCTTCATGTAGGCTGTCTGACCAGCTATTACCAAGTGACCAACGGAACTTCTGGGCCCACACCATGTTAAAATTGAAGAAGGATCAATGGCCAAAGTCTGGGTCAGCAATTTTACTGTAGTGAGCTTCTGCTTGTCCTCTCCATAAGACTCAGTGCTGGGTTCCAGTTCAACAAGTCAGGGAGAACATTCAGAGAACCTTTGACAAGTTATTAATATTGAAGCTGCAAAGGTTGCAATATGTTTGGGCTTGGCAATACACCATCCTTTGCAGTTTCCAGAAGTACATGAGGGCCTGATGGTCCATTTGAACAGTCACTTCATGTTGCATGCCCTGAAGGAGGTAATGCAATGCATAAGTGACTATTCTACAGAGTCCAACTCCTTATTATAAATGACCCAGGATTGTTTGGACAAAGTGAACTTATGTGAAAAATAAGCAACTGGATGTTCCACACCATCCTACTTTGGTGAAACAGCACCAGGGCATCACCTTTTGTAGCACAGGTACTTTTTATCACTTTACAAGACACTGTAAGAGGACAGCGACTTTGTCAATACTAACAAAAAAGAGACAACATATCTAAAAAAAGATCTTAATTTTATAACTTTAATAGAAGCACTGGGTAGTATCAAATTTGATACAGGTTTTGGGGCTTGAAGAAGGGGTCCATTTTAGCTAAAGTTTGTTTTCTATGACAAAGAAAAACTTGGATCCAATGCCATTGGTATTCTGCCAAGATATACTTTTCACTAGCGTTTCTATTGGTTCATTTTCTGTATACTAAGCTGCACTCAAAAATGATATACTAGAGGGTGATTATTCTTTTAAATTAGAGAGTGAATCACCAAAGCTCAGGGCATTTCTATTTTAGTCATAGTCAAACATTTGAATTTTGAGACTCTATTGAATGAACTATTAAATATAGATCCTCATGTTGAATATTTTATGCTGATGCAAGGAAGAATTTAAGGATGAGGATATAGTTAGTGAAAGCATATCTAACATGCTAAGGCCAAGGGTTAACATTTGTACTAGATTAAGGAGCTAGAAATTGCACTGTGGGGTTATAGAATTTGATCTGCCATATTTGTATATCTATGGCACCAAGGCAAGAGCACAAAAGTGATTTATTATAACTTTGGTGACACTTTATTAAGTTGAGGTCCAAACACTCAAAACTTCTTATGACATCAGATTCTAATTTGAATATTAGTGAAATATATTTATTAGCTAAATATTATTGCATGAGTTGATGGTTGGTCAAACCTTCTGTAACATTGCTATTGAAGCAACATTACCATTAAAGTGGCTAACAATGCATCTTATGTGACAATGAAAGTCTTTGTGTGGTCAGCGTGAATGAGAATTAGTGGTGCTATGTTTACCTCCTTGATGGCGAAAAGACCTGTTAGCATTCCACTGTTCATCAGACTGGAACATTCTTTTTCATCAAGGGATGCAGTGGAGCTTCCAGCTATAAGAGAACAGGAGATAATTTCTTAAAAGATATAATGTTGGTGCTCATGAAGATCTGCAACTGCTCCTGGGTGGTGGGGGTGAGCCTCAAAAAGATTGCCTCAAGCTTTCTGGAGGAATTGCATAACCATCTTTCAGGTCCAAGTTATCTAGGAAGGTACCTCTTTCTCAGAAAACTCACACTTAGAAGGTTTCACATGAAGTTTAACCTTGTGCAATGGTACCAATACCGCCTCTAGAACTTTCTTGTGCTTCACTGGTAGGGGAAATGCATGAAGTTAATTTCAATATAAGCCACTGCACAGTTAAACTGAAGGTCACAAAGCAAATCATTGATCATCTTCCAGAATGTAGCTGGGGTATTTTTTAAGCCAAAAGACATCAGTGGAACTATAAGATCCCTCATCAAGTTTTTACTGCCATTAGCAGCTCCTGACCTTCTTCCACCCAGATCTGGTTGAACGCATTCATAAAATTGAGCTTCTAAAACTTTTCAGGATTTTGCATTCATCTGGCTAATAGTCTGCTTAAGGAAATAGGTAGGGATTGTAAATGGTGATATTAAATAAGTGTCTATAGTCAATTCATGGGCACAATGTACTGTCAGCCTTCTTAGTGAAACAATGGGAGATGCAATAGGAGATGTTTTTTTGAACACCCAAAAGTTTTGCAAGCAAGTTATTCAACCACACAACTCTGGAGCCTTGTCCTCCTTTTCAGTATATGGATACAAGGGACAGTTAATGTTACTTACAGTTACTGTCAAATGGAAGGCCAGATTATATTTGAAGTGGGAGGGAAGGCGGTTGGCTTTGTCCATATCAAAAATAGCCTAAAACTGAGCCAAGAGAAGGGAAATATGATGGCAGCGCTTTGGGAGATAGAGCTGAAACAATTGACCCCACTGCTTGAGAAAGGGAAAAAATGTTGATATTGGAAAACTTGCCATGCACATATAGATTCATGAATGGCAAAATGTTGGGCTTTACATCAATACTCACATGTTGCCACTGTCACCACCCAACTCCAAGGATAATAGGAAACAACAATCACAGCACAGCAGTGAACCAATCATAGTAACCATTTCCATGAACCAAGAATGATATGGGCTGCCACACCGCATAACATGTCATTGAAGCTGATGATGCACTTAATACTGAGAACCTGAAATCAAGATCCAGATCCAATTTCTGAGTGATCTGCAAGCTCCTGAAATTTCCAGATGCACCCATGTCCAGGAGTATCAGACAACCAACGTGCTAAGGAAAGACTTTACTTCCATTGGTGATACTTTAATACTCACAATAGGATCTAAAGTCCACAAGCTATTGCCATTCAGATGATGCACAAATAAGAATTATGCAGGGATAAATGAAGAAAGTATTGATATATGAACATCATTCCCACCCTGACCACTATGATGAGCACTGGAAGTAATCTTGACCACGCTTTGCATATGGAGGTTGAACTGTCTATGTCAGTGGGAGGGGGCTGTTCCACCCCATCTAATATTTGTATTTGGGTTATACTTCTGACTCATTTATTTACATACTTTATAATGTGGGGTGGCAATAGTTTTGTCAGGTTTGATCCCAACCATTTCACTTTGAAAAGTCTGCCAAATCATGTTCCCATTTCCTTCATAATTGGGATATATTGGATTAAGTGATAGATCAATCCACCTTTCATGGTATGCATTTTAATCTTCCTTCTACCTCTTTTGAACATATGCTTAATATTGAGTGGTGATAATCATTTTTGTCAGGTTTAATCCCAAAAGTGTCATGTTTACATGACTAAATTGAGGGAACTAACTATCAAGGCGAGGCTGGGCGTCAATAGTCACAAAAGGTCAAGCTGCAGGACCTCCATGACCTAAAGCACACCTTGGACCAACGCTGTGTGCAGGCCAGATATGCCCAGGCTAGTCCAGGTGAAGTGCATGATGCCCAGACCCAAGGTATAGCATTGGCTCTAAAATGGACTAGTTATCTTCTCTAATGACAGTTCATTTTGGTTGTTAGGAAAAAAGGGGCTTCATAACCCATTAATTTTTAAATTTCAAAATTGGGTCAGTTTTAATTTCAATCGTTAACTCAAGTTTGGTCAATCTCTAGCTATAGTACCCTGCCTGATGGAAGCGTGCACTTATTGGTGCACCTGGGCTTAGCACCACTTCCATTAATTGATGATTTCCCCATAATTGTTTAAATATGATTCTTTGAGACCAACTTTCTTCTTTAGTTTCTTCCTCATTAATAAAACCCCTCATTATTTTAAGTTTTATGTTACCTTGGGAAAACCTGTGTGAGTACCTCTTTAAGGAGGTCTCTAGTAAGATTAGCCGGTTTATTTGCACAAATTAAACTATTGCTTCTGGTGCACCGCTGGGCCACCCTGGTCCCCTTCATACTGAGGCACCCTTGCACTCCAGCCCAGATCACCGCTTGGATATGGACTCCATTTTGGGGTTCACCAAGACTTGCTGTTTGTTTAATATTGATTATTTTCTACTGCATTGAACACCCTTGCATTATGTTACTTTAGCTCCAGCACCCTCTGTGGGGCTATGCTCACCATAGTACTGACAAGTGTAACAATTGATGATCATACATGAATTTCATAAGGTTGGGAATTATGAGAATTGTGTGTGTCAATAGTTGCAATTCCATTATTCTGAGTAGGAGTTTTCTATTTGGGTCAATAATAAAATAAAAATAAAATAAATTAATTATTTGATTGGTTGTTCATGCTGAGGTTCCCTCCAATTCTCTGTCAAGTTACCTAGATGCCATCAATTCTGGAGGCTTGTGCACCCCTCATTACCTACAGTTCATTTAGCCTTTTTAGGAAAAGTATATCAAAGTGAGGTCAGCCCATTGGACCTCACTTTGGAATTCTATTCTGACTTTAAGTCCATTCCCAATAAAGGCTGCTATTTGCTGAATTTGTTTTATTTAAATTTATTTATTTAAAACAAGATTGGGGGTGCAGATGGCAGTGCGGTGAGGAGGAGAGGAAAGGGGGTGGATGCACCAGGATCCTCTTGAGAGTGGCCTTGCCCTGGTGAGAGGGGAAGGAGCCAGAGTGGCCCGAGGCAACAGAGGCCAGTTGACTGCACCTCAGCTGGATAGCCCGAGGTGACAGAGGCCGTAGGGATGCACCTCAGCCTGGGGGCCCATGGTGACAGAGGCTGGTACACCGCACCTCAGCCCAGATGCCCAGCAAGGCCATCCATTTGGATAGGGCCATACAGAGTTGGTATGGCCACATATGGGGGTGGTGGTTAAGGGCTAGAGGTGGGCTGGGCATTGGGAGCCTTGTCCGTTACAACAACTAGTTCCCTAGCATTGGGGCTGTGCACCATGAACTGCATCACTGGGAACTGGAGAGTTATAGAAAATCTCTTGACATTAGATGACCAATCACTTTATCTTAAGTGCACAAAAAAATTAATTGTGAGACTTGTGCAAAGTGTGAATTGGGTACACCAGCTGTTGGTCCCAGCCACAGTGGGGCTCACCACCATTTTCTAATTTTGCTGATGATTGGAGAATCTTGGCATTATTCTTACTACCTCTGACTGGGAAATACCCACCCTTCTTTTTCATACCTGGTGAAGTTGGATGTTTTGCAATCTGAGGGTTGTGATTCCCCAATTTCCTTAAAAGCCAGAAAACTAATATTATTAATAGATTTTTCTTAGCACTGTGTTTGAACAGTGCAGATGGGATCATCAATGAAGGGCCTGGTGGTGATGGCCTTGGATAACGATGTGTAACCTGTTGCCAAAATGGGTATGGGGTTGATCACAGCCCAAGACGCATATTATAATGCCACTTCCTTATACAAAAATAAGCCAAATATCATCTCTTATGGCTTTAATTTGGAACCTATTTCACTATACCAGATCACCCTAAAGAACTTGTGCTTGACCATGACCATAATCTGTAGAACACAGGAGGTGAAAAGGGAGTTACTTCTTTAATATAAAAATGTTTATGCAATTGCAGAAGATATGTTGAGATATGTGACCTCAGTAGTAAGAGTGGCCAACTATCTCTCTTCATTCTATGATGCGTAACATACCCTAGAGGCATGCTTAAACCTGATGAAGAGTTTTCTGGTGAGTTGTTAACGTTTTCTGCTTTGAATAAAAGCTCTTTTGGGAGATTTTTGTTGACTGCTACCCTTTCATCCCCTTTAGGGAAAATCAGCACTACTATTTTGGTGGATACTGAAGCCTCTGAGAATTTTATTGACTAAGAGCTAGCTGACTACCTTGAGCTAGGTTACTTTCTGGGTGGTATGGTTAGGTGAGGCTTCCCAAGGTATTCCCACACTGAAATTTTTGGGTTAGTGGATTATCAAGTTGGCAAATACCATTTGGCTGACCGCTTCCAACCAATCAAAAACATCTTGTACCTATTATTTTGGGTGTAGAGTGGTGGCAAAATTTTGACATCAGAACAAACTTTAAAGACAATGCCTTGTCCTTAACTTTAAAGAATGGTCATGAATTAGTTTTCCTTTTGGCTGAAGCTAACTCTCAGGGCAATCTGCCCCACTGGCCTGATATCCACACACTCAGTCTTTCTCTCTTGCTGAGCCCTCTTTGTAGGTACCAATACTTTCCTGTTTGGAAGGGTTGAAATCTACATTTATTGTGGCTTCAGCCAATGTACTACCATCTCATTCAGAGTTTAATTTGCATGTTCAAGATAGCTGTTGATCTGGTGCATATATTTTCCCTAATTTACCCTTTGTTTGTATGGGAGGAAGCAGCATTAGATGTGTGGGTTAAGGAGCAGTTAACCAAAGGGGTCAATTTTTCAGCATACCTCCCCAGTATGCTTCCCACTTCTCTTTGTGGGTAAGGCTGATGCTACCTTATGCTCATGCATAGATTATGAAAATCTTAACAACGTCACAGTACCATACTTGCATTCTATCCCACTGGACTCACAGATTGCACAACATGTAGAGAAGGCGAGAGTCTTCTCCAAACTGGATAGTTTAAAGGCGTTCAATCAGATCTGGATCAAGAAGTTTCAGGAATGGTTAACTGCATTTCATACCAAAAAAGAAATTTTCAAATTTTGGGTTATGCCCTTTGGTCTTAAAAATGCCTCTTCTATCTTTTAATGCCATATTGATGCAGCTTTGGGGATCTACTAGGGGTATGCATGGTAAATTATATGAGTGATATTCTGGTGCCCTCTCATGATAATGAGTCCCATGCAGTAAACCTTTGGCAGGTGGTGGAGCGTTTGAGGGAAGCTGACCTTACATTAAAAATTAGTAATTATGAATTAATCATGTTCCAAGTCACCTTCCTGGGCAACATCATGTTTGACCAAGGGCACATGATAACTCCAGAAAAGGAGAAGGCAATTTTTTAGTGGCCCACCCCAACTTTTTTAATAAATTAAGGAGTTTTTGGGACTGTTCATTCCTTAAAAAATTCACAATAAATTTTTCTGATATGGCATTGCTCTTGTATAAGGTGAGCGGGGCAAAGGTCTCCAGTGTCCCCAACTTTTCAGGATGCCTTCCAAGAAGTAAAGTGCACCCTGTTGTCCACTTCCATCCTTTGTTATGTTGACCCTAACAAAGAGTTTATTATGTCTTTTGATGCCTTCAACTACACCATAGTGGCAGCTCTATTACAAGTAAGTAAATATGGAATAGAGCATCTGGTGGGATATTTTTCCAGAAAGATGTCTTTGCCTGAATTAAACTATGCCACATATGATAAAGAGTATAAGCAGTGGTTGAGGCGCTGACTTATTGGTGCCATCACTTGCATGGCTCATCCCAACCATTCCACATATGTACAGATCACCATGCCTTATTATACTGCTGAGCACCTTATGGCTTGACCCTATGGCAAACCCACTGGCATTAGACCCTAGCCTAATTTGTGTTTTCCTATGAGTTTACTAAGGGCAAGGAGGATGGTTTGGCAGATGCTTTGAGCCACAACCCTGCACTAGCTCCCATTCCTAAGGAGGTAGAGGTACATAATACCCATTTGATGATTCCACTGGGTAAGTTTGTGCCTCAACTTCCATCTCCCTTAGCCCACAAGCCAGCGCTTGCTCTTCTGAAAAATGCTGATAATATAGTATGTTCAGAAATGTAGTTTTTTCACAGCCTTTGTCAGCCAAATATACTATGGTCCTTACCAAGAGTGCATTGAATTGGGAGGACATTACAGGGGTTACCATGTGAAGGATGAGATGGTATGGTTTCTGGTGCGCCTACAGGTTCCTGCCAGACCCCTTTTCCTGAAAATTATCTAAGACCATCATGATGGAATCACTGTTGGTCATCCTGGGAAGGCAAAGACTTTGTAGCTTTTTTGCCACACTTATATTTGGAAGGTGTTAGCCACTCAGGTGGGCAGGTATTGTAAAGAGTGCCTGGTCTGCAACTATTGAAATTGAATTGACAGCCACTAGCAGGGTTGGTATTACCAGTTCAAAACGCTGAAGGGCCTTGGACTTCCCTATTGGTGTAATTTTATTGTAAAATTGCCTGTATCTGATGGCCACAATGCCATCATAGTAGTGGTGGACCACTTTACAAAGTTCACCTACTTTATTCCTTGAAGAACCACAGTAACTGCAGCTGAGATGGTTAGGCTCTTCATCACTCATATGTTTGCTCTTCACGGGGTCCCCAAGAAATAATTAGCAATCATGGACCCCAGTTTACCTCAGTATTTTGGAAAGAGTTGTGTTGGACTCTTCAGATTCACCCCTGCCATTCAACTGCCTATTATCCTCAATCAGATGGGCAGACTGAAAGAGTGAACCTGTGCTTAGAACAGTTATTGTGGTGTTACACCACTTCAGATCATTTAGATTGGTTTCCCAACTCTCTATGGCCCAATATAGTTATAACAATGCCAACATGCATCAATTGGTTGTTCCCTTTTTTGCCAACTAAATCATCAACCCCACCTTCAACATGGTGCCCAGTTTTGAAATTAAGGTGGAAGTGGTGGTGGATTTTACAAAATGATCAAGAAAGTATATCAGGGGCGAGCATAAATTTAGATGCAGTCATGCATGCTTACAAGGAGAACGCTGATGGTAAGAGATGAGTTGGACCAGCATACAAGGAAGGAGATCTCATGATGCAAGATGCTAAAACATCCCAATTAAGCAACCTTGTAAAAACTGGGACCAAAGAGGATTGGGCCTTACCACGTTGTCAAAAAGGTGGGCCACGCCTTATATTATTTAAATCTCCCACCTCATTTTAAATCTTTTCAGTCTTCCATGAAAGCAAGCTTACGTTGTTTGTGGACCCCCACCAGAGACTTCTGAGGCTTAACTCATGGATGGGGCGCTGGAGTGGAAAGTGGAGTAGATTGTAACCTCCCATCAGATAAGAAGAAGACTCAAGTATCTTGTATCCTGGAAGGGATTTGATGCAGCGGAGAACAGTTGGGTTTCAGCACATGACTGCACCCATGCCCAAGATCTAATTGAAGCATTCCACAAGCGTTTCCCTGAGGCTTCAGGATCTAAGTCCAAGCAATACATTGCTGCCATGAAATTGGCCCCTGCCCACAAAAACTTTTTCTTGGAAAATGTCCCTGGAGGGGGTTGAGCCCAAAAAAGAGGAGAAGGTAATTTCATGTTTACATGACTTAATTGAGGGAACCAACTGTCAAGGCAAGGCTGAGCATCAATAGCCCAAAAGGTCAAGCTATAGGACCTCCCTGACCTAAAGAACACCTTGAACCAATGCTGGATGCAAGCCAGATATGCCCAGGTTGGTCCAGGTGAAGTGTGTGATGCCCAGCCCCATGTTATAGCATTGGCATTAAAATGGATTAGTTACCTCCTTAACCAAATGGTTCAGTTTGGTTGTTAGGATAATGGGGCTTCAAAACCCATTAATTTTCAAATTTTAAACTTGGGTCAGCCTTATCTTCAACCAATAAAATGAGTTTGGTCAATCTCTAGCTATAGTACCCTGCCTGATGGAAGCGTGCACTTATTGGTGCACCTGGGCTTAGCACCACTTCCATTAATTGATGATTCCCCATAATTGTTTAAATATGATTCTTTGAGACCAACTTTCTTCTTTAGTTGTCTTTCTCATTAATAAAACCCCACGTTAGTTTAAGTTTTATGTTACCCTGGGAAAACCTGTGTGAGTACCTCTTTAAGGAGGTCTCTAGCAACATTAGCCATTTTATTTGCACAAATTAAACTATTGCTTCTGGTGCACCGCAGGGCCACCCTGGTCCCCTCCATACTGAGGCACCCTTGCACTCCAGCCCAGATCACCGCTTGGATATGAACTCCATTTTGGGGTCCACCCAAGTATTGTTGTTTGTTTGATATCTATTATTCTCTATTGCATTGAACACCTTTGCCTTCTGTTACTTTAGCTCCATCACCCTCTGTGAGGCTATGCTCACCATAGTACTGATGACTATTTTCCTGGCGTTGTGGCTGTGCACTGTGCACTACCTTGCTGGGAATGAAGGGTTATAGACACTCTTCTGACAAAAAGTGTCTCCCTAAGGAGTTGCTGCTGAATTAGGTTCTTCATAAACATTATTAGTTAAATTAAGAGATAAATTGTTCCTCTCATTATGATATTCTATATATTTGTTCTCTGAGCAAGAGCATCATTTGAAACTTGTAGTGGATGACTCTCAAAGGTTTTTACGCTGAGAGAGGCAATAGCTGAAATAACTAATGTGATGGCTGCAATCATTACTGATATAAATAAGTGTGGGCCCTCCATTGGTTGTTGTGGTTCCTTTGGGACAGCCAGAATAGCTGAAATTTATATAAAATTTAAAGTAATTTTGGCAAAATAAAGGTTTATTAAGGATATGAAAAAATAAACCTAGAACTATCATCAGCAGAGCACCAGGTTTTTATAGTTGGATAAAATTAAGGAGTGACACTGTGGGATACTCCTTACAACATTATGTGCAAGTTAACTCCAAAACACTAGGACTTTTGCATCATGACTTAACTTTCACATTGTGATTTCCTCAATTTGCAGTTCATGCTACCAAATTTTTCACTTTCTTCAGGGTTCCAGTATGTTTGCATATCTTGCATTCTTCCTATCAAAATTTTTCTAATTTTAATAGGGTCTTTACCATATCAATTTCTGTGCTGATACTGCTGTTGGGACTTCAGTCTCTATCTACCCAATTGAGTTTAAATTTCATTACAGATTTTTCAAATTTTTTGACAGGTTTTGATTAATTCAAATTTCATAGCAAAATTATCTTCTTTCACTTTTTCACTTGTTGAAAAAGTGAGATGAGGGGCCTCAGCAAAAACCTAATGCTTATTAAGGGTGTGCGCTAAATATGCTTTTTTTCATCAGAAGGTGTTTGTAAGTCCTGGGGAACGTCCCCTGGGCATTGATTGGGCCATTTTCCCATTCCCAAGTAAGAAGGTACCAAAGAGGGTGGCTGTAACCCTTGTTACTTAGGGCAATCTTGCCCATGTGGTAGATGAGCGCTGGGTAACAGCTCTTCTACTTTGGATCCCTCCCCCAGTGCCCACACTTACCTCAGTAGAACTAGTACAGTTAATCAGGGAAATCTGCACCAAGATCATCAAAATGAAATCAACCAGTCTAAAATTGAGTGGTAATCAGCTCGATGTTCAGATTGCAAGTAATCAAAAAAGGAATGAAGACTGATTCATCAGCTGGAATTACTTATGGTTTTGAAATGGTTAACACTATAATCATAAAAAAACCTCTCCCAAAATTGTCAGTGATCATCTCTGACAGGCATGTAATAGCATCAGACACCATCAACAAGGGTTTGAAGCTCCCTTCTGGCAAATTGGGCATTGTGGCCAGTGCAATGCTTTTGACCAAATGAATGGCCCAGTGACCTGGCATGGGCAGGTTGGGTATCCCAAACCCAATCTCAACCAATTGGGACTGCCCCTATGTGGGGTGGCCTTGGGGGATTCCCACTGCTCATCAGGCCAAATGCCATCACACCAACCATTGAAAATGTAGCCAAGTCTCAGTTTGGGTGTTTGAGGTCAAACTGACAGCAATTCAGCCTGCTGCCAAATTCTTCTTTGTCAGTTTCCAGTAAACTTATCTGCCCTATTCCCAAATTATTCACTGTTTAGTCAAAATTGAGGGTCTTGATCCTGTCTTGTCCCCACATCAATTGATAACTATTTAATCAGTTGCATTGCACTGAGAAAATTGTTGGTCAACTTTCTTCACTTTCCTTTGAAAATATATTTTCCTCAAAAACTAATCAATTTTAATTTTTCTTGATTTCCTTCTGGCTGCATTCCTGATGGCTTTTCCCTGGTGACCCATTGGTCCATATACCAGATGGGCTCTACCAGTACTCCTGGTCACTATGGCCCCCACTGTTATAGACTGGATTCAGTGAGATAGATACTTCTGGCAATTTAACCCTGTTGTCATGAACTTTCATCAACAATATACTGGGATCTTGTGGCCTTATATCCACCATCTTCAAGCAAGGATCCGCCCCCTTGTCACCCCAGTTGAGTTACCCCATATACTGGTGATTTTGTTGAGACAATACCTGTGGTTCCACCCCCTGCAGCAAGACTTCAAGGTCTGGGGTGGCCTCAATTTAGTTTGTTCTTGAGATGATATTCACTATTGTCTTGCACCAATGATACATCATTTCCCAATGCTCAGCTCCATACAACGTCATTTGGGTGGCAATGCCTCTGGCACTCTGGCTTGCTTTTTGGGTGCTTATGCATCCTGACTGGCAGTCCAGTCTAAACTTCTTCTGCCATTTCCATGACATAATTGACCAACCATTGTTTCCAGCCACTTCCGCCCTACTCTTTGAGGTGGGCGTTGCAGTGGTTAATCTTTACCAAATGAATGTGCAATCAGTAGTCTGCTTTTTGTTGTTTGTCTGGTCACTTGCCAATTTTGGAAATAGTATCCGCTCTACCTTGGAGAAATTTCTTCAGATTAACCAAGCTGTGCGGATTGCTACTCTTCCCCCTCCCAATAGCCCAAAAGGAAGTTCACATGTTCCTTCCCATGCAATAGCCAATCAAGTTCTTTACGCTCTCGCTGAGGTGCAAATGCATTTGGAAATTGCTCTTAATTATGCCTCCACATTATCTCATGCCCAATAAGGGGTTGCATTATTGGATGCTGTGGAAGGGGACGCCCGTCGTTGGGTTAGAGGCCTTCTGCGCTCTTCCTCACAAGTTGGAGACTCCAAACCACTGATGGCTGTCATATCAGCTGCCTTGAAACCCCTGTGTCATGCTCAGATCACCTATTCAGATTTCTCTATACTATGGCTGAAGCCCCTAGCTTGGCTTTTTGATCTCTACCTTCCATGAACTGGCTCCTACACTGGCCCTCTCTAATGATATGCTTTAGAAAGTCTTTAGATCAGGCTTGGATTTGGTTTCCGCTCATCATGAGGCCTGGTCTACCATACAAGGAACAGTAGACCAAATATGTGCCACCATGACTACTAATGCCTTCCCCCACCATGCTTCCCACTATAAGAAGGTAATTTTATGATAGGATTACCCAATGAAGGCGCAGATGAAGTGTCTACCTTCAAACCAGCGATGGACCCACTTGCCAATCCTGTCATGACTCCTGTTTTAAGTTGGCTGACTCTGATTCACATGTAAATGAATCTGTAAAAGCCCAGATGGAGGAAGTTGACTCCCCACCCTCATACTCCCAATTTTTGCTCCAGCAAAAGCCCCTGACCTTTCCCCCAATTTGCTGGTTATCTCTTCAGTTGTAACAGAATCAGTTGAATCCTCCAATAAACAAAACTTTGCTTATTTCTTATTGCATATGAAGATTAGTGTCAGTTCTCACCATGTCTCCTTCAAGTCTCTGGTGAATACCAGGGCCACGGGTAACTTCATGAGTGTTGAGTTGGCCCAACAATTAGAACTGGGCATGGATGTGGGTCTCTTAGTGATGGTGGCTTCTTCTGCCTTCCAGACCTCATATGTCATCTGTTGGCCAGTACCTTTTTCAGTACACCAGTTTAGCTTCTGCAATCATTTCTCTGCCATGCTGAACTTAGTGTTTCTGGTGATCTTAGGAGTGGGACAATGGCACTGACATCATGCCAAGATTCACCTGGAGTCTAATAGGTTGTCATTTGTCAATGATCAACTGGAGGGTGAATTTCCTCTAATTGACACTTTTAAGAAAACACAAGGCCACAGTTCTATTACTTCCCTTGTCACTCCTGCAGGCATACCAGCTGATTTTCCTGAAAGCTTAATGCACTATTGAAGCTTCTTTGACTCTGAAAAGGTAGATCATCTGCCTTCTCAAACTAGGTTCAATTGTTAATTTTGAATGACTGTAGAGTTGATGAATATCAACTGTCCATTGTATCCTCATACAGTGGAGGAGGAGATTGTACTCAACTCTTAGTTGGATGATATGCTGAAAAAAAGGGTGGCTGTTTAAGGAGGCCTCACCAGTCAAGTCCCCCATTGTCTTTGCCAAAAAGCTCATGGTTCCCTCCATCCTTGTGTAGATTACAGCCATTTAAACAAAGTAACAGTTTTTAATCCCTACCCCCTGCCTCTAGTGCAGACAATCAGCCAGGCAATTGCCAAATCACGTGTGTTCTCTAAGCTGGATCTAGTTAATGCTTTTAACCAGATTCAGATAATGAAAGGTTAAGAATGGTTGATAGTGATCTGGATAAAATGGGTTATTTTCCAATTCCGCGTGATGCCCTTTGGGCTGAAGAATGCTCCCACTATGTTTCAACATATAATCAATAATGTACTGGGTGACCTCTAGTTTACTTGCGCAGTTGCATATATTGATGACATCCTGGTTCACTCCCTGACTCCCAAACAACATGCTACTGACTTGAAAGCAGGTTTGTTCATCAAGCCTTCCAAGTGTGAGTTCTATAAGGAAAAGATTACTTTTCTTGGAAACCTCATCCTTAAAGATGGCTATGCAATCCCTCCCAATAAGTTGGATGCTATCTGAGAATGGCCAACCCTAACTACCCAGAAACAACTATGAAGTTTCTTGGAAACTATCATTTTCTTAAAAAAATTTCCCTGGCACTTTCCCGGCTTGCTGCCCCACTTCACCCCCTTACAGGGAAGAACGTACCATTTCACTGGATGCCTGAATGCCAACAGGCGTTCAAATTGATCAAAGAGGTGTTTGTGTCCCCTCCCATTTTTGAAACATGCTAATCCTGACAAGCCATACATTGTTGCATAAGATGCCTCATTGGTAGCAGTGGGGGCAGTGTTGCTCCAAGAGCATGATGGCTTGAAACACCTGGTCACCTATTTTTTCCAGAATTCACCTCTACAGAGCAGCCTTGGCCCATCTATGACAAGGAGTTGGCAGCCATAGCATGGGCATTAACTCATTGGAGGTATCTGTTACAGGGTGCTCAACATGAGTTAACAGTCTGCACAGATCACCAGGCTCTCTTATACTTTCACAAACCCTAAAAATTGGTGCACTGGTAAGCCTAAATCTAAAGAGACTGGTGCAGTTTTAATTTCAAATACAAATTTGTAAATGATGTGCTCAATGTACTTCCCAATTTTCTCAGCTGCAGCCCCACCCACTGTTCCTTAGACCTGGAGGAAGTGGATTTTGTTACCATGATTCCTGCTACCCAAATCCTGTTGATTGTCCCCCTTAATGTTTCTTCTGTCACTCTGGCTCCTGATGCCCCGCTAGTTGCTCAGGTCTTAGCCAGTCAAATGGCCTGCACTGAGGGCGTGGAGTTGGTTGAGCAGTTGTCTCACCAGAATCATAAACACTTCCTATACTCCTTGGAGGAGGGTCTTATCTATTTTTGGTCATGCATCTGGGTTCCTCCCTTCTTCAGAACTGAGGTATTTCATGCACATCACAATCCCCCTCATGGTCAGCCATCCTGGCAATAAGAAATGCATCAACTTGATCAAGTGGACCTACAATTGGGCTGGTTTGACAAAAGAAGTTCCAGCCTGGATTGCCAATTGCATTACTTGTGCTTGGGCTAAGTCAAATTGCTCTGGTAGAAATGGCCTTTTACAACTCTTACAGCAGGCAGAGGGCCCATGGACTTTGGTGTCAGTGGACTTTATTGTCAAACTCCCCTGCTCTAACAGGACACAGTGGTGATGGTGGTGGTGGATCATTTCACTAAATTTTCCCTCTTTATTCCTTGTACTTCCACCATTTTGTCAGAGGAAACTGCCCGCCTGTTTGTATGCCATGTGTTCTTGATATTTGGTCTCCCACAGGAGATTATCAGTGACTGTGGTTCACAGTTCACAGCGCAGTTTTGGAGTGAACTCCTATCTATCCTAAAAATATCCCCCTGTCGTTCCACAGTATATTATCCCCAGTCTGATGGACAGACCAAGCAAGTTAACCAAGTCCTTGAACAGTACCTGTGTTGCTATGCTGCAGCTGCACAGGACACCTGGGCCAACGACCTTCCCCTCACTCAATTTGCTTATAACAATGGGACTCATGCATCCATGAGGTTTTCTCCATGAAGCAACATTGGGTTATAATCCTTCATTTTTGGTCAGACCTTGCTTGCGGCCTGAGGTTCAAGCTGCTGCGGATCACACTGAACATAATAAGTCAACTAAAACCTTAGTGTGGGAACACCTCACCAAAGCCATTGATGACTACAAGCAGTTTGCGGATTGCAAGTGACTCAAGGGTCATGATCTAACAGTGGGCTCCTATGTTATGCTCAATACCTGTCATTTACAAATACAAGCCCCTTCCCATAACTTTGCAAGTAAACGCTCAGGCCCCCATTTGGTGGAGGAGGTATTGGGTAGTAGCGCGTTCTGGTTGAAGCTCCCAGCTCATTGGAAACAGCACCCCATCTTCCATGTTTTCCAGCTGTCACCCTTCAAGGGTAAGGCTCCCTTGGAATCTGAACCAATCATCATTGAGAATGGGGAAGAGGCTGAGGTAGAGAATATCCTGGCATCCCGCAAATCCTGATGGTCCATTCAATATCTCATAGCTTGGAAAGGGTATCCAGCCTATAAGAACAGTTGGGTCAAAGCGCAAAATTATGCAAACTGTATGGAACTGGTTGAAGCATTTTAATGAATCCCACCCCAAAGCTCCCCCAAAAAAGTCATGATGGTTATGATGATCAAGCTACCCAAGGTGCACAAAAATGTGGCCCTCATGCAGTTTCCTGGTGGTGGTGCCCTTCTTTTGGAAAAAGGAAAGGGTAATGTAAGTCCTGGGGAACATCCCCTGGCATTAATCAGACCATTTTCCCATTCCTGAATAAGAAGGTACTGAAGAGGGTGGCTGTATCCCTCATTACTCAGGGTGATCTCGCCAATGTGGTAGACAAGCGCTGGGTAACAGCTCTTCTGCTTTGAATCCCTCCCCCAGTGCCTACACTCACCTCAGCAGAGAAAGTACAGTTAATCAGGGAAATCTGCACCGAGATCACCAAAATGAAATCAATCAGTCCAAAATTCAGTGGTAATCAGCCTGATGTTTGGATTCCTAGTGGTCAAAAAGGAATGAGGACTGATTCATCAGCTGAAATTTTTGACAGTTTCAATTCAGCTAACATTATGATCATAAAAATCAACCCCCTTCCAGAATTGTCAGTGATCATCTCTGACAGGCATGTAATAGCATCAGACACCATCAACAAGGGTTTGAAGCTCCCTTCTGGCAAATTGGGCATTGTGGCCAGTGCAAGGCTTTTGACCAAATGAATGGCCCAGTGACCTGGCATGGGCAGGTTGGGTATCCCAAACCCAATCTCAACCAATTGGGACTGCCCCTATGTGGGGTGGCCTTGGGGGATTCCCACTGCTCATCAGGCCAAATGCCATTGCACCAACCATCAAAAACATAGCTGAGCCTCAGTTTGGACATTTGAGGTTAAGCTGACAGTGACTCAGCCTGCTGCCAAATTCTTCAATGTCAGTTCCCAGTAAACTTATCTGCCCTATTCCCAAACAATTCACTGGTTAAATCAAAATTGAGGGTCTCAGTCCTGGCTT
The DNA here is from genome assembly GCA_022478985.1 of Massospora cicadina. NCBI lineage: Eukaryota > Fungi > Entomophthoromycota > Entomophthoromycetes > Entomophthorales > Entomophthoraceae > Massospora > Massospora cicadina. The sequence continues at coordinate 137,354 of JAKSZP010001430.1, read as the reverse complement.
GTCCCCACATCAATTGACTACTATTTAATCAGTTGCATTGCACTGAGAAAATTGTTGGTCAATTTTCTTCCTTTTCCTTTGCAATAAAATTTTGCCTCAAAAACCAATCAATTTTGATTTTCTTAATTTCCTTCTGGCTGCATTCCTGATGGCTTTTCCCTGGTAACCCATTGGTCCATATACCAGATGGGCTCTACCGGTACTCCTGGTTACTATGGCCCCACTGTTGTAGACTGGATTCAGCAAGCTAGATACTTCTCACAATTTAATCCTGTTGTCATGAACTTTCATCAACAATATACTGGGATTTTGTAGCCTTATATCCTCCATCTTTAAGCAAGGATTCGCCCCCTTGTCACCCCAGTTGAGTTAACTCCATATACTGGTGATCTTGTTGAGACCATATCTGTGGTTCCACCCCCTACAGCAAGACCTTCAGGGTCTGGAGCAGCCTTAATTTGGTTTGTTCTTGGGATGATATTCACTATTGTCTTGCACCAATGATGCATTGTTTCTCAATGCCTGGCTCCATACAACATCATTCAGGCAGCAATACCTCTGGCATTATGGCTTGCTTTTTGGGTGCTTACACATCCTGACTGGCAGGCTGGTCTAAACTTCTTCTGGAATTTCTATGACAATGTTGGAATGGTTCCACTTATTTAATCAAAAGGGGTGAATCAACTAATTCAGACTTATGGGTGTTTCAGGGATTCTTATATTACCCTTTTTTAAAAGGACAATGTCTACTCCTCCCTCCAGAGCCTGTATAAGAGCATAGATTTTGTGTGGTGTGGGCTGATTGATGGTTGCAATGGTCTGGTATTTCATAGCAGTGGGCGCTGGGGCAGCAGGGTTCATGCATGGAACTCCATGATTAGATTCTAACAATTGCTACAAGTGAAAGCCAAAATCCAACAGTTGTCATTGGTGTGGTACCCTTTTCATGACACCAGGTATTGGATTCTTCATTTGATTTCCTTAACCCAAGCTTTCCTCCACCTCAAATTTTAACTTTTCCTTATATCAACAGTGTTTTTCAATCTTTGTCAGTTTTTTTGCCTTTGAATGGTGACAGAGCTGATGCATGGAAAGATTTGTGAATTTCCAATTTGGGGTAAATCCACATAGAAATGACTTATTATTTGAAATCTTGCTGATGGGAAACAGCCCTTCCCTCTTGCAGTCCAGTTTGTGGCAGGTCACCTTAAAATTTAAGATTTTTTGTGTCCACTATCACCAAGTCACCCAACTGATATTTGGGTGCCACTCTCCACTTTTTGTTAGAAAACTACATGACATCCTGGGAGGCTTTCATTAATTACCTCTTCACCTGTTGGTGTATTTCCTGGATGTGTGTTGCAAAGTTATCTGCCACATAAATTTTTGTGTGTATCTGGGACCAATTGTAAAAGCAGAGTTGTATCCTAAGTTAGCATACAGTGGCAACATTCCTGTAGAGGCGTGCAATAAATTGTTGTATGAGAACTGGGCTAAGGCCAGGTTACCTGCCTATGTGTCCTGGGTGGCGGAGGTATAGCATCAGAGGTATTTCTATTAAGACTAGGTAATCCACTCAGTTTGCCCATTAGATTGGGGGTGATAAGCCAACCATTGGCATCGTTTGATATGCAGTGTCTTTCACAGGTCCAGAATTTTGACATAAACTGTGGTCCTCTATCACTAATTATCTTTTGAGGTACCCCAAACATGGTGAAGACATGGGTTACAAAAAACTGGGCTATATCTTTCGCCATGGTTGTAGCTAAGCATGGGATAAACAAGCCATATTTAGTGAATCTGTCCATGACTACCATGATTGCATCAACCCTTTTAAAATGGGAAGACTGACTAAGAAGTTAACTAAACCAATGTACATGATCCTGCTGCTTGTTGTGGTGGATGTAAGAGCACATTTCATCCTTTTATGTCAGATTTGGATCTTACACATATTAAACAAAATTCTAAGCTAGCATATCTTTTTAAATTCATTCCATTTACATGTTCTTTTTATCAGGTTGGTAGTCTTCTTGCTTCCTAGATTTCCCATTTTCAGTGGGTCATGATGTTCCTTTATGACTCAGGGATGTAAACTTTTGGGCACTCTTATATGATCCCTGAAATAAATCATCTTAACCTTTTTTTGAGTACCATCTTGAGAGGCTATCCCCACCTATATTGGTCCCTTAGTTCTTGCCTTAAATAGTTTTGATTGTGCATCCAGTACTGCATCCAGGAGGGAACCATCAGCGCTGATTATTATGCTTGGCTCAGGAGTGTCTGTCATGTGGGGCTCAGAATGTTGTCAGAGGACTTGGATGTGGCCATTAGAAGTGGGATTGTGGGTGTTGCAGGGATTGTGATGGCAGTGACAGTTGCTGGTTCTGCTGGTGGCTTGGACAGCACTTGTTCATAGAGAATCATCATAACTAATTTGACCTTTTCCACAGGGCTATCATCAAATTCCAGGCTCCTACTCAGTATGTCTGACAATATGTATGTAGGTCCTTTGACAAATTCATATTTGAAGTTGAAGTTGATCAGGTCACGGTGGGTTTTGGTTTGTCTGTGTGCCAATTTCTAAAGCTTGAAGTAGATAAGTGATTTGTGATCCATGTGCATTGTCAACATGTGCTTTGCTCCCTGTAGCAAATATTTCCAGTGCATCATCACCCATGCTACCATAGCCAGCTCTTTATAATAAACTGCCCACAATTGGTCTGGCGCCTATAAATTTTCTGAAGAAGTATGACACCAAGTTTTTCATCTATCATGTTCCTGTAGCAATACTGCCCCATAGTTATTCTGGAGGCATTGAATGATACAAAAAATGGTTTATCTTTATTGTCATGTCTCAGAACTGGCGCCAAGGTAAAAACTTCTTTGACAGCTTCAAAGGATTGTTGGCATTCCACTGTCCAGATGAATGGCTCATTTTTCCCATTACTGGGTGGAGGGGGCAGCTAGTTCTGAGATCACCAAAGAGAATTTTTAAGAAAGTGACAGATCCCAGAAAGCTGTGGAGCTGCTTGTGGGTGGTAGTCATTGCCCATATCCATATTGCCTCCAGTTTAGAGGGAGCAATATCATGCCCATCTTTAAGTATCACGTTCCCAAAAAACCAAACTTATCTTTAAAAATTTGCAATTTGATGGCTTTGCATGCAGGCCTGCATGTTACAAGGTGGCCGCCACCACCAAATCCTTTTCATGATGCTCTGATGTAGGTGAATGTATCAGGATGACATTGGTTTATGCCACTGTGTATGTAAAGTGGATGTTACCCAACATCATGGGCAATAACCCTCAGAAAATGGCGGATTATTTTTCAATATTAAGTGATGACCCTAAACTGGTATATGCTGTGCCATGTGCAGATAGCTGTCAGCTACTCTTGGCCCTCCTTTACTAGGAATTGATGAAAGGCATTAACTAGGTCCAATTTTGATAATACTTTAGACTTGGAAATTTCTTGAAAGATTGTGGTCTCCAGTGGGAGAAGATATAATTTGTTACTGTGATATTATCTAAGTGACCATAAACCACAAAAGGTCACAAAGTGCCATCAGGTTTTTGGGCAAACACCACAGGTGACAATAACTTTGAGGTTTGTTTTATTAGCCATCCTTTGGTCATCATTTTATTGATCTAAATTTTCAGTGCTTGATCCTCAGTGTCAGTATACAGTTTTAGTAAACAATTGATCTTGATGAGGTCCACCATTAGGCAAAAAAGATGTCAAGCTTAGAGTGGGGTGACAAACAGTTCACTTTGTTCACATCAAGATTCCTTTGTATGGCTTTAATATTGAAGGCATCATGAGGAGAGTAACTACTACATTAAAATTGAGTATTCCACCATGGCTGCCAGGGTTTTCCTTTAGACAATGTGAGGAGCAGGGGGATTTCACCAGAGTGATAGTGTAGTTCTGGGGGAGCGTCCCCTCCATTTGGATTGGGGGTGTTCCCATTTCCATAAAAGAAGGGTCCAAGAAGGCTGATGGCCTCCCTCATCTCCCAGGGCAACCTTGCTCATGTGGTGGACAAGTGGTGTGTAACAGCTTACCCTTTGAGGATTCCGCCTCTAACACCAGTTCTTACATCCAAAGATTTAATGCGGTAAATTGAGGGGATCTGTAGTGTGTTGGCAATGAATCATCATCCACATGGGGCAAAGGGTCTAAATATAATTGATAGTGGCAAATCTTCAGCTTTAGTAGTTAACAAATCCCAAAATATTGATAACAAAGCCTGACATGCGTGTACTCTCAATCAGAAAAAGTGGTGAATGTTGAAGATTTGGTAATTTTTGCCAATGGCATTGGGCTATTGTCAGGTGTTGCCACCAGTTCAGATCCCTCCTTAAAAAATTGAAAACAAGGCCCAACAATCACATACCTCTAATGAAGAAAGTGTCCAAGATTAAATCTTTTTGTATTTAGCTGATGACACAGGCCTTTGTCAAAATGTTGTTGTCAGTTTGGAACCTTTTTCAAAAATGTTAGAATCTCCATCTATAAATCCCGCTCAGTCAAATGGCAACCAAAGCGACCAGGTGTGGGTGGGTTGGGCGCTCTGAACCTATTTCTGACCTCTTGGGACTGCCCCTAAATGGAGTGGCTTTGGAAGGTTACAGTTCTCCATTGGATGAGATGCTTTTGCAATAATAATCAGAATCATGGAAAATATGCAATTGGGTGTTTATAGACAAACTGACAGCAATTCAGCCCACTGCTGGAAATTTCAATTTCAGTTCAAATTAAGTTCATATCTTTCCCCTTACTTGAAGTTTGCTAGGTTAGGTGAATCTCAAGGGCCCCAATCCTGAACTTTCCTAAAATATTCCCCAAATAATTTCACTATAATAAAATTTAATGCAATGAGAAAATTGATGGATAAAGACTGCTTTTAATTTAATGAAATTTCTGCACCCCAAATTCATTTTTCTTTTCTATGGTGAATATTAACCCTCCCATTCTAATCTCACTTTTCCCAGCACCCAAACTCATGGGCTCTGGGGGCTGTGACAGCCAATTTGTTGCTGGGTTGTTATTTACAATTACAACCTATTGGCACTTGCTAGTAAATTCTTTCACAGCACAATTCAATGTCATTTAAGCAGCAGCACCTTTGGCATTCAGAATTGCCTTTTGGATGTTTGTGCATTGTAAAAATTTATTGGTTCTGGTTATTATTGGCAAACAACCCTAATAAACTTATTACTGCACAGGTTCAGTTCTTGTACACTTTTTCTGCGTTGTATAGTTTATGATATTATTGGTTGATAATAGTATGACGACTATTATCTGTAGTTGAGTGGAATTCTTAGATCTCAGCCCAACGCTCAGCCAGTATTCCCATCTAAAAATACTTAAGATGTCTTGCTATAGGGATTTGTTCCCTCATTCTGTCCAACCCAATCTTCTCTGAGATTCCCTGGTGACAGTCTCTTCAGTCCAACACACAGTCAGAAGCAATCCTTGATTGTTTCTCCTTCTTCTCTAGATCCCCACTCAGATCTTTACTCTTTTTTCAAAAGAGTCTCCCAATTATCACACACAGCAATAATATCCTTGATAATAATAGAACAATTGAAAGCTGATAGTAGTTTACTCTTAAACTATATACCAGATGAAAACTATATAACTCTGTTCTAAACTCTGGTTTTTCATTATGAGTGAATTCTAGAAAATCTATAGTGGGGATTCAGTCATCTAACCCTCAATTGTCACCTTTTCAATAAAATGGCAGCTGTTGCCATTAATCACCCATCCTCATCTCAGCAACAATGGTCTTTCCTATCCTGGCTAGAATTCTGTCATTGGACATCCTTGAGACCTAATTGGAAAGAGTCAGAAAACGTGTCCCTAACGTTTTCTCTCAATCCAAGAGAATCAAACATATTTAGCTAGCAACCTGCTTAGGTAATGAGACTTATTAACCATCAAGGCAAGTCATGCACCAACTGATTGATTTGCTAGCTGCAGGCAGCATCACTCACTTAACAACTTACTACTCGTTCCCAATCAGTCAGTGATGAAACCTGATCAATCCCAATTGGTACACCTGATAGTTAATCACTATCAGATGCCCCTATTTTGTCAGCAACTCTGCCTGACAATATCTTAAGTATTTTTGTATAGATACCCGATGGATATGACCAGATGAATATCCTAAAATCCTCCAAACATAGTTACTCCAAAACTAGAGTCTACCAATTTCCAATTCACCTTGCATTTAGAAAATTATCCCCTAGCGATTCCTGGTAATCTAGCAGGCTGGGAATATGGGCAAAAATTTCAACACATCCCCCTCTTGCCTAGTTTTTTAGCGAGAAAAGGACCAGGGCATGAGAACACCACTTCAGATGTTTGGTCAAATACTTCATTGGCAAAGCATAGTACAATCATCAATACTCAATGCTGCTTGGGACAACCTTTGTCATGCGGCACTCTTCCTCTTCCTCCTTGCTACTGCCTACTCAGAGCATGGTCCTCATGATCTACTGTCATGTTGGGCTGATCAATTTACTTGTGACAATATTAGTCCTGGGATCCAGTTCCCTCCATCAGGGCATATGACCCACTGTCATATTCAGGATTCTTAGTCCAGCGTCCTCAATTTCCTGATTTTCTCCTCATCCTAGACAGGAGACTCTTGCTGTCAATGTTCATTTTGCAGCCCAATTAAAAATACTTATTTATGTTTGCTCTTGTTATTTCTTATAACAATTAGCTTAAGTCATTCTTAATTCTTCTCTTGGAGAGCTTATTCCATTAAATTTGAGATTGATTTCTCCATAAATTGGAGCTTAATGGATTGTAGTGTGCATAATGTCAACTTCCACATAAGTCTGACATCCCCTCTCTCATCCAGCTCATATGTCAAATTCTGAGTTGCAATATCAACAGCTTCTAAGCATATTGTCTGATCAAGATCTTTGGCTCTTTCAGCAGATGAGTCAGAATGCATGACAGAACCTCTTCTATGATCCTTCCAGGACTCATACGCCTAGTCTGGCACCAGCAGTCAGTCCTTCCATCAAATTACCAGAAATGGTAACCAATCTTTCCAAAACCAGGCTTGTGACATTTCAAACAACTCTTGGCTGATTCTTCCTCTGTCATCAATTCCAGAGTTAGTTCTAAAACTCTTTTGGATTCAGCTCCTTTAACAGAGGCACTGACCATCATTGTGGGTGCTCCTAAGATTATGCCTTTTGCTCTTGATTGCTCTTTTCTTGCAAGGTCAGACTTGCTTCCTGAGTTCCTCTTCCAACTCAGACAATACTACAAACCCACTGTCTTGGCTACTGAGCTCACCTTTGGTAACAGTATTCATTTTGAGCTCCCCTATGCAAAATTAAGGGCCTAAGTCACCAAGGCTTTATCTTTAGTGCTGAATCCCTCTAAACTTGAGAACATTCTAGATCAGGATATCAAAGCCTATGCTCTTCACTTTGCTGGCCAAGTTATTTGAAGTTGGTCCACAAATCTTCCAGCCTCTCCCAGGTTTCACCATTCCTTCAGCTTCAGCTTTCAAGTAGCCCATAGTCATCACTTGCAGGATGCCATTTGCTCCCTGCATGACTATCTCATCTCTGACACTTCCCATTGGTATCTTCCGCTGATAGCTTTAGTAAGGGGTATGATTTGGCAACCCCATCAAGCATCCCTTGTTTGCTGCTAGCCCATATGTCTGGTGTTCTTGATGAAGCCCATTGTCAGGCACTCAAGACTAATCTTATGGCTCCAGTATCATATTGGGATTACTCAGGATTATTTGCTGACTGACTCTTTCTATAAAGTTGCTTTCCACCCACTCCAGGGTTTCACAATTAGCTTCTTCTGACATTTCAATTTCCCTTCCCTTGGTTGCTTTCTTGCTGGGATCTGCGTCTGCTCAAAGAACTTGGTTTTGTGTAGGTCTAGCTCTCACTAGCATCTGATCTCACATCAATTTGACAGGCTATTCATTAATACTTCAATCCATCCTCCTTCCCCCTGAGGCAACATAGGTGGAAGCATCCCCATATCAAGGATAATCAATAAAAATAAAAATTATAAAAATGTATCAGTTTTTCTATGCAGTTTATAAATTTTTCCAGATATCTTTTATCAATCTTTTATTTTTTTCTTTTATTTATGGGACATGACCTTGTTTCAGTTCAGCGGTCCATCTTTCTTTATTTTTTTCCCCAAACTGGGTTTTAGGTACTTAAACCTACCAGTTTTCTATGATTCGGGGTCCTTTTTTGGACTTAACCATCTAATTTGGTTCAGAGGTCCTTTCTTGGATTTGACCTAATCATCAGGACATGACCAACTTAATGGTTCATTGGTCCTTTGGGAACTCTTTTGTTTTTCCTCAATCCATTACTTCAAATACTTAGCATTGACTCAATTTAAATTTTAAATTTTAAATTTTAAATTTTAAATTTTATTTGAGGTGGGCTGATCTGGGGATGGTACCGCACCAATTAGGGAAGTGAAGAAAATGGGAAAGGAGGATAAAACCTGGAAACTCTCCATGCGCAGCGTATGATAGGCCAGGAACTCCATGGACCGCCTTTGCTATTCGCTATCTCATTTCGGGGCATTGGCACGCAAAACCAACACAGTCAAAATCATCCCCTACCCAAAGTCCATTACCGGGATCGAACTTGGGAGGCAGTGGTAGAGGGTCCATACTCTACCACTTGGGTATCCTCCCTAGCATTGACTCAATTTACAACTCTTTTATCTAAGAGATTCTTGATGGAGTAGGTGTCAGTTGCCACCTTGTGATAATCTCAAATGGACCTGACCACAACACATCTAGTTTGTTTCTTCTTCTAAAACCATGCATATTGCAATAGGCAACTCTTTCACCTATTTGATATTCTACTAAGGCCAGTCAGTTCTTATTGTTTGATAATTTTGCTCGTATCCTTTTCTTTAACATAGTATCAAATGCTTACAATTGCATATTGATTAGGATATTTGTCAGTCAGTTCAAGCACTGTTCAGCACTCATCCTCAATGTTGGTTCCACCGCTGAATATAAAATGGTGGCAAAGCAGCCTTCCTCCCATATAGCAACTCAAATGGCGTTTTTCCTGCCACCGTATGATAACTGATATTGTAGGCAAATGTCACCAAACTCAGATATGTTCCCCATGCAGAAGTTCTTCCTGCAACCAGCTTTTTCAGTGTCATGGCCAGCGTTCCATTCACTCGTTCTACCATTCTGTTTATCTCTGGCTGGTAGGGTACAGACATAACTCCTCTGATCCCCATTATCTTATTTAATTGTGGGATCACATGAGATGTGAGATTTATACTATTGTCACTCAGCAGGACTTGTGGGCATCCATTTCAGTATACTACTTGATCCAGGATGAACTTTGCAGTGCTGGTAGCATCTACTTTTGCCAGAGCCTCCAACTTGACCCATCTCATCAGATGGTCAATAGCAATTATTATGTACTTGACTCCCCCAATGCTCATGATCAGTGGGCCATCCATCAAAGGACACCATATGCCAGGCAAATCCAGGGTGGACCAGTCAGTATTATGTTGTATTCTTATGTGACTTGTGCAGCTGGCACTCCACACAACAAGCTAGATAGCCAGCAACATCATAGTTGATTGACTCCCAGTAGTAGTACTAGCAAATATGATAGGTTGTTTTTCTCAGGCCTCCATGCCTGACAACCTTATGAGCGGCTTGAACAATATCTGCTCTTTCTGATGGTTTCAGGAATACTAACCACTTCCTGTTAATCATCTTAAACATTTTTCCATCCATGGCTTCAGTATTTTCCATTGCTTTTCAAAGTGCAACTTGATTTCTTGAGGGCTTGTTCCCAGTTTATCTGTTGACCATTCTCTTAAATAACTCATCTGCCTGCGGGTATACCATCTGGACCATTGGTAACCACGATAATACATCTGCATTCTGGTGATAAACTCCCACTCGGTGGACAATCTTGTAATCATAAGCCTATAGCTTAAGTGCCCATCAGGTCAGTTGTCCTTCTGGTTTTCTCAAATTGTGGAGCCAATGCAACAAGGAGTGGTTTGTCACCACTTTAAAGTGTGTTCCATGGCTATACACCCAAAACTGCTTACAGGCATAAATGACTACAAGGCATTCATGATCAGTTACAGTGTAGTTCCTCTCAGAGGCTGAGAGTGTCCAGCTCACATATGCCACCAGATGTTTGTCTACAAGTTCATCTACTTGGCTTAATATAGCACTAATTGCCATTAATGAAGCATCAGTTTGTATAATAAATTCCACAATCAAAAATCAGATATTTCAAAGTTAGAGAATTTATTAGATATTGGTGTAACTAATTGAAGGATTCCTGCACTTCTTAATTCCATATAAATCCTTTTTTTGGGTCCTTCAATAGATAGAATAATGGCTCAGATATTTGAGTGAAGTCCTGAATAAATCTTCTATAGTATCTGACCATCACAAGGAACACTTGGATGTCTCAGACACTCTTTGGCACATCCATCTGTTCTATGGCTTCTATCTTCTGGGCTTGCAGCTGCAATCCACTAGAGTTGATCATGAATTTCAGATATTCCAGCTCTTTTTTGAAGAAGTGACACTTCCTTGGCTTAATCTTCAGGTTAGCCATGAACAGTTGCTTGAATACTTCTTCCAAGTGGTGTAGATGATCAGTAAACGTCCTACTGAACACATTGATATTGTCCTAGTATACCAGGATGCACAACAACTTCAAGTCGCTCAGTATAGCATCCATGGCCCTCTGGAACGTTGCAGGCATTGCATTGCATAGACCCTGGGGCATCCTCATCAGTTGGTATAGCCCCTGCGCAGTAAAAATTGCTCATTTTTCTTGGTCTTCTTTTGGCAAGTCATTTCTGATAATATCCTGAGATCAGATCCATCACAGAGAAACACTTCGCTTCTCCCAATTGATCTAGCATATTGTCAATTCTTGGTAGGGATACAAATCCTTCTTTGTAATCTTATTCAGCTTTTGGTAGTCAATCACCACCTGGTTTTAGCCATCCTTTTTCTTTCTTATTCATCCATCTAAATTCTTTAGGCTTATTCCCCAGCATGGTTCAGTTGTTTGTCTCTTTAGCACCTTCATTTCACTTCATGGGATTTGAATTGTGCACCAGATTGGATTTGAAACTTCTGTATAGGACATCAAAGAATGCTCCCAAAATTTTCAAATTGTCTACCATTTGAGAGGTAGTTATTTATGTTGCAAACATGGAAGACAACATGCGGTGCAAATTGCAATAGGGCTGCAGGGCCACTTATAAGGCGATTCTAGCATCAAATTTATCCAGTACCTTTGCTCCAACCAGAATTTGTGACTACTGGTAGAACCAATCCGCAAAGCTTGCTAAAGACTCATCCTTATGGAACTGGATTCCCATAAAACTCCTGTATGTGCTTCAACATGCATGTCAGACTTCCAAATTCATTTATGATGGCCACCTTTGCCTCCACATATGACCAGCTGTCCCCCTCCTGGTGGGGTAACACTAAGTTCTGACAGTCAGTGTCTAGGCAATTTATGACCATCAACGCCTTTTGACAATCCCCATAGCCACACATGGTCATATCAAACAGTCAGAAAAAAGCTGGGGCCTTATCCTGATGGAACATCAGCAATTTTGGCATTGCTTTAAATTCCTCCAATTTATATCTAGCCAATTCTCTAGGTTCAGCCACTCAGCTTACTTGGGGAATGACTTCAGGTGTTATCTCCAAAATGGCAGTAAAAGTGGGTGGCATGTTTCTTGGGATATTTGACTTCCCAATTATTGTATGAGGATTTCTTTCTTTGGCATCGCTTGCCACAATTGGCTCAAAATTGCATTTGTGAGTTTTAAGTTTCTCAACCTGTTTGATCAGTTACTCTATATCAGCTTTTTAAATTTCTCAAATGAACACAATCTGCTTCTTTCTCTGTTTTCAGATATAAGACCTCTCAAATTAGGTCCCCTTATTTCTTCTTTAATGAAGTTACTTTCCCAAGTAACTCATTACTGAAACTTGCAACATTATTGATCCCTTCCTCCATCTTGGTGAATCATTCTTCCAAGGCTGCAAATTTTCAATGATCCATTGAGTTTAGGAAATTCTGATTTACAGTGGCTAACTCTGTCCATAGTTTTTGTAACTCATCTTTATACAACATCATATATGTTCTTCTACACAACTATATCCCTGTAGTGAGCACCAAATTATAAAAATTTATTGGTTCTGGTTATTATTGGCAAACAACCCCAATAAAAACTTATTACTGCACAGGTTCAGTTCTTGTGCACTTCATCCACATTGTATAGTATATGATATTATCAGTTGATAGTAGTATGATAACTATTATCCATAGTTGAGTGGAAATTTTAGATCTTAGCCCAAAGCTTGGCCAGTATTCCCACTTGAAATACTTGAGATGTCTTGCTATAGGGATTCATTCCCTCAATCAGTCCAACCCAACCTTCTCTGAGATTTCCTGATGACAGTCTCTTTGGTCCAACACACAGTCAGCAGCAATCCCTGATTGTTTCTCCTTCTTCTCTAGATCCCCACTCAGATCTTTACTCTTTTTCCAAAAGAGTCTCCCAATTATCACATACAGCAATATTAGATTTATTCGAGGTATGCTGACCAGGGGACAGACAGTACCGATCACAACACTCAAAATGGCAAAACAAACTACTAACCAGGTGGGAAGCAGAAACTGCTTAGCCCACCATGGCAGAGGGTGAGGAGGGGTTGGGGGGTTGGGGGGTTGGTTTTCAGAAAGACCCACCTCGATCAAGGGGTGTTAGTTACAGTACTAGATCAGAGCAGAGAGCCAGGGCGTTGGGGCATCTGCATAGTGGGGGCTGAGGTCAGCGTAGTAGGAGTTTTCCACTTCTGCATCAAGATAATGATGGGAAAGTGTTTCAACAAAAGCTGCGAGGAGAACTTCAGCTTCTTTGTGGGCTTCAGGAAGTTGGGTGAAAAGGGAGATACTGTGGCGGGTGATTTTGGCTGAGGGGTTGAATGAAGCAAGCGTTGTGACATTCATAACAGCGATTTCAGCATCATCAAATAGTTTTGAGATGTCACTGCAGGGAGATTCAGGGAAGTTGGGGGGAAGAAGATGGTGGGCAGGCCATGCTGGAGCTGAGCCACTGACTGGGCCACCGCGGTGCGTAGTTTTGGGCAATGAGGAGAGGCCACCGCAGCTAAGGTGAGCTGGTGGTCACTTTGGAAGGGGGCTGTATTGGGTAGAGGAGCGAAATGGCGAGGGGTAGGGGTTTCATCGAAGTCGGGAAGGAAAAATTCTGCCCGACCATAATTGCCATGGCAGAGAGGTTGACCTGTATGCTTACTAATGAGGATATTACCTGATTCATCAGTTTCAGCCAATAGATCCCATAGATTTTGGTTCACTGGAATAGTGGCATTTAAATTTGAGTGGGTAGGATTGGGCGAATGGGCAGCTGCTTGGGTGTGAATGTTGGTCCAAGCATTGCTCTGATTGGCTGGCTTAGATTTAGGTGGGAGAGTGAGGATGGAGGTTTTGGGTGGGGCTGATTTTCCATGTGGGCCCACTGAATGAGATTGGAGGGTGGGAGGGGGCAGCAAAGTGCCCCATACTGAACCTCCAGAGGGGGGCTCAGAAGTTGCATCAGCAGATTTGGCCTTAGGGCACGCTCTTTTTGCATGGTCAATGCCAAAGCAGAGGGAACAAATCTGCTTACCATTATCGACCCGAGCCCAGAAAGAAATGATCTGGCGCTGCAGCCACACTAGCGCGGGGTGGGATTTGTTGGGCTATGGTAGGGTGGTGTGGTATGATGGTGGCTGTTGCATGAGGAGCAGCAAGGCGTTCTGCACCAGATGGAATGGCAAAGATGAGGTTGGGCTGAGTGCCATAAGCCATGAGCCCCGCAACCAACTGGTCATACAAAACCTGGGGTGGAAGGTGGGATGGAAGATTTGCAAAGGATACCACTAGCATGGTGTCTGAAGGGAGGCGAGTACGGGTTGTGGGAATGGGGTTTTTTTTATAAATTAGAGGAGTTTGTGCTGCCGCTTCAGCATCCTCCTCAGATTGGAACCCAACATCAAAGTAGCCCTTAAAAGGGTGGAGGTCTATAAAGCCAGCTGGCGCAATGGCTGTAGTGGCTAGGTCAATAATTGCCTTATCGGCATATGGGAACAAACGCCCATAGTCCACTCTGAGGCAATAGCAGATAGCAGAGCGAGGGAGGGTGAGAGGATGGGGGCGAGAAGGGTGGACGCGCGCCAGGTGGAGCGCTAAGTCCTGTGGGGGGACAAAACGGTTGGAAGCAGTGGGCAGGCTGTTTGAACCTGTCTGAACGCGCTTGCCTGCAGGGCGGAAAACGCTAGGTGGGGGTGCACTGCTACCCCACACTGGGGTGGCAGGTGGCAGAGCCAAGGACATCAAAGAATAGGTTTTGGGCAGATGGCTGTAGATAAATAAACTTAAATTTAAAATCGCTCAAAAGTGACTTTGAGCGGTTAAAGAGAGTTCCACACACAGCAATATTATCCTTGAGAATAATAGAACAATTAAAATCTGATAATAGTTTACTCTTAAACTATATACTGGATGAAAACTATATAACTCTGTTCTAAACTCTAATTTTTCATTAGGAGTGAATTCTAGGGAATCTTTAGTGGGGATTCAGTCATCTAACCCTCAATTGACACCTCTTCAGTGAAATGGCAGCTGTTGTCATTAATCACCCATCCTCATCTCAGCAACAATGGTCTTCCCTATCCTGGCTAGAATTCTGTCATTGGACATCCTTGAGACCTAATTGGAAAGAGTCAGAAAACGTGTCCCTAACGTTTTCTCTCAATCCAAGAGAACCAAACATATTTAGCTAGCAACCTGCTTAGATAATGGGATTATTACCCATTAAGGCAGGTCATGCACCAACTGATCAATTCACTAGTTGCAGGCAGCATCACTCACCTCACAACTTACTACTCATTTCCAATCAGTCAGTGATGAAACCTGATCAATCCCAATTGGTACACCTGATAGTTAGTCACTTTCAGATGCACATATTTCATCAGCAACTCCGCCCAATGCAATCTCAAGTATTCATCCAGATCAATCCCCAATGGATACAACCAGACAAATATCCTAAAATCCCCCAAACATAGTCACTCCAAAATTAGAGTCTACCAATTTCCAATTCACCTTGCATTAGGAAATTATCCTCTAGCAATTTCTGGTAATCTAGCAGGCTGGGAATATGGGCAAAAATCCAAACATGCATCCAGGCTGGCAGGTCAGTCTAAACTTTATTTGCTGCCATAATGACATAATTAACCATTCATTGTTTTTGGCCATTTTCACCTTCCTCATTGAAATGGGTGATACAGTGGTTACCAATCTTCATATGAATGATCAGTTAATAGCCTGCCTTCAGTTGTTTGTCTGAATAATTACCAATTTTATAATCAGCTCCCATATGGCTTTGGTAAAATTCCTTTATGGTCAAATTGCTCCAGTGTCCTATATTTTTTCCTTGGTCTTCCCTCAAAGCTGGACTTCATGATTAGTTTTTCTACTTGTCCTTGTGTTCATATCCCAACGTTGAATTAGTATCTATATTGACTCCAGGCCATGATGCTGCCCTGTGGCAAATTTGGGTTGCTCTAGCTCAATGTCTGAATGACAATGGAAGTCCAGCCTAAAGTCAACAGGATGCAACCTCTTGTTTGCCCAATTTTGACCCTATAAAGAAACAAGCCCTTTCCCCCAATTTAGTTATAATATCTTCTGTGTTAGCAGATATGACCGCATCTGCCAATAAACAAAATTATGCCTACTTTTATCACCAATAAAAATCTGTATTGGGGCACATCAGGTGTCTTTTGAGGCCTTGGTTGACACTGGAACAGCAGAAAATTTCATGAGTCTGGTTTTGGCTCAGCAGCTGGACCTTGACTTGGACCTGTGGCCAGCAGGGTTGGTCGCCTTGTTGGCCTCCCAGCCATCTTATAAAGTATGATGCCCATTATACTCCTCAGTTCACCAGTTTAGTTTTTGTGATTGCTTCTCAGCAATGCCATCCTAGTGTTCCCAGTGAATTTTGGGTGTGGGTTGGTAGCATCAGCAACATGTGCAATTCCACTTAAAATTTAACACACTGTCATTCTCCATCAGTTAGGTAGAGTGAGTTCTCTTTAGTGTATACCCTTACCAAGGCTCAAAATTGTGGGTTGATTACAACTCTTGTATCTCATGTAGGTCTTGCGCCAGATTTTTCTGCTGTGCTGATGGGCTACCAGCGCATTTTTGACTCTGACAAGGGTAAACGCCTCACCCACATATAAAATTTGATTTAAATTTTCAGACAACAAAGGAGGTGATGAACATAAATTGTCTAATGCGTCTGCATACAGTGGTTGAAGCTGCCCTCAAAGCAAGGTTGGATGAAATGCTCAAGAAGGGTTAGTTGTTCAAGGAGACCTCCCATGTTGCCTCTCACATTTTCTTTTCCAAAAAGGCTGTTGGTTCCCTTTGTCTCTGTGTGGATTACAGATAACTCAACAATATCACAGTCCATGATCCTTACCACTGTCATTGGAACAGACAATCAGCCAAGCAATTGCAAAGTTTTAGGTGTTTTAAACTTTATCTGGTCAACGCCTTTAATCAAACTCAGGTTAAGGAACATCAGGAAGGCTTACCACTATCCAGGCAAGATGAGGTATATTTCAATTTCAATTGATGCACTTCAGGATGAAGAACGCGCCTACAACATTCTAGAGAACAATCAATGATGTGCTAGGGAATCTCAAATTTCCTGCATAGTCACATATATTAATAACATCTTAGTACTTTCATTCTTCCCCCAAACAACATGCAAAGGATCTGGAGGTGGTAGCGGCCATCCTACATAAAGCTGACTTGTTTGTCAAGCCATCAAAATGCAAATTTTATAAGTAAGAAGTCACCTTTTTGAAATTTTTAATCTTGAAAGATGGGTACATTATCTTATCCAGAAAACTGGACGCCATCCATGAGTGGCCAATTTCAATGACCCAGAAGCAATTAAGAAAGCTTCTTGGGCACAATTATCTTTCTGAAAAAAATTCTTTTCTGCCCTCTTGCAGTTAGCTGCATCACTGCATCCACTTATAGACAAAAAATACTTTTCCACTGGATGTTTGAGTGCCAACAAGCATTTGATTCAATCAAATAAGTGCTCTTGTCATCCCCCATCCTCAAGCATGTGGATCCTTCCAAACCCTATAATGTAGCATGTGATGCATCTTCTGCCATGGTAGGGGCTGTCTTGGTCTAGGAGCACAATGGGTGGAACATCTGGTTGCTTACTTTTCCCTCAAGTTTTCTTCCACTGAGAATCCTGGGCCATCTACAACAAGGAGTTAGCAGCTGTGGCATGGGCCTTGACCCACTGGTTATATCTCTTACAGGGTTCATCATGAGTTAACTGTGTGGACCAACCACCAAGCTCTCATATACTTCCACAAGCCACAGTAATTGGCACACCAGCAGGTGTGAACCTATCAGGATTTGTGTGGCTTCAACTTCAAATACAAGTTTGTGAAAGGAGGATTAGATATTCTCCCTGATTTTCTAAGTTGCAACCCCATCCTTTTCCCAGCCAATCAAGATGAGGTGATTCTTATCACAGTCATTCCCCCAACCCAAATCTTAGGCATTATACCACCCATGTTTTAAATAGCTGACTTAGTTCCAGATGCGCCCTTGATTTTGCAGGTCTTAGCAGCACAAATGGCATGTGTGGAAGGGGTAAATCTTTTGGAGTGTTTGTCCCTCCCAACTTCAAACATTCCCTATACTCTCTGGCTGAGGGGCTCATCCAGTTTTGGTCATGGGTGTGGGTTCCTCCTCTCCTCTAAGCTGAATTCATTCAAGCTCATCATGATTTCCTTGCAGTTAATTAGGGAACAAGAATTGCATTAATTTGGTTACATGTACCTATAACTGGCTGGGCTTATCAAAGGATGTTCCAGCTAGGTTGCAGACTGTTTGACTTGCATATGGGCAAGTCAGACTGTTCTGGTAGGAATGTTCTTCTTCAAACTTGCAGCAGGCAGAAGGGCTGTTGACATCAGAGTCTATGGAATTTATTGCTGAGCTACCCAGCTCCAAGGGGTTCACAGCAGTTATGATGGTTGTAGACCACTTTACTAAATACTCCCAGTTTATCCCATGCTCCCCACTATCACTTTCAAAGAAACTACCCACCTATTTGTGCACCATGAGTTTTCAATATTCAGCCTCCTGCAGGAAATTGTCAGTGACCATGGCCCCAAAGCTATGGTTCAGTTTTGGAATGAGCTCCTGGAAATCTTAAAGATTATGCCCTACCGCTCCTACTTTGTACTATCCACAGTTGGATGGTCAAACCAAACTAATTTAATTAGATCTTATAGCAGTACCTGCAGTGCTACGCTTCAGCCACTCAGGATACCTGTGTGGACAACCTTCCCCTCACCCAGTTTTCATACAATAATGGAACACATGCGTCCACAGGCTTCTCCTTGTATGAAGCAACCTTGAGATAGAATCCATCGTTTTCAGTTGGTCCATGCCTTTTCCCAGAGATACCAGCCACCACCAATCACTTTCAGCACTTGCATGCCACAAAGTCCTTGGTTTGATAGCACTTGACTAGGGCTATTTTTGATTATAAAAAATTCTCAGATTGGAAGAAACTCCCAACATACAAAATAGGGGTAGATTACATGTCATGTTTGACACATGGCACTTGTGCATGCAGGTCCTAACACATAAGTTTGCAAATAACCTCTCAGGCCCCCATCTGGTGACTTATTTGGGAAATGGTGCCTTTTATTTATGTTTGCTACCCCACTGAAAGCAAAGTCTGGTCTTCCATGTCTCTCAGCTGTCTTCATTTTTGGGGAGCAATTCCATTGGAAAAAGAGTCCATTATGATTGAGGTTTTGGAGAAAGCTAAAATTGAGGGCATCCTAATCTCCCAATGATCATACCATTTAATTAATAAATATATCTGCTTGGAAAGGCTATCCTGCCTATGAGAACAGCTGGGTTGGTGCACAGAACTGCGCTAACTTCTCGAAGCTTGTCAAGGCTTTCCATGTCACCCACCCAGATACTAACCATCATCCTCCAAAAATTGTTTTGCTAATGGCAATCAAATTCCCCAAGGCCCACAAGAATGTGGCCCTTGCTCAATTCTCCTGTGGTAGCGCCCCTTTGGCAAAAGGGAAGGATAATATAACTTCAGGGGAGTGCCCCTTCCATTTAGATCAGGGGGTGTTCCCTACCCCTCCCATCCAAGAGGGGGTCAAGAAGGCTGGTGGCCACCTTATCTCCCAGGGCAACCTCACTCATGTGGTGGACAAGAAGTGGGTTACAGCTTACCATTTGAAGATTCTGTACCCAACCACAGTTCTTACATATAAAAATTAATGCAGCAAATTGAGGAAATCTGTAGCAAGTTGGCAATAAATCAGCATCCACATGGGTAAAGGGCCCAAATATTAATTAACAGCAGCAAATCTTCATCTTTAATAGTTGACATATGCAAAACATTGGTAACAAGACCCCATGGGTGTGTACTTCCAGCATCAAAATTGGTAAATTTTGATGATTTGGTAATTATCAACAATGGCATTGAGCTATCAATGAATGTTGTCACCAGTTCTGACTCCTCCCTAAAATTATTAATAACAAGGCCTGATAGGTGCATAACTTTAATGAAGAAAGCGTTTAAGATTTAATCTTTGGTGAAACTTGCCAATGGCATCAAGCCTTTGTCAAAAGTTGCTATCAGTTTGGAACATTTCCAAAAAATATCAGAATCTCATCTAATAAATCACACTAGGTCAAACTGATGCAAATGTAAATGAGTGTGGGTAGGTTGGGTGCCCCAAACCTATTTCTGACCTCTTGGGATAACCCTTACATGGGGTAGCTGTGGAAGGTTCCCATCACCCATTTGGTGAGATGCTATCACATTAATTGTTAGAACAGAGGCAAATCTTCAATTCAGGCATCTGTAGACAAACTGAGTGACTCAGCCCATTGCTAACAATACTGAAGTCAGCTCAAACTAGGTTATATCTTTCCCTCTTGCTTGAAGTTTGTTAGGTTAGGCAAATCTTGAGGGCCCCAATCCTGAGCTTTCCTAAGCT
Organism: Massospora cicadina; assembly: GCA_022478985.1. Lineage (NCBI taxonomy): Eukaryota > Fungi > Entomophthoromycota > Entomophthoromycetes > Entomophthorales > Entomophthoraceae > Massospora > Massospora cicadina. The sequence continues at coordinate 117,163 of JAKSZP010001430.1, read as the reverse complement.
ATTCCCCAAATTAATTGTCTATTTAAGCAGTCTTAACACACTGTGAATATGGGCAGTTGATTTTCTACTTTTGAATTCAATGAAATTTTTGCACCTCAAATTTAGTATTTCTGTGACAAAATTTAAACCTCCCATTCTGATATCACTTTTTCTAGCACCCAAACTTATAGGCCCTGAGGCCATGACAGCCTGATTTGTTGCCAGGTTGTTGTTTACAATTTACTTTATATTGACGCTTGCTGGTGAATTTTAACAGCACAATTTAACATTGTTTGAGCAGCAGCACCTCTGGCATTTGGGCTTGCTTTTTGGGTGTTTGTGCAACCAGACTGGCTAGTCTGTTAAAATTTTATCTGCATTATCATGACAGATAATGTGTCAAGAAAGTGAACATATTTTGTTTGAGGTTGATGGTAATCACCTGTCAGCACCACCATCCTACCTCCAGTATCATGGGGTTGAGTAGGTCTGGAATTGCCAAGAGATTGACATGGAACTGGTGCCTATGGGCTGAGAAGTGTAGCGGCTCACATAGGGGCAGGGTGACCGTTGGTAACTTAAAGGCCTCATGATGGACATCCCCATGGTAACCGCCAGGTCTAATGCTTGCATCATTTTAAAATTGATAAAGTTTTCTGATGCACCCATGTCAATTAGAGTATTTTATCACTTCCCATCTGGAACCAACTGTAATGCCATGGTGAACAAGAAATAATCACAATCAATTTTAGTGAAGCTGTTCAAGGTGCATACTCCCACATAGGTGGTTGTAATCATGGAATAATCATGTGATTGGTTGAAACCTTAAGATGGAATTGCTACCACATGAGTATATGAAAGCAGGGTTAATTTGGGGTCTGATGAATCTGACATTGGGCATATGTGGCTAGGGTCTTTTTAATTATGGGATTAAGGAGATAAATCTCCTCCACCTTTTCCATTACTTTCATCTAGTAGGGGAAAGTGCAAGGGCCTCAGAATCATTGGTCTGAATAAGTGCCTGGGGCCCTGTCTGATACATCACCAGCCAAGTTTGTAAGTTTAGGTCTGTGTGGTTTGTTCTGGATTACTTGAATCCTTGGGCCTCTAAATGTGGGTTAAATGATTTGTGTGATAAATGGAGTTGGATGGTCATATTGTGTGGTATTGATAAAGAGTGCCTCACCATCCTGGACCATTGGAGGGACATAAGGAGTGGGGACCAATACCTCCAGCGCACAAGAGGGGACTCCTTGCTGATCAATTTCCAACAGACTAGTGTCAGCTGCATAGCTGTCACTGGAGCTTGAATTAAATCTGTTTCATTACTTAATTTTCCCTCATTGTCAAATATTATGAGTACCTCAATCTTAAGGGTGGATGGGGTTGGTTTGGTGTACCAGACATATGGCTTTAGGGTGCCTGATTTTTTGTAGGTCAGATTTCAGAGCGGGCCTCAATTTGCTAGGCTAGTTTGTAAGCCCCTCCAAGGTTTGGGATCCATTGTACCATGCCATGAGCATTCCCACTCCTTGGGTGTAAAATTGTGAAATGCAGCAATGGCAATGTCTCTGGTAGTTGGAGGAACTCCACAAGTTGATGGGAATTCTCAATATAGTTCTCCAAACTCAGCCAATTCTGGTTGTTGAAATAACTGGAACATGAGTTTCAGTCTTGATGCTGGAGTAGCCACCATTAATAAATCAATTATAAATAGTGAGGATGGTGACTCCCCAATGTGATTTTTGGTATAAGAGGGTGCAGGCCCATATTTTGGCCTCAACTTCCAAGGCGTCCAACTGGGCCAAGGATTTTTGGTTCTCAGAAGCCTTGGTGGTTCCATTTTAAAGTTGCTCACAATTTGAGCTCCATCAGAACTCCCAGCACCTGGTGAGCTACTTCATCCAAGGGGCAAGAGTTGAGCCCTATCATCATTACATTGCACAATTGAGCACTTGAGGTAGGAAAATTAGTTGCACTGCTCAATCAAGCAGTACTTGCTTGATGGCATTTATTGGCATCACCTATGACTATCAAATCAGAAAGGTGCGCATAAGTCCATATAAGCTAATTTTAGCTGTTAAAGAGCCCAGTAAAGAAGATTTTGATCCAATGACATGACAGTAGCGTTAATTGGCTGGGTTATTATGTCAGACAACTGATGTGCTAAAGAAAGACTTGGCTTCCATTAAGGGTACTCCAATACTCACAATAGGATCCAAAGTCCACAAGGCATTGCTGTTCTGATGATGTGCAAATAAGAACCATGCATGAATGAATGCAGAAATTATTGGTTATGAGCATCATTCCTTCAGACCACTAAGCAGAGTGCTGGCAGTAAGCTTGACCATGCTTTGCATATGGAGGTCAAACTTCCTATATTAGCAGAAGATGACTGTTCTGCCCACCTGAGATTTTCATTTGGGCCATACTCCTACCTCATTTAGATAAGCACTTGATAACGTGAGGTGGCAATAGTTTCATCAGTTTTAATTCTAACTGTTTCACATCAAGTAGCATCCACCAAATTGTTGTTCCTGTTTCCTCCATAATTGGTGCAGATGGGATTGAGTGATGGATCAATTTGCCCCCCTTATCTTGCAAGGGCCATACTCTCACTCTTTTAAATTTTCACTTGGTACTGGATAATAATCACTTTGTTGGGTTAATCTTAACATTGTCTCATAAAGTAGTGACTGCCAAATTAGTGTCTTTGCTTTCATAAATAATCATGATACATTAAATTAAGAGTTTTGATCATTCCACCCACTTTGATACTCTATAAATTCATTATCCTGAGCAGGAGCATCATGTGAAACTTGTAGGGGATGAATAATAAATGTTTCTGCACTGAGAGAGGCAATAGCTGAAATAACTGATGTGATGACCATGATTATTACTGATACAAATGAGTATGGGTCTATATTGGTTGAGTTGGTTCTTTTGGGACAGCCATGGTAGTTAAAAATTATTAAATTTATAAAGAAATTTTATCAAAATCAAAGATTTAGTAAAGATATGACAAAATAACCCAGCACTCTACCATCATCAAAGCACTGTGTTTTTATAGTTGGAGGGAATTGAGGGGTGGGAACTGTAGAATATTTCTTATAACAGAATGTGTGACTCTTCTCTGAAAACGCTGAGACTTTTATATTATGACTCATCTTGCATATTGTGCATGCCTCAATTTGCAGTTCCTGCTGTCAAATTTTTTGCTTCTGTTGGGGTTCCAGCATGTTTGCATATCTCACAATTTTCTTAACAAAATTTCCTTATCCTCAGAGAGGTCTTTGCTGGATTGATTTATGTGCTGGTGCTTCTGTCATGACTTCAATCTCAATATGGCCAACTGTGCTCAGATTTTGTCACAGATTTTTCTAATTATTGTGAAATAGCTTCAGCTTAACTGAACTCTACAGCTAAATCAACCTCTTTCAGTTTTTTGACTTGTTGCAAAATTGAGACAAGAGCCTTAGCAGAAATCCAATGCTCATCAAGGGTGTTCCTTAAATCCACTATTTTTTAATGGAAGGGCTTAGGATTGTTCCCCCTTTTTCAAATAAAAGGGTTAAATCAAACAATCCAATTCTATGGGTGCATCAGGGATCCTTACAATGAGAACCTTCACAAATACTATATGTGAGCCCAACAGATCTATACAAATAACAGAAGATATTCTTGATCCTAGTTCTTAGCTACTTGGCAAGGCATAACCGGAGAAAAAGAGCTATCTACCTGACTGACTCTCAAAGAACCCTCAGTAGAGAAAACTTTGGCACCAGCCACATAAGCACCTCCACCTTGGGCAGCTACCCAGTAGTCAACAAAGGCACCAACAGATTTATGTACATTGGTTCCTCAGAGCATCTGACTTGACCACCCAAATATTCCCCCTGAACACAGAACAGCAGGTTGATGAGGTGGGACAATGGCTGCGGGGACAAAAAACATATGCACACCTGTGAGCCATCCAAGCTGGCTTGCCTGCAGAGAACCAGAGGACCCCAACTGTTCTATATAAGGGCTGGGAAAAGACCATATTGCTATTAGGGTGATGAGATAATTCCTAACTGGGGTGGAAAGCTTTTGAGAAGAAGATGAGTTATCTGCTTATGACACAAAACCATTACAGCACCTTTCTCACTGAGGAGGGTGAAGATGGACCAGAACAGTGATCATTTCATTATATCATGAAGCATGCTGATAATAATAAGACTAGTTTTATACTCTGAGTGAGTGAACACTTAGAGCCTTAGCCAGAATACCTCAAGTATAGCCATTCATATTATGAATAGAAAATAAAAAAACTAATTGCAAGAACTAGCCAGGGATTTCCAAAATTAGAAATCATTGCCACTAAATGATAAATGGCACTTTAAAGCTCATAAATAAACATGGATATTTTTAAGAATTTTATTAAAACCAAAATGGTGGAAAGGGAAACATTGAGTGACAGCAATACCTGTTAGGATCACTGCCCTATATGCTTACTAAATGGAAAACTAAAGCTAAGCATACAACCATTGAGAATATTTTGTGATTTAGATTCATTATTGTCATTCTAAATAATTTTCAATACTATGTCAAATCTAACCATCTTGTTCAGATTAACATTGAATTTGCTAGTGAGAATATTCACTCCACTGCAAACATGCTTGGCATGATGATGGTGATGCTTTTTGAGGATGGCAGGTTGCACCTATGGCCAGGCCACATATGGCCAGCTCCATTGGGTCAGAAAGGGATTAAACACACTCATACCTTTCAAGGACAGGCTCATTGGGAAACTGCTGGGAAAACAAGGCAGATGGAAATCTTCACACCTGAAACTAACTTGGTTACTTTATTTTTGGCAGAATGTGACTCAACCTCCCCAGCGGAACTTAAACCTATGATTACCCCTCCTGGGGTACATACTAATTATCTTCTGCTGGCGCTGGCTTTTTCCCTCTGCCATCTCCTGGCACAACTTCTAAATTTTGCCCACAATTCTTTGGTAGTGAGAATGGGTGGACAAGGCATGATTTTCAGAGGATATGCTGTTACACATCTCTCATTTACTACATGGGTGAGATAGCTAGGGTGACAAGAGGGACAGCTTCTAGTTTCTTACCCTTTTTTGTAAGAATTTGGAATTTCTTCCAGTCTATTGCAGGGGTTGTTTTCCAAGGCTTAAATTTTGGTGCACAAGCAACCTGGAAAAGACTTTTTGCATCAAAGTTGGTGACCAAATGCCTACACCAATATAGCAAGCTATGTTTCAACCTGCTATGCCTGATAAGTCTATGACAAGAACCCTAATACACAGAAGTCTTTAAATCTAATAAAACTAAAGTACTACTCTAAATAAGTTTTTAACTTTATAGGTTCCCTCCAAGAAGCCAAAGTCTAGTCCAAGTGTATCATAGTGGCTTTCAGTTACTATACCAAATGATCTATGAAAAAAGCATTGTTAAAAGCATATGCCAATACTACTGCCAAGATATTATGTTAATTATCTATTGTGTATAGACCCCCAAGATGTTCTTAGCCAACTAAGGATCATTTTTAATACAAAATTATACAAAAGATAATTGGATAAGTTGAAATCTTTTATTTCTTCAACAATTTATAAAATCTATGGTGCAATGGACTTGGTAAATATTTATAATTGTCAGCTGATGTAATAGTAAAAATGCAGCGCTATAAGTATCCTAATAGTTAGCAAAAAGAATCCTATTATCCTATAGTTCATTATACTCAAATTTATACCACAACTAGATGCACCCTTCACAAATTGCTATAGGCATCAGATTTACCCCAACAATCTAGCTAAAAAATTAGCTGCCCCAACTAACACCGCTCTTAACTTAAATCTACTGCACAGAAACTGTTCCAGAAGCATGTAGAGAAGATAAAATTAAATTATGATAAAAAGAAAAGTTTAAATAAGTTTTAAGTAGAAGACCTTGTCCGGGTATATAAATTAAATTAATCAAATCAGTCTAAGAATACTTGCCTCCATTTTAACTGACTATCAGGATTTGAAAGCATTATATTATGAGTATTATAACTTGGAGACCCTCAACAAAATTCCCTACCAGCTCATCATCAATGAGAACTATCTTAAGCTGTATCTCCACAGAAATGGGAGAGTGTCATATATAGTTTGCAAGATCAATCTGTGCATGTCACTTAAACTGCTCTTTGCTTAAATCTATTCTTGCAAGATCAGCAGTTTAAAATATTATTAATGATTGTGAAGAAAACCCCCAATCTTCCTCTATTCAAGGTACTAAAAATTTTAATAAGTGTTAAGTTTTTATTTCATTAAATTATTTTCTTATCTACATAGATTGTAGACTTGTGGATTGTTCACCTAAGCCGTGGTTTTCCTCATACAGCGTATAAGAAATAGCAAACCCAAATATTCTAATTTTTTGAAAACATCGGTACATCTAGCACTGGCCGTCGCAAGTTTTCCACATATTGGAACCTTTAAGACGGTAGTTCCTATCATAATTCGAGCAAGCAAGTTCGGTTAATCGAAATGTGATGCTGACAATTAATTGATGAGTTGTTAAGTTGAAGTACTTATCCATATTACGATACTTTTTTCAGTAATATCCATCCCCTGGTCGGCTTACCTCGAATAAACACAATATTACGATACTTGAACCTGTAAAGTAGATGAGTTAAACCTTAACTCTTAGGCGGTAAAACAGATAAAACCTAAAGAATATTTATGGAGCTACCTGATTCAGTGGTAACAATAAGTGCTGATCCATCGAGGCCAGATAAGGTTTGGTATTTTGATATTATTGATGAGTGAGAAATTTTCCGCTAATTTTGTTTTTGTAATTGAGATAGCTTGGTTGTATGCGAGATGAGAAGATTGTCACTTTCCTCTTCCGAGAATAGTCATAGATCCTTTACGTTTTTAGCTTATATTTAAAACGCCTATTATTTGGTGGTGGCCGTCTTTTTTGCAAAGATCTGAGATAAGGTTTTTATGGTTTCCCATGGTTTTGCTACTTTAAATTCGAATGGATTTTTGGTTTACTTAACAGATTTCATTAACCTTTATATTGTTTCATAGTCTTGTTTGAAAGTTTCTCAATGTTTACACTGAGTTATCTCATTTCGCTTATGATTACCCTTTTCACATCTGTTTTCAATCCCATTTATTTTCAAAAATGCAAATGAAATATCTTTTTCTCCAACTCATACAACTCCCCGAAGTTGCTGCCAGCTCTCCCACCTGTCTTCGATGAGATCAGCTCTTTAGAGGAGCTCCAGGAAAAGTTTCTTCTCCCAGACTGCCGAATCCCGAGGAACAGCCTCTCGGAATTTCAGTCGTAGGTTATCCTCTTTTTATTACTTTCTCTATTTTTACACTGTGGGCTTGAACTTTTTGATGCTCACTTTACCTATATATAGAAGAATACCGTTTAGTTAAGGGTGTTTGATATCGTGTGGTTGCTTTTTTGTTTGGCTTATAATAATTGATTTAGGGTTGCTTTGATTCTTTATTACTTTTTAAAACAAAAGGAGTTTAAATAAATTGATGTCGTAAGAAGGTTAAAAATCAATAAAAGCTTGTGATCTAAATAGCGGTAAAAGCTGAATAAAGCTTGTGGGCAAACGGCAACGAATTGACGGTAATGATTGGATCAGATGCACCCGTACTATTTGATAATAATGATAAAATATCATTGTTTAGTTGGCTTTCTTTAGCTCGAACTGAGGCGCGCATTAATGTGCCGATTTCTACGCAGTTCAAACTGGAGAAATTTAATAGTTGAAGTTTTTAAGCTTAAGTCATGCATAATTCGTATAGGGTTTTAACTTGGGTTAATTTAAATTTATAGCTCTAGAATTGGGATTAAAATAGCTGCATTTACAAAAGTTGTATTGTACTAATTTTGAGGGACTAGTTTGAATTAAGCATCGTTTGGGTTGCCGCTCAGGCTAAAACTTCAATAGTTTGCGGTGATTGGGGGTTTTGCGGGGAGTTGAATACTAAGGCCATAACTTAGAGTTGATCTCGAAGTGGGGTTGGGAGATGTGCACACCTACCTAGAAGATCCACTTGTCGTTTCTCCACGTCAAACCACCTCCCTGATTCCATCAGCCTCGACATCGATAGCGTCAGCTGGGTTGCCCACTAGGCTGGATTTGAAACTTCAAAGGTCTATTGGTGGGAATAGGGTGGTTAAGGAGGTAAGCTTGTCTTTTTTCTGAAGTTGATCCATATAGGTTTTATTGGAAACTGAATTGGAGGAGAGAAAGGTTGGAAGGGATTTTGTTCGAGGATCCATTTCTCAGGCGCCTTTTTTGCCTGGTGGGTTAAGAAGATTGGATGGTTTCTAAGTTTAATTAGGTGGAGTTGAAACGGCGTCTGTTGGCGTTGATTTGGAGGAAGTGATGGCGAGCCTAGACGCTTTGTCGATCAATGGTAAACGTGCTTCATAGAGCGATCTAAAGCCTTAGATAAGCTCCACCATAAGCTTCAGGATTTGAACGCGGACTCCGCCTTGATTCCGAAACGGGTGAAACGGGTAGTCGCTCGATGGGGTTCGAACCTCCCATGGAGATCGCGAATATATTGAGTGGATTCGATGGACTTGAAAATCCCTTGAGTGGAACTGATGAATCTGAAGTGGAGGAAGTTTTGGCGGAGGATGAGGTTGTAAAAGCGAACCAATCTTCTTATAAAGAAATTGATGAGCTTCTCCCGTCAAAGGTAGCCTTTAGATTGGATCTGACGTTGTAGGATGAGCTGTCGACGGTCCAAACGGCCACGGCACACCCCAATCCCTCGCGACATGAAGGATGGGCTCAAGAAGTTAGGCTTGACAAATTGCCTTTGGACTACCTTCAGGTCGTACCCCAACTAGCCCACGACTTCCCGTTTGAGCTAGATTTGTTCCAGAAGCATGCGGTGTACCATCTGGAAGCCGGCGACTCGGTATTCATCGCAGCTCATACGTCGGCAGGCAAAACCGTAGTGGCGGAGTACGCCATCGCTCTGGCCTCCAAACACATGACTCGAGCCATCTACACTTCCCCCATCAAGGCCCTGTCCAATCAGAAGTTCCGGGACTTCAAAGCTACGTTCGAGGACGTGGGCATCTTGACAGGCGATGTTCAGATCAACCCCGAGGCAGCGTGTCTAATCATGACCACCGAAATCCTGCGGTCTATGCTTTACCGTGGGGCCGATGTGATCCGTGACGTGGAGTTTGTGATCTTTGATGAGGTGCACTACCTCAACGATGTGGATCGAGGCGTCGTGTGGGAGGAGGTCATCATCATGCTCCCACCTCACGTCAATCTCGTTCTGCTCTCGGCCACCGTGCCCAACACCTTGGAGTTTGCGGAATGGATTGGTCGTACCAGGCGCAAAAACATCTTCGTTATCTCTACGCCGCGGCGCCCCATTCCGCTTGAGCATCATCTGTATGTCAACAGGGAGCTATTCAAGGTCGTCGATGATCGCGGACTCTTCCTTGACTTGAACTGGAGGGCCGCAAAGGCCGCGCTAACCAAAGAGGAGCCGACCCCTCAATCCCAGTCTCAGCGTGGACGCAGCGTGCCACGTTCCCAGGCCTCTTATGGAAACTTCAGCTATCGCACGGGCGAGAAGCAAGAGCAGACGCTATGGACACACATGCTCGGCTTCCTCAAGAAGAAAAAGCTGCTGCCCGTCATTGTTTTTACCTTCTCCAAGAAGCGGTGCGACAGCAACGCCGCCAGCTTGCCCAACCTGAACCTTAACTCCGCCACCGAGAAATCCGAGGTGCAGGTGTTTGCCAACCGAGCCTTAAGTAAGCTGCCCCCCATCGATCGAGATCTTCCCCAGCTGCTGCGGATGGTGGATTTGCTACGGCGTGGGATTGCGGTTCACCACAGCGGGCTGTTGCCCATTGTCAAGGAAATGGTGGAGATGCTTTTCTCGCGCGGGCTTGTCAAGGTTCTGTTTGCCACCGAGACTTTCGCGATGGGGGTCAACATGCCGGCGCGCAGCGTGGTCTTCAACGGCCTCCGCAAACATGACGGCACCGAGCTGCGCTACCTGCTGCCTGGCGAGTACACCCAAATGTCGGGGCGTGCTGGCCGGCGCGGACTTGACAAGGTGGGTACGGTGATCATTGTTGACGCTGACCAGGTGCCCGAAATGGTCACCCTGCGTCATATGATCTTAGGCAAAGCCACCCGATTGGCCAGCCAGTTCCGCCTAACCTACAATATGATCCTGAATCTGCTACGGGTAGAGGCTTTAAGGGTTGAGGAAATGATCAAGCGTTCCTTTGCCGAGGACGCCAGCCAACAGCAGGCCCCACAGCAGGAGCTCCAGCGCAACCTTCTACAGGCCGAGCTGGATAGGCTGCCCGCTCTGGATTGTTCCCTTTGCGCCAAGACAATTGAAAAATTTATTACTGCTAACGCGGCAGCTCGCTGGTCGGCTTGTCACCTCGCGACCGAACTGGAACGCTGCGCCGGCCGCGAGCTACTAGGCGCCGGCCGAGTCATCGTGGTGGATACTGAAAAGCATCACAACTGTGCCGCCACCATCGTCCGTCCCGCCATCCGTGGCCAGCTCCTGACCAATACGCGCTCGGGGGCTCGTGGGCGCACCTACCTGTGCTTGATACTGTGTGAGGACGCGCAAACTTTGTTCCCGCGTCCCTACAATTCACTTGCCATACCTGCCCAGCCGAACTGGACGCTGTGGGAGGTCGAGGTTAGCGAGATGACTTACATCACCCCCGAGGTGATCACCATTGAGAGGGCGCGCGTGATGCAGGGGGCCGACAGGGCACGCGCACAAATTGCTGAAGCCCTTCACACTTTGGCTCAGTCGTGGGGCCCCGACGTCCCCTATATCACCCAACGCCCCAAAAACCTCGATATCAGCTACTGCTCGGCATGGGACGAACGCACCGAAGCGTTAAATCGGCTAGCAAATCTTAAATGTGCAAGATGCCCCGACCTTGAGCAACACTTTGCGCTCGCCGCTACAAGGCGCCGGATACAGACCGAAATGCTCACGCTCAGCGAGGCCCTCGCTGGCGTCAACCTCGACCTGCTTCCCGAGTATCACCAACGTCTCGGCGTCTTGAATCATTTGGCATTCACCCAGGACATGACCATCACCCTTAAGGGACGCGTCGCGTGCGAGATCAACTCGGTCAACGAACTGGTCCTTACCGAACTCATTCTCGAGAATTTCTTTGGTCGGTTTGATGCTGAGGAGGTCGTGGCGCTGCTGTCTTGTTTCCTGTTTAAGGAGAAGTCTCGCTTTAGCAAGGGCGCTATGGTTGGAGAGGATTCCCGCCTCACGCCGCGCTTGGTGGAGGGCTGCGATGCCATCGTGGCCGCGTGCTACCAAATCGCTGAGGCGCAGAACGCCTGCGGGCTTTACGCTATGTCGCCCGAAATGTACTGCGAGAGTGAAGTTAATTTTGGGCTAGTGGGCCCAGTTTACGAGTGGGCTCGTGGCATGCCGTTTAAAAGCATCACCCAGATTTCTGAGGTTGCTGAAGGTAAGTAGTAGGGGGTTTACTGATCTTCTAGGCTCTATCGTCCGCTGCATTACTCGCTTGGATGATACCTGCCGGGACGTCCGCAACGCCGCAAGGCTCATCGGTGACACCGAACTCTATACCAAAATGGAGGATGCCCGCAACAAAATCCAACGTGATATTGTCTTTGCCGCCTCGCTCTACATTTAAAAATTATCAGCTTGTTTCCATATTTGGGTATCCAATCATTTTGATAGCCTTTTACTTTTCCCTAGAAATTTTTCTATTATCCTATATAAAGTTAATTTATCATGGGTGGGTTGTACCCAGGTTAATCAAGTTTCTCTCAATCTACGTTTAGAGCCATTTATTATCTGTACAGAGGCATGCCTTAAGGGTATACCGATAGGGTAATTTACATCGCTCAATCTAGGATCAGTTTTATTCTCATATACCACCCTTAGTACATCAAATGCCAAATTATGTTTAGAGTTTGAGTTGGATTCTATTTTCATGCCTCATTAATATAGAACAAAAGGACAAAAAATAAAAGTTTCTTACACAATTATCCAGCCTTCATGATACACAACTGAACCAAAAGGCAACTAAAGGTGTGCCCTTTTAGGTCGAAGCATTCTCCTGTGTAAAGTTGTAAGAAGCACCACATTTAGATTCAGCTTTATTGTTTCTTGTTATTTCTGGAGCATATAATATTGTGGGGTGGTTGAAAAATTAAATAGGGAGTGGGACAAATTACTATTTCCCCAATCTATAACTATATTTTAGGGTGTGGCTTTAAATTGAGGGGCTCAATTGTATTTACTTAATACTGACAGCATATTCATTCTGTTTTATTTTGATTAGTACTCTTTTTAATATAAAACTTAGACTAATGGCAGATAGCGATATCTGGTCATCAGCTACCTGAAATAAATGTATGATTATATTCTGTGGATTATCCTTAGACAAATATACCACACCAATTATAAAAAAGGAGCAAATTTCAGGAAGAGTGAATTGTTTATAATATTCTTCTGCCTTAGCATCAAGAGAGAATATAATTCTTTTTATATACTTTCTAGTATAAGAAATGGATTATTAGCTTTAGTACTATATTTATCTTAGCAACATTTTAAATAAAGGTTTAGATGGGGGAAATTTAACAAGGCTTGCATTCTATCATTAAACCACCATTTCTTTTTTATAAATATAGGAGTAACTTATAAACTTCTAACATTTAAGTTTAGAGCATTTTTTTAAAAATAATTGATCTAAATGAAAACAACGTATCTTGCTTTTTTAAAACATTTATTGCATGACAAATATCTGAAAATACAATACTATACTAAGCTTGTTACTTTTTTGAGAATTAATAGCTATAATGTGTAAGCATATAACACTTGCTCATTTATAGATTATAAGCAATTATACTTAAACTAAGCTAATATCTTAATGATAACAGTTTTTGCCCTTAAAATATAGTTGCTTGCCAAACAGTTAAAATATAGTTCTCATTTATTTTAAAAATTTTACTTACAAAACAAATATTAACATACTAGCATTCAAATACCCATGCTTTGCTACAGTTTTTATAACTTACAAGATAATTCAAATAGATTGATTTGGACATTATATTAAGGATAACCACCAACTACTTAGACAAAACTAATTGCCTTATCAAGTAAAACAAAAACCAACATGGCCAAAATAATTTAGTCTATTATATTTGGCCAGAAGGGTGCTTAGTCTGGTAGGGCAACTCCTGCTTCCACCCTAGTACAAGTTTTGTTCTATATAAGTTCAAAACCTGTACTGGCTATAAAATTCTCAGTGTGGTATATTTGTCCCAAGCCAAACTACCTCAAATACTTTATTAAATTAAACAGATAACCAACTGCTTGGCTAAAATCAACTGAACTTATCAAAGCAACTAAAAATGACTAACTGATTGCAAAACTAACTGAACCTACTAATCACCCAAAAAACAATCACTTAACTAAAATCAAAGTAAACTCATTAAATCAGCCAAAAACATCAACCTCTTGGTCAGATGCAATTGAACCTACTAAAATAACCAAAGACCACCAACTACATACTCAAAACCCATTAAACCTATCAAATCAACCAGATTGCCAACCACTGCACAAAAAAAACTTATCAAATTGAATAAATAACACCAAATTGATAGCCAAAGTACTTTCATATATAAAAATTATTAGTGTATATATTTGAACATCTTCTAAACTACTATATAAATTTTGACATAATTTACCTTTTATATTTTAAGGTTTATGGGAACCAAACTAGGCAGTTTTACTTTAAATTTTTAAAGATAAAAAATTAAAGATTAGGCAGCAATTTTGTTAACAAATGGACAATTAGGACTCAAACAACTGTATCCTAAGTAGTAAAAGTGTAAATTAATTGGACTGTATTAATTAAATAATCTCATATCTTTGTCTTTTTGTCCAAAACAAAATCAAAGAAAATGTAAATACATTACCTATAAAATTTACAATTCATAACTATGTTAGCTCAGTATTTTTATATTTTAGTTTTAAATATTACCTTCAATATCAATTTTAAACTAACTCTATATAAATAAAAAACATTGTGTGTATATGAGGGATTGATCAACATTTTTCTCATAAACTAATGAACATATCTAAATTAAGATTTGCACAAGTATTCTATAATTTGAGTAACCTATTTATCATGTTTTACTACAGAAAGCATAAGACTATATAAAGTAAATATATATATAAGATAAAGATATAAATAATTTATTGAAATTGATATGTTGTTTTAGCTTAGAAGTTTGATATTACTTGAATGATTTGGTAGTCTAAATGATTTTTTAAGAAGTTTGGGGTTACTTGGGTAATTTGATAGGCTCAATATTTTTATTTAAGCAGATGTTTATATGGTCATTTTGATATATTATTTGGTTTTAGCTATATAATAAATATCATTGGGCAATATAAGATCCAATTAGGTTTTTCAAACAGTTGGTGATTTAGTTAAATTGACTAGTTCAATTGATTTAGGCTATCTGGTTGGTGGGTTTCAGTTGTCTATAAGTTTAATTACTTTATATACTTATCAAAGGCCATCTACCAATCAGATAACTGGATATTCAACTAGTGAATAAAAATGTTCTGGTGAAAAGTGTTATAAATTTATTAATTGTAAGCTTCTGCCCAATCCTTGCCAGAATCAGTTAGCTTAAAGTAATGATTTTACTCCAAATATCCAGCTAAATAACTCAGATCAAGTTGACAAGGTTGCTTTGAACCTCTCTAGTGGAATAGGCCCACAGACTTGGAAGTCTGCCAAGCACTACCTTAAGAGTTAATGCTACTGCATAAGAAACTTTCACCCCTTTTATAGACTTGAAGGAGGTATTGTGGGATGAAAATGTTTTACCAGCTAATCATTCACTATGAAGTCTGGTAATCAGCCAAAATAAAACTATTTTAAAGTTGGATGATTAAGGAGATTCTATCAAGATGTTACCCTATAGTTATATTATCCCTATATTTAACCCAACACTCAAAATTTATCTCTATTGAGATAAGATTTTTAAGAGTTCTGGTAGACCAAATTGCTAATTAACTAAATTAAGTTCTCTGCCCATCAAAAATTTACTCATATCCCTATATTAGCTTATAAGTATCATAAATAATAAATGATGTTAATTTAATAAAGGATCACTTGTTTTGCCATCCTAAAAGTGATAATATATTACCCATTTTTATTAATTTACATATAGTTATAATCAACTTTTTATTCCAAAATCTTGAAACAGCAGTTGTAAGTTTTTTTACTCTAGTGCCTGCTAATTTGTTAAGATCCTTTGCCAAAAGCACCTGCAAACAACCAAAATGCAAAGATTCCAACACTACCAATGTTAAAGCTAATTTTTTACATGTATATGTCTATAGCTGAGGTGTGCTCAAAATCTAGGTAATAATATGCTATAGTAGTGTGACAAGCTCATTACTATGGAAGTAAATGTAAGTTTAACATATTTGAACCAATAAAAGTAAATTGTTCTATAAAAAGTATTCAGTGATCAGTAAGATTAGAATATAATCAAACCAAAAAAAGCTAAATCAACTAAATTATTATAGATAATGTCATGGATGAGGCTGTTACTGGTCCAACAAGTCATTCCTCAACCAGTGGACTGAACAAAAGTAGCCCCCAAACTGGTGGAGGTACAGATGACCAACCCACTGCAGATGGGGGTGATTGTAGCCCTTTTATAGATGTGGGCTAAAAAAGAAATTTTTTCAGTCAAATTGGGATGACATCATATAAAATAATCCCTGACCTCACAATTCAGAAGAGTTACTTTTTGAAGGTGACATTACCACTGAAATATAGTATAAAAATTGACCCCTTTATGTCAGGGAAACTGGAGCGCAGGAGGTTGCTGGAGGGAAAGACACAGGCCAAAGGGGACACAACAAGGCCAAGTGACCCAACAAAATGCAGAGATGTCCTAAACGGTCAGTATTGTGTTTCCAAATAGATCTGTGGAACAAAACGCACACCAAACTGGCCACAATCATCAGGGACATGAGGCCCTGGGAGCTGGAAAGGGTGGCAAATATTTAGGGCAAAAGGCAGCAAAATAGGAGGTGGCAGAGCTGTGGCATAGGTGGCAGAGTAGGTGGTGGACTTAGGTACAACAGTAGGGGCAAACCAGAGCAGAAAACGGACTCCAGCCATTACAAAACTCTGTAGAGTTGTTTTTTATTTGGAAAAAAAACCAAAGTACAGAAGATGTGCCCAAAATCCTAAACTTTATTAGAATGATCAGTTTATCTGAGAAAAGCAAAGCCTTTCTCATCTTGGAACCAAATTTATAGAGGGTTGCTTCATGAAGATTCCAGTGGTTATTGGAATCTGATATGAGCTACAAATTCATTATTTTTCAACAAATTCAAAATTTTTTGAATTTGGCCAGATTCCAAAACCTCATATCTTGTGATTTTTTGGGTCTTGAGTTTTATTTCTGCCTTGGTTTGTGTCTCAATTAAGCCGTTTTCCTCAGCCCTGGCTGGCAAAGCCAAAACCCATTTTTTGTCAATGATCTTAGGACATTGATGACCCTTAGGGGTTCTGGTCTCTGCCCTAAGGGCTTGTTGGATTTGGCTTTAGATGGGCAATTAATTCCAGAAAAAATGTCACTAGCTGTGACATCACCCTCCACTCTTGGATGGGGTTCTACACCACCTGAGGGGACATTGGCCAAGGCAAAGTTCTTGTGGAGAGTGAGTAACTTTATGGCAGCTAAAGAGGCTTGGGAGGCAGATCCTGCAGCATCTGGGAATCTAGAGTGGAAGTCATGAATTAGGTTCTGAGCATTGGTTATGTCCTAATAAGATACCCAGCTGTTCTCTGTCTCATCATATCCTTTCCAGGACACCAAGTATTGCAGATGGTGCCAGGATAGGCAAAAAGTAAGAATAGCATCAATCTTATATTGGGGTTCACCATCCACTATCACAGGATCTGGGTGAGGTGGCATGGGACCATTGAAGGGGGTCAGGAAGCATTCATGTAAGGTGCTGAACACTTTGATTGAGGGGGGTAAGTCAACCTGGTAAGCTGATGGGCTCACTTTCTTGAGGATCTTGAAAGGTCCAACACGCTTTAGACCTAACTTGTGGCAGGGTTGCTTCAGGTAGAGATTCTTGGCATTGACCATGACCAAGTCACCAGGCTTATACTCAGGTCCTTTACAGCGCTTTTGGTCAGCATATGCTTTGTAGATCCTCACAGCATCAACAAGATGGTCCTTCACTGCCTGATGTATGTCCCTGAGCTCTTTAGCATGCTCAATGGCAGTGATGATGGTGGACTTAATCTGCAAACTTAGGTTGAAACTGGGGTTGTAACCTTAGTTTGCAAAGAAGGGGGAAGTGCCTGTAGAGGAATGGGTAAGGTTTTTATAAGCAAATTGCCAGTGGGAGGTGAGAGGACCAATTGTCCTGTTCAGCATTGGAATAACTATGCAAGAATTGCTCCAAACCTTGGTTCACCCTCTCCATCTGTCCATCTGACTGGGGTGAAAGGCTAAGGAGTGGCAGGGGTGGATACTGAGGATGGTAAGCAGGGCTTCCCAGAACTGAGCGGTGAATTGTGAGCCCCAAGCACTGATAATTTTCTTGGGGAGACCATGTAAGTAAAAATGTAATCTATAAATAGGTAGGCTGTCTCAACTGAAGTAATGATGGTGTTGCAGAGGTTGAAGTGGGCCATCTTTGTGAAATGGTCCACCAAAACCATTATTACATCATAACTCTGGGACAAAGGAAGTTCCACAATAAATTCAACAGATACTGATGTCCAAGGGCCCTCATCAGCTTGGAGGGGAACAAGCAATCCAGCACTCTTCAGGTGGCTCAGCTTTGACTGGTTACAGTCAAGCAGGACTTTGTGAAGTTTGCCACATCAGTGACAATATCTTTCCAACTGTAGGAGCGGCGGACTAACTCAAGCGTCTTGTTCTTGCCAGGGTGGCCAGCAGTTGGAGGGTCATGAGCTTTACGGATCACTTCCTCATGCAGTGGTCCAGGAGGTACCCACCACTTGCCCTGATGGAGGATGACCCCATCCATCAACTGGTAGCCTTTGTCCAGGGATTTGCCATTTCTATGACAGGCCTGCTTAATATTATCATAGTCAGCTGACAGAGGTTGGGACAACCTAATACAGGAAGGGGTGTCAGCATTACTTCCAAAGGTTCCATCATAAGCAGAGTGGGGAGTTGGACAGTGGGCTCTCCTTAACTTGTTCTGGCTTAATCAACACCTGGGTATTGTGGGTGTCAACTAGTGCTGGATCAGGTGCTAGAGCAAGGTTTCCAGGATAGAGCATCAGGTAACGTGTTCTGGGTGCCCTTAATTAAGTCATATTTGAAGTCAAACACTGACAGGATTTCTAATCACTGGGACTGATGAGGGGATAGCTTCTGGGGGGTGCAGTAGTACATCAAGCCTTGTGATCAGTATGGACAGAGAATGGTCACTTAGACCCATGCAAATGGTGGCGCCAGTGTTGTACTGCCTCCACAACTGCAAGGAGTTCCTTATCATATATTGCATAGTTGAGCTGCACCAGGGTCATCTTCTTAGAGAAGTAAGCAACAGGCCGTTCCACTTCATTCTCCCCCTCTTGTAACAGAGCAGCTCCCACCACAAAGTTGGAAGCATCAGTGGTGACAATGAAGGGGTAGCTGGGGTCTGCATGTACCAACACCGGGCTGGACAATAGTATGGACTTGATGGCGTGGAATGCAGCATTGCATTCATTTGTCCAGCTAAAAATCTTCTTCTCTGAAGCGGTATAGAGAGGGGCAGCAACTTCTGAAAGCTGGGGGGTAAACTTCTTGAGGAAGTTACATGTCCCAAGAAAGCTGCGTAACTCTGTGAGAGATGAGGGGGTAACCCAATCACAGATAGCTGCTTCCTTATCTGGAGTGATCATGTAACTATGGGAGAAGATAATGTTTCCTAAGAACTTGACCTTGGGTTGGAAGAACTCGCACTTGCTAGCCTTAATTGTAGGGTTTGCCTGTGTAAGTCTCTTCATGACAGACACAAGATGGCAGGCATGAGATTCTGCATCTGAGGAAAATACCAGTATGTCATCCATGTATGCAATCATGCATGTACCCATAAGATCTCCCAAGACAGTATCAATGAGCCTCTGAAAGCAGGTGGAAGCATTCTTCAAACCAAATGGCATAACCCTGAACTAATAGATACCTTTCCAAGAGCAAAAAGTGGTCAACCACTCCTGGCCTTCTTTAATGCAGATCTGGTTAAAAGTGTTGAGACAGTCAAGCTTGCTGAACACCTTAGCCTTCTCCATGTAGCGGGCAATCTGTTGCTCCAAAGGGAGCAGATGGGGGTCAGGCACTGTTACATTATTCAGATTGCCATAATCAACACCGAGATGAAGTGAGCCATCAGACTTCTTTACAAACAGGAGGGGGGAGCACACAGATAAGGATTTCTTAAAGATTTGACCCTTAGAGAACATGTTGTCTATCCAAGAGTCCAAGGCAGCCTCCTCCCTCAGGGACAAGGAGTAAATTGGTGAGAATATCTTGACAAGATCCACAGTCAACTTAAACTTAAAGTCAAACTTGGTGTGCTCAGGGAGTGGGTGGGCCTCTGTGGGATCAAACAGATCAGCATATCCACAGATGCATTCTGGCAGAGTAAGTGTTGGGGTCAGGGCATCAGTAGGTTGAATAGAGGCTAGGCCCACCTTAGGAGAGGGGCCCCACCTTCTGGGGAGCACCGTGGTGCTCTCATCTAAGCAAGGGATGGTAACTGTGACTCCACCAGGAAATTGTGCATGTATGGTAGAGTCTAGGAGGTTAGTGGCAATGTCAAATCAGCGCCACCAGACAACCCCTAAAATAACAAGATATAGGAGGTTATTTTTTGAGAAGAAGCTTTCAACAAAGTAACCATCACTGGTGATGAAAGGGACAGGTGTTAACACATGGTAACTTGGAATGGTTTGAGATGCACCACCCTTCACAAACTGACCAACTCCTAGGGGTAGCTCCAGGGCCTCTGCCAACTCTTGGTGGATGAAGTTTTCAGCTGCACCAGTGTCTACCAAAGTGAGTGCTTGAAAGCTCCTCCCTGAAGAAGAAAAGGTAGCCATAAACAAAAAGTAAGCAGAGGAGGGTTTATTTTCCTCAGAGCCAAGGGATGACAGGATGGCTCCAAGCCCAGAGGGTGGCATATAATGTGGAGTATCCCCAAAAGAGTTTTTTCATATGACTTCATATTGCCATAAAGTTGTCCACAGGACTTAAATGGTGTGGGGTAGCTTAATGCTCTATGTTCAGCGGGAGGAAGGTCTTTATCACATGATACTACACCAGTCAGGATAGCCAAGTTTTTGGTGGGGTCAGCCATGGCTATCTCTTCTTTGATCATCCTCTCATGGATCTCTACTCATTTCTGGATGGAGTCTGCCACAAGAGGTAACTCTGGAGTGATAAGAAAGAGTTGTTCAACTGGGCCAACTGGGATGACAGGTTGGGCAGAGGGCATAGGTTCTAAAATGGTAACAGCAGGTCCATACCCTGGAGGAAGTAAATGCTTTGAATCAAATGGGTGAGACTTACTAACCCCCTCTACTTTTGAGGACAAAAGTGAGGGGTACTCCATGGAGCGCGGTGGTGCAGGGCCAGTGGTGAGAGGACCCCCACCTATGATGGAAATTTCAGTCTCATCTTCCAGTGAACTCACTGCTGGTTCCAAGCGGTACTGGGAGATTATGGAAGTAGGGCCTTCTAGGATCAGGTTGGAAGTGTCCATACCAGCCAGTGTCTCAGCTGAATATATCACCACTGGATCAGAAACATGTTGGTGTCCCACAATGATGGAGGCATCAAGTTTTAGGATCTGGAATTCAGCGATACAATTAGGCTTGATGGCACAGAGGCTGATAGACAATAGGGATGCAAGGATGGAGCATGTCCCAGATAAGGAGGGGGTGGGTTATCCCATATGCCAAGGGAAGTACCAGTATTATCTAGGGACTTGCAGAGAAGGGCCATTTTCAACTGTTCAAGAGATTCCAACCTTGATGCTCACTCTTGAAACAGGCGCAAATTATTGAGCTATAGTGAGGTCTCCTTGGGACAAGTGTACAAATAAGTTATAGTCCTCAAAGGTAGCAGGGAGATACTCACAGGGCTTGACAAAGGTTTCCAACGCTGGGAAAGATTCCAGGAGGGATCTATTATTCTCACCCATGGAGAGTAACCATTGGTGAGCTCCCTCTGAAATTTTATGGAGCAGCAGCTGGAGGAGGAGGACATCAGCTAAGTCCTTGCCTTAAGACTTCAGGTGGGCCCTAAGGCTGGACAATGTGTTGAAGATCTCATTTTTGAATTTGGAATCCTGTGAAAAGTGGAGAGTGAGACTGGTAGTGGCAGGTACTGCACACCTTATGAGCATCTTGAGTGAGGGGAGCCATGCAACACCCTCAGCACACCCTTTGAGGAAGGTAACAACCAAGGCTAGAAGGGATACAAAAGTACCAGCCCAGTGGACTGCTTCAATGGGTGAAAACTTTGAGAGGATTGGGCTAACTCTAGCCACCCAACAATAGAAGAAACTCACAAAAAAATCTAGACTTTTCTCAGATAATGTCAGGGAAACTGAAGTGCAGGAGGTTGCTGGAGGGAAAGACACAGGCCAAAGGGGACACAATAAGGCCAAGTGACCCAACAAAATGAAGAGATGTTTTAAACAGTCAGTATTGTGTTTCCAAATAGATCTGTGAAACAAAACGCACATCAAACTGGCCACAATCATCAGGGACATGATGCCCTGGGAGCTGGGAAGGGTGGCGAAAAATCTAGGGCAAAAGGCAGCAAAATAGGAGGAGGCAGAGCCTTTGGCATAGGTGGCAGAGTAGGTGGCGGACTCAGGTACAACAGTAGGGGCAAACCAGAGTGGAAAATGGACTCCAGCCATTGCAAAACTCTGCAGAGTTGTTTTTATTCAGAAAAACCCAAAGTACAGGAGATGTGCCCAAAACCTAAACTTTATTAGAATGATCAGTTTATCTGAGAAAAGCAAAGCCTTTCTCATTTTGGGACTAAATTTATAGGGGGTTGCTTCATGAAGATTTCAGTGGTTATTGAAATCTGATATGAGCTACAAATTTGACATTTTTCAACAAATTCAAAATTTTTTTGAAATTTGGCCAGATTCCAAAACCTCATATCTTGTGATTTTTTAGGTCTTAAGTTTGATTTCTGCCTTGGCTTGTGTCTCAATTAAGCCATTTTTCTCAGCCCTGGCTGGCAAAGCCAAAACCCATTTTTTGTCAATGATCTTAGATAGGTCATTGGTAACCCTTAGGGATTCTGGTCTCTACCCCAAGGGTTTGTTGGATTTGGCTTTAGATAGGCAATTAATTCCAGAAAAAACGTCACTAGCTGTGACACTTTATATATCTTTAGGGGGACCAAGATAATTTGCATTCCTCCAATGACGCTAGGTTGAGCACACCAATTTATGCTGATATAACTACATGAGGTTCAAAAGTAAATATTGCCAAATATGGCAATAGTCCAATCTTTAGAGTCACTTGAAACCACAATGCAAGGCATATTGCTGGAGCGCCATTGCTTGAACCTGAAGTCAAGAAGGGTATTACCAAATTTGGTAATAAAACAATATCAAAGGGGGATAAATAGCCTAAAACTCAGAAGTGGGGACTAGTACAAAGGCCCCTGAACATCCAGGTTTATGGATAACTGCCATAAGATGGAGCTTTAAGTTACAAGAATTATCCCAGATAGATAAAACTACTAAAGCAACAGTCAGAAGATGTCTGATTAGAGAGTCTTGAATACCATATTGCAAACTAAATTTTTCAAATACTTTTTAATATACCAAGTATTTTTAGATCCTAAATTTCCCTTGAATTATAAATTAGCTTCACTTTTTTGTCACTATAAAAAACCTTTACACAGAATCTCAAGTTTAGCCTTTTGTTTTCACTTATATAGATTACAGTAAAGTAAAAACAAGTGCTAGTCTATGATTACCCAAATACTCAGTATCCAGTAACCAGTCTGAGATCTGCTCTGATTGAAAGAAGACACTTTCTATAACAATACATTAGAGCCAGGCTGCCAAGGGAAAGGTTGGATTAGTTTCAATTGAGTCCTGAGGGCCAATATATATCAAACATGTCAAAGAGTGTCTACAAGAGGTTTACCATAGGTGTGAACTATTTATCAGAGTGATCAATGTTACAAGGGTAGCATCAGATGATAATATCTTAGCAGAATGATTAAGGTGTTAGTGAAGGTTGTCTGGTGCATAATCAGTATAAAGTAGACCCCCTGAACAGTGAGTCAGCCTCACAGGCTAAGTAAGCTAAGGTCAGCTTTCTGACTGTTGTGCTTACTACAGGGATGGCACAATCAGGCCTAGAAATAATTATGAAAGTTCCTCTGAGTAATTTTAAAATCAAGTGAATATTAAAGTATAACATAAAGAGGATTTCTCTAAATTTATGGTGAAGGAGGAGGGTACAATCCATTCAAGACTCCTTATCTTGATATTAGAAGTGCACAATCTATGCAACAATCTCAAGCATGTCAAGAAGGTTCACTAGAAGAGCCTAAGTTTGCCTCACTACCTATTGTGAGAGGCTCATCACCTATTGTTAACTTGGAAGCTATGCTCAAGAACTTTGAGGAGAGACTTGTATTCCTCAAGAAAGAGAATGGTGAAACTATCACTACTTTGTAGAATATGGATAACACTTGGAAGAGCAACAATATGCTGTTTGTGATGGATAAGGGTGTAGATTTTTTGAAGGCACATATGCATTTTGTACCTAAGCATACCTCTATTTGAACTATAACTATACTGATGGCACCTATGTGAGCTTATCAAAGAAATGTCCACAACTGGTCAGAATTGCTACTCAGTCAACCATGCATCCTGATCCTGTTGAAGAGGATACCAACTTTCTTGTACTTTAAAACCATGTATACACCTTGTGAGGGGACAATTGCAGGTCTCCTCCAGATGTATGAAAATATCATGGATGGTGCTATTGATTGCCTGAAGGCTTACCGCGTGCATTGGTGCATGAGCCATAAGGCCAGGAGATTCTAGGATCAAGCTTAAACTTGAGTTACCTTGGACCAAAGTTAAGAGCATCTTACTCTTTGAGTTTGGGAGTGAACAGGATGTATAGAATATGAAGTAAAAGTTCCTGTTAATGAAGATGGGTATAAATAAGTCTTTTTATAAATTATGCTTTTCATTTCTTACTTAAGGTCCAGCGGTTATGGACAAAAAGACCAATGGATTTTCCCACCACCAAAACCTTCTTGTTAGGCTCCTTGAAGATGCATCTTAATCTGAAGATGTACATGAAATTGGCAATTAAGAGTGCTATGTCCCTCAAAGCATTCAAAGAGATTTTATTTGATATACAGGGGTCATAAAGATCTGATTTTAAGTCAATGGCACCTACACCATCCCCTCAATGAGCCAATAGCGCTGTTTATGCTGCAAATGATAAGGTTGAAAAGCCCAAAGAGAAGAGCAACAAACATTCTGAACGCTTGCCATATCAAGACTTCAAGTGCCATAAGTGTCATCAACCTGAGCACTTCACTCAATCTTGTCCCTTATTTAAAGTTTGAAACCAGGAGCAACCCCTAAAGAGGACACACCTAATACTGTAAATTGGGTGGATCACACTAAGGGTGAGGATAACCATGAAGATGAAGACTTAGTTAATGCAGGTTACCATGTTAGGGGCTCCTAGCACATTGGCTGTACCAGCTAGATTGAGAGTTTATGGTGCTTATGGATCTGTATCAAATGATACCTATTTGGCCTAAGCAAATAAGCCTACTTAAGTGATCAATTCCATGGAAAAAGGAGAGCAGTTGGCCAAGTCTACCTTTAAGAATGTAGTACCAGATGGTGATGAGACTCTCAATGCCAAAACAAATGCTGTTACTTTAAAGCAATTTGAGGGCTCTGCCACTATATCCTGGCTTTTAAAAACCCCTTTTGAAATAATGTAACAGAGGTTGAGGTTATCATCCAGAAGGTGCATGTGCTGGCAGTACTGGACACTGAGGCTCTAGTGAACATTATCTCCTCCAAACTTATGAAGATGTTTAAGTTTATGCCCAAAATTGATTACAATGTGAAGAACTATACCGCAGAACCTGACATCACCTGTGCCTTAGGAGCTTATTCTGTTTTATATTTACAATTTGGGTGCATGGTCCTGATGGCACCTGCAGTAGTGTTAGACAATGACCACCACAATTTTCTGATCAGGACACAGTTTCTTCTGGAGTTTGGGGTTAAGGTTTACTTTACTACAAGCATGGTTAACATCTTGAGCTACCAGCTCCCCTGGTGTTCAAATATGAGGATGTTAAACCTCAAAACAGCATACTTGATTGATTAAATATGTTCAATCATCTAAACCAATTTATTACATCTAACTAAAAAATATGTAATCAATTACTATCTACCATGAATGCCAAAGAAGGTCTCCACTTGAGTGCCAGTGAAAGCACAGAAAATTGACCAGTGGACCAAATAAGAATGATTTTGTTAATCAGCGTTAAGATTCCTCCTGACACAATATTAGAAGTATACAATTGAAATGGAATTCAAGAGCAAGAGCCCAGAGTATTATCAGGCTTCTATGACACCATATACTCTGGAGAGCTAAACCTTGTTCTGGGAACATTACCGCCTAGCTGATTAAAGTTGAAAAAGAGACAAGTTGTGGCACTGGACCACCTAACCAGTTGCCAAGATATTGAGTCTGTACATGCAGTTAGGGGTTTTGATGAGCTCAGGTTTGGGTATGTGACCCCTAAGCAACAGAAAGAGCTAAATGACTTTTTGTACAATTTAATGACATCTACAGCAATGTCCCAAATAACTATAGCCTGCGCAAAGGGGATGTTTATAAGATGAACACTGGTCCAGCTATCTCTGTCAAGTTACAACCCTACCAATGTAAAAAATTGAGGGTGCAGTTATTGCTCAAGAGCCCAATCAGTTAGCTGAAGCAGGACTAATCCGTCCATCTAAGAGTCCATGGGCCTCTTCCTTGCTGCTGGTATGCAAGAAGGATGGACCCACAAGGTTGTCATGGACTAAGCCAATTATTACTGGCAAATGGAGCTTTCCACTGAGTACCAGGAGAAATGCGCTCTAATCAGCATCCAAGGTTTGTTTGAACTCACAAGGATGCCACAGAGGCTCTGCAATGCCCCTGCAACCTTCCAAAGAGCAATGGATTGCATTTTTGGATACCTTTAGTTATGTGTGTTAATATACTTGACCAACATTATGGTGCTTAGATGCACTTTTTGAGAACATTTGCAGCATCTCTGGGAGGTCTTCAATCATCTGTATGCTTCTAACTTGAAGCTTAAGAGAAGCAAATGTGCTTTTCTAAAGAGACAGCTTAAGCTTTTTGAGGCACAAAATCAGACCACCCAGAATCAAGTCTCAGGATAGAAAGGTAAATGTGGTTGTGGCAATGGAGCCACCTAAGAGTATGATGGACATTCAATTGTTCCTAGAAATGGTGGGGTACTACAGGAAGTTTATCCCCAATTTTGAGAACTTAGCGGCGCCCCTTACCTAACTTCTGACCAAAGAAACAAAGTTTGAGTGGAGTCTGGAGCAGGCATTTGTGGAGTTTAAGGAATGATTGATAGAAGCACCATTCTTTTTTAGTACTAGATGGTCCCATAGAAGCACCATTCTTAACATACTCAAAATTCAATAATCTTCTACTTTTATACTGATGCCAGTGATGTGGAACTTGGTGCAATCTTGGCCCAACTAGATGAGAATGGAGTAGATCATCTGATCTAGTCTTGCTCCATAGTATTCAGCAATGCAAAATGATTCCATAGTCATCAAACACAAATGCCTTGCAGTAATCAGAGCAGTCAAGCACTTTAGGCCCTACCTTTATGGAGTTTATTTTAAAATAGTTACAGATCATGCATCACTACACTAGCTAAGAAACATGAAGGATCAAGATGGATGCCTTGCCCACTGGGCCATCCTCCTGCAAGGGTATGTTTTTTAAAATAATACTTTAAACAAGGGTTAAACATTTAAACATGGATGGGTTGTCTTGGCTACCTGTATTCTACCTGAAAGTGCATCAGAATGTGATCACCTGTATGACATAATTAAGATCCCTGAAGAAGCTTGGCAGGATAAGATAGAAGAGGTCAAGAGCTTTATAAGCAGACGTTCAAAAAACACCTGGCGTGTCAATGGAAATCTGCAAGAGAAAGTTCAAGACAAAAGATATCTCTACATCTGGCTTGTAATTAAATGGAGATAGTGATGGAGGCTTACAAATATGTGTCCATGGAAGATATCTGAAGACATTTGCTTACCTCAAGGTGAGATTTTACTAGAAACGCATGTATAACAAAGTACACCAAGCATTGGAGTTGTATGTACTCAGTGCTAGTTTTTGCCCACTGGAAAAGAGATTTAAGTCTACACCCATTCCATCCACTGCACCATTCAGCAATGTCTCTATTGATGTAATGAAACCATTGCCAACAGCATCCAGCAGTGCCAAATTCATCTTGGTAGCAATTGACCACTTTATCAAGTGGGTAGAAGCATCCAAAGTCAAAATGTACACAGAAAACTTCAGCCAATTTCTTAAACAATCAGGTGATTATAAGTTATGGATGTCCTCAAACTCTCTTGTCAGATAATAATAAAACTTAATTTCAGATGTTGTGAAGAACTTGATGGATTTGGTAGAGGTGAACAGCAGTTCACTATCCTCTACACTCTATCATCCAAAATGAAGTGTCAAAAGAGTTAATGTAACTCTAGGAATAATACTAATGGAGATGGCTTTAAACTACAGGTAAAATGGGACCAGATACTCCCATCAGCGCTGCTGGCTTACCAAATAAGCTACCACCATGTGATTGGAATGTCCCCCTTCAAGGCCCAGTATGGGAGAGAGGCTGCGCTGCCTGCACTCCTAGCACTAATCATAGCAGCTGATTGAAGAAATTTACCACTCATAAGTTACCAACAGGTGTTGGCTGAAGAGTTGATCAGAGTTCAGTTAGAAGCTTAAAACCACATTGAAGCTAGTCTCTCTTCAAGCCAAAGAGAGAGTCAGAGAAAAATCAAGTTACCTGAATTCAGTATTGGAGATAAAGTTTTATTCTACCCTATGAGAGGAACATAACCAGAGAAACCTTAGGCCATTTGGACTGGGCCTGCAACCATCCTAACTAAATGAGGAGAGGTATACTCAATCCCCGCTAATTAAACTAGCATTATTTAAGTAAAGTTCTTTCCCAGCACCTTTGAGAATTATCTGGTGTTATCTTGGAAGGGGGAATGTCATGGATGAGCCTGTAAGTGGCCCTTCTTGTCAGACCTCAACCAGTAGAATCAATATAATTAGCAACAATCAAACTTGTGGAAGTACTTTTGACCAGGCCATTGTGGATGGGGCAAAAGAGGCCCTTTTATAGACACTGATGGGCAAAATAATTTTTTATAACAGAAATTTTATATAAAATATTTTTTTCCTACTAATTTATTTTTACTTAATGAGGATGATGACTTTGCTCAAAATTATATAAAATTTGACTCCCTTTTATACCTTCAGAGGCCAAAATAATTTAAATTTTGCCAATGATACCCTGATGAGTAAACTGAGTTATTCCATTGACAGTATCAGACAATTGAATGAGCATATTACCAAATTGGCAGTTATTTAATTTTCCAAGCAACTAGAAGCTATAATGCAAGGTGCATTGTAGGAGCGCCACAGCTCAAACCTGATGTCAAGATGCATATTACCAGATTTGGCAATCAACTATTGTCAAAAAAACTACAATGAGCAATTCCCAATGGTGAGACTTAGACAAAGGCCCTGAGCATCCAGGTTTAAGAGTAACTTTTGTGGGAAGGAGCTTATGCATGCAAGAATTATAACAAATAAGTGAACAAGATAAAGCAGCAATCAGATGCCATCTTACTAAAGGATCTTGAAAAATCCTTTATTATAACCTGAATTTTCCCCTATTTATTAATATCTCATTCATATCTATCTTGATTTTCCCCTTGAAGTATATAATTAGCCAGTTTAATTCAATAAAAACCTTTATACAGAATCTTAGGTTTATCCTTTTTGCTTTGTATCAAGTTAGCTATCATCAATAGCCAGTATGGGAAAACATGTTTTGAAGAAGACACTCTGATAAGTATAACTTGGTGCTAATAACGCCAAGGAAGAGGTTTAAAGGGTTTCCATTGAGTTATGAAGGCCAACTTATGTCAACAATGTCAAAGAGTGTCAAAGAGTTTTCCAAGAGTGCAAAAACGTTGATTAAGCAATCAATGCATCAAGGGGTAACATCTGAGAAGAGTTTGCTTAGAGAGAGCTGTTGTGATTTTTACCAGAGGTTGTCTGGTGCCAATCTTCAGAAGTAGATCCCCTATGCAGAAAGTTGTCCTCTAAAGATAAGTAAACCAAGGTCAGTGCACTGACTATAGCAATAAAGTTAGACAAAGGATCTCTTATCCTTTCAAACTCTAGTCTCAAAAGCAAAATTATGGCAAATTTAATTATTAAATACCTAATATTAAGTACTTTATCTGTAAATATCTATCAACTATTTTAGAAAAATGCAAGAGAATTTATAAGAAAATCAGCGTCCAACACTTCTGTTGGTTCCCCAATTGGAAATGGCAGCCAACACTAATGAATTAACTCTCCAGGGTTGCTCCAAATAATGATCTTCATCAGTTTAGTCAGATTAACTCACTGATTATCAATGTGACCTCTTCTGGGTTAAAACAGATAAAGTTTTCCAATGCATTCAATCAGCCTCAGCATGTCACCCTTATTAGGTTAACAACCTGCTTAGTAGATGGTACTTATTGTAATGGTTGGAAACATCCCAGTTTCTGATTGCCACCTTGCCTTAGAATAAATGCAATTGATGCCAAATGTCCAGTGTAAGCTGGACTCTCAAGGTAGTAAACCGCAGAATTAGGGAAATTTGAAGTAAAACAAAGACAAAATATGGATGTGAGGTTATAAACCCCATAATTAACTCTATTTTATTTACTATTGAATAAATACTTGCAGACAAACAAGATCCTGTTAACTTGATGCCACAAACACATTAAGTAAAAGACAGAATACAAGGGAGATCAAGCCTCAAAATCCTAAGTTTTTGTTAATGTGGCAAAAACTTGTTGTGCATGAATCACCAGGTAAGATAAGGTAAGGGAAGCCCTGAGGCCACCAGAGAAATCCACATGAGATTGAGAAAGAGAGAATTCCAAATGAAGTTTAAAAATGCATGGGCTTGCCCTCAAAGGTTGCCCTTCTAAGGCCTTACCCAAACTATTGATTAGACCCATAAGAGCCTAATCAATAATTCAGGTTAGGCACAACCAGCGCCTAAACCTGACAAACTAAAAAAATCTCCTTAAATGAATTGACCCAGATTGGAAAATCCAAACCTAAATTGAAATTCAACAAATGAATTAATACCATTTGTTACATCATCACCTTTAAAGAAGGGCCCTCCCTGAAGAGGGGCTCTGCAGTGGGAGGCTACCACCATGAGGGCTTCCTGAGGAGAGTTGCCTCAAGCCCCAGGAAAAATAGCCCAGAAAATTCTGAGCCATCATGAAAAAGCTAAACAGTGAGATTGAATCAGAACTATGCTTTCAGAATTAGCTCACCTGGCATGAGGAAGCACACCTAGCGCTTGGCTATGGTGTGCCTCCCTCTCCCACACCCCAGTTGACAATTGTCTTCCTATCCTGACCAGAAATGTGCACTCTCCAAATGAAGAGTGAAAGGGGCGCATGGTCCAGCACAGCTGGATGGCCATCCCCTTTCCAGATGGACTGTCCTTGGTGAGGGAGCCCTGTTGGGCCAGGTCCCCTCAGTGCCAACAAATCCCTGGTGGGTGGAGGCCCCACCAGAATTTCTCATTGATGATCACTTTGGGTCCAAAGTTGGCCATCAGTCACTAGTCCATCTGGTGCTGGCTACTTGACAACCAAGACCTGATTTAAACACTGAGGTCAGCTGATTTGGGGTCTTGTGGTGTGCTGGCAGCACATGCAGTTCAAAATAATATAATGGTCAGATATGCCCCAGTTTCTGATCACCATCTTACCTTAGATTCAATGCAATTGACACCAAATGTCCAGCGTGAGCTGGACTAATAAGGTAGCAGATCTCATAATTGGAGAAATTTGAAGAGAGACAAGGATAAAATAAGGATGTGAGGTTAAAAACCCTGGAATTAACCCTATTTTATTATTATCAAATAAAGAGTTGCAGACAAACAGGATTCTGATAATCTGATGCCACAAACAAACTAAGTAAAAGACAGGATATTCAAGGAGGATTAAGCCTCAAAATTCCAAGTTTTTATTAATGTGGCAAAAGCTTGTGCATGGATCACCAGGTAAGATAAGACAAGGGCAGCCCCAAGGCCATCAGAGATACCCAAGCAAGAGTGGGAAAAAAAGAATTCCAAATGAAGTTTGGAATTTATTGGGCTCACCCTTAAAGGTTGCCTTCTGGGCCTCACCCAAAATCATTTACCAGGCTCACAAGAGCCTAACTAATAATTCAGGCAAGGCACAAATCAGCGCCTGAACCCAACAAACACCAAAATCTTTTTAAACAAATTGACTCAGATTCAGAAAATCTGAACCTAAATTGAAATGCAACAAATGGATTAATACCATTCAATACACTTATATCCATTTATAGCAATTTGCAATTCCCAAAAAGGTTAACTTACAAGTTTTTTATTATAGGCAGAATCACTCACCAATCAATATATAAAACTCTAATTAGTTGGCAACAAAACCCAATTAAGTTCTACAAGTTAATTAGATTATCAATATTACAATAAACAACCTAATTACTTGTTTATTGTTGGGGATCATCCCCAACAAAACATTGGTGATACACCAAATCAAAAACCTGACAAATCAATTAATACTTTTTAAGGTAATTCTCTAGAATTTAGATATTTTAGGTAATTGATAACTCCTACATCCACTAGCAGGATGAATCCCCTAGTGGACAAGCAGACATATATAATTAATAAGCTGGGGAATATGAGCATACCAAATTTACAACAACAACTTAATTAGGCTACCTGAGGAGGTCTGGCATGAAGAAACTTAGAAAGTTAAGAGCTCTCTGAGAAGTTCTCCAAAGACACCCAGCATGTCAATGAAAATCTGAAAAAAGAAGATCAACAGATAAGTGGTATCCATACATCTGGCTAGTGATCACATGGTGATAGTGATGGAGGCTTATAAGAACTTGGGCCATGGAAGATTCTAAAAGATGCTGACATATTTAAAGGAGAGGTTCTACTGAGAATGCATGTCCAATGATTTGCACCAAGCCTTAAAGTTAGGTCTACCTTATGTGAGTTTTTTGCCTCTGAGGAAGCAATTTGAGTTTAGTTCAATTTTCCCCACTTCACTAATCAGAAACGTTTCAATTGACGTGGTAGGACCGTTGCCAACTGCATACAATGGAGCCAAGTTTATCCTAGTAGCTATTGACCACTTCATTAAGTGGGTGAGGGCTCTACAGTCAAGACATATACCAAAAATCTCACTGCTCATTTCCTGTACAGCCAAGTGATCACAAAACATGAATGCCCTCACATTCTACTGTCAGACAATGTCTAGAACTTTATCTTGGATGTGGTAAAAACTGATAAATTTTTAGTAGGAGTAAAGCAGCAGTTCACTACTTTTTAAAGTTAATCCTCCAATGGAAATGTTGAATGAGTGAATAAAACCCTATTATTTTTAAGAATATGTCCCTAAACTACAAGGTGAAGTGAAAGCAATTATTGCTATCAGCGGTGTTGGCTTACTGGCTAAGCCATCACCATGTGATTTGGATGTCCCCCTTCAGCCCTGTATAGGTGAGAGGCCATGCTGATGACCCTTCTGGCATTGATCATCTCAGTGGATTGAAAAAACTTACCACTCAGAAGTTACCAACAGAATTTAGCTAAAGATTTTATATGAGTACAGTTAGAGACTTCAAGCAATATTGAAGCAACCCTCCCTCCAAGCCAACAGGTGAGCCCAAGAAGAACTAAACTACTGTAGTTTAGCCTAGGAGACAAGGATTTTGGTTTACTATCTGTGGAGAACATAAATAGAGTAACTATAGGCTATTTGGACTGAGGTATTTATCTTAACAAAGCAAAGAGCAGAATATTCCTTCTGGGATGATTATACTGACATTGTAGTTAGTAGAATACATGCCCAGCACCTCATATCATTCCCCAAATCTCAGCTTAAAAGGGGAAGTGTCATAGATGAGACAGCAATTAGTACTATAAGGCATTCCTCAACCAATGGAATGAACAAAAGTAACCCCCAAAATGGGGGAGATAGAGGTGACCAACCCACTATGGATGAGGGCAATTGAGGCCCTTTTATAGATGCAGGTGAGCAAAGAACTTTTTCAGTCAAAACAGGATGGCATCATGTGAAATAATCCTTACCCTTATAAGTCAGAAGAGTTACTTTTTGAAGACATTACCACTGAAATTTAGTATGAATTTGATCTCTTTATATATCTTTGGGGGCTAAATTAATTTTTATTCTGATGATGCTTTGATGAGCACACTGAATTATGCCAAGACCAATCAAGGTTCAAAAGTGAATATTGAAAAATCTAGCAATCATCTAATTTTGAGGTTCACTCAAAACCACAATCTGAGGTGCATTTCAGGAGTGCCATTGCCAAATCTGAAGTCAAGAAAGGTTTACCAAATTTGGTAAAAAATGTCAAAGGCGATACAATATTCTAGGATCCAGAATCAGGGATAAATACAAAAGCCCCAGAATATACAGGTTCAGGGATAACCACCACAATATGGAGCTCACAGTTACAAAAATTATCTCAAATGGATGAAGCTACTAAAGCAGCAGTCAAAAAACATCTGATTAAAGGATCTTAAAAAAATCCCAGAAATGTAAACCCTATACCCAAATGCTTTTAAATAAGCTATTTATTTTTAAATCTTGTTTCTCCCTTGAAGTAAAAAAAAACTACACTTTTCATTTTAGTAAAAACCCTTTCTACAGAATCTCATGAATATCCTTTTATTTGTGCTTATATTTGTTTAGTTGGGGGATCTCTTTCACTTCAATCACTTTGTCAGTAAGAATTAAAATTTAAAAAAAAGTATAAACTTCAACCACCTTTATAACAGCGCCAAACCTAGTCTATGTCAACTAGATCAACGCCTGCTACTCATGTGTGGGGCAGTGGTGCAGCATCTCCTGGAACTTATCAGATGCCTCTAAAATGCCCCTGGGCAGGCCCAGCTACCTCAAAATTAATTCAGGATGCTATGTTCCACCTCAGTACCTAGCATACCATCTTGCATGCTCCCAGGCGGTGCTCAGAAAAACCCTGGTGCTCCCTTAGAGCAACCTGCATTTTTGGACTTTGGTTTGAATATGGGAACCTCTTTTCCTAAACAAGTGCTGCCATCATTGAGATGGCCACAGTGGTTTACACACCCACTATTTTTATTGATTTCTGCTCTTCAAAGGGGTACTATGATCTTGGCTTCTCATGTGAAGCCCATACTTTGGTGGCAGCATAGCTGCCTTTAATTTATAAATATATTTAGTACCAACAGTTAGATCTCACTTGCTGGATGAGGCCACTCTGGTGGTCCAGTTCACCAGCTTGCCTTCCTACCTCTTCCCCAAATACCTCCACCATGAGCTCATGGAGGGCTTGGCTGGCTATGGCACTGACCCCAAGCTGCAGTTCATAGTTCTAAATGGCACCAATCATCTCATTGGACCTCATGCATTTGCAACAATCTAATTCATCTGTTATGATATCCACCTCACAATATCCCCTACAACATGATCAGATCTGCCCCTGATCATCTCTTCTGAGCATGCATCAAAAACAGCCATGCCTTTTTCCCCTCATGCTTTGCTCTTAACCAATTAAAGTGCAAGTGCCCAGCACTTTCAACCAAAGCTGCTTCCCCCACTCCTCTTTCTGGCGTTATCTCTGCTTCTGATTTAACAAAAAAATTTGCTTAAGGAATGTTCATCACTCCCTCACCCTTGAATGCCACAGTTGCTGCTCTCACCACTCTAACCCACTCAAGTTTCACTTACTAAAACCATCCTTGAGCAGACAACTGCTCATGCGCTAATGGATTTGCTGTGGTCCACTATGCCTGGCCAATAAGCAGCTGCCACCACACCAACTCCTGACATTGGCTCAGCACTAATCATGTCATATTCTTTTGAGGCTCTTAGATTGATGATGCTGACCGCCCCTATGGAATTGGTCTGACTTCAACTGGTCAAAATTCTATATACAATTTTCTGATTTTTCCCCACTGCCATCTCCATCCTTAAAATGGCTTCCCAATATAAAAAATAATCATTAAAAGGCTGTTGATGCAGCTGCTACCCCCCCCCCCAACAACAACTCTCTCCTCCACTAAGCCCTCCATTTAGTGATTGAGCCACTTTGTGGGGTTTTTCTATACCTAACTTCCCATTATATTTCCCCAAGAATGCTAGATTTAATATTAGAAACTAGATTTTGCAGCTGGCAGAAAATGTGTTGATGTAGCAAGATCTTTTCTTTATGACTCCAACTATCCACAAACCCACCAACACTTAAATCCTTTATTTGTGTGCCCAATACTAAACCCTTTGCCAAATTTCAACTCATTTAATATGTAGAGGTGATTCACAACACTGGCCTAATTGATGGGGACAACCCTCACCTCTTCTTCTTCTGCACACCGCTAACGCTCTATTCCCCCTTTTGTATGCATTTGCCTGCCACCTGAAGCTGTTGCCAGATGAAAATTCCCAACCCCTCTTCCCCTTCTAGATTGGATGCTTAAGCTAACGCCTCAGTATCAAGCTAGAAATTTTTCTATCTAACTATCCCTTTGTTTAGCACCCTGTAAATAAATATGCATGGAGGACCTTTTTTTGGGTTGAGCACCGCTAATACTAAAAAATATTAGTTTAAGTGAAGTGATAGCCAAAAAATAGACTTGGTTTTTCAAATACTCAGTATCTAGTAACCAGTCTAAGATCTTCTCTGTTTGGAAGAAGACACTTACTATTGCAGATACCTTGGAGCTGAGCTGCCAAGTGAAAGGTTGCATTGGTTTTTGTTGAGTTCTAAGGGCCAACATATATCAAATATGTTAAAAGTGTAGCTACAAGAGGTTCACCATGGGCATGGACAGTTTACAAAAGCTATTAATGCTACAAGAGGTAGCATTTAAGGAGAATTTGTTTACCAAGAATAATTCTGCTGTTTGCAAAAATTGTCTAGTTCCTAATCTGCATGAGTAAGACACCCTGAGCAGTGAGTCAGCCACTCAGGGTTAAGTGAGCTGAGGTTGGTGCACTGACAGGTAGCTATCAATAAGTTTAGCATATAAGTGAAATAATCAAAGTATTTAAATAGTAATAAGGTATTTTGTATGGCAATCAGTGAACTAAGCATATATTGACTAATAAAATCAAACAATACGTATATTAACATGATATATGATCTTTGGCCAAGGTGTGTTTGTAAGTCCAGGGGAGCGCCCCCTCTTCTTAGACTTGATGGTGTTCTTCTATCTACAAAAAAGGGTCTGAGAAGGGCAGCTGTCCCTCTCATCTCACAGGGCTATCTTACCCATGCAGTAGACAAGCAATGGGTAACAGCTCTCCCTTTTAAGATCTCATCACCTGCCTATATAATTACTAATACCAAATTAGTACAGCAAATTAAGGGTAATTTGCACTTAAATATTTGAAAGTTAAAACCCTCATGGGGTAAAAGGTCCTTATGAAGTTGATGGCAATGAGCCCTCAAAATTGAGGTCCAAAAGCCTTAAACACTCAGTAACAAAGCCAATGGGCATGCACATTTGGTAAATGGAGCATCAAGTGTCAAATCCTCAGAAAAGCTCACCAATGGCATTGGGCTATTAAAATCTTGTTGCTGGTTTAAAACCCACACCAAAAATACCAGTAACAAAGCCAGACAGGCTTTTACCTTCTAAAAAGAATGAGCCTAATTTTGAATCTTTAGTGGAACTCACTGATGATAATGGGTCATCATCAAAAGTCATGCCAGCTCAGAACCCTCCACAAATATCAAGTTTGCCATTTGATAAATCCTGATTGGCCAAATGGACGTTAAAGTGACTGGGTGTGGGTGGGTTGGGCACCCCAAACCCATTTCTAACCTCTTGGGAACATCCCTAGATGAATTGGCCTTAGGAGGTTTCTGTTGCCCATCGGGCAAAAAGCCATTGTGCAAACCAATGAAATTGTGGTAAAACTGTATTCTAGGAATTAGAGGTCAAACAGACTGTGACTTGGCCTGCTGCCAACTCTTTTCAGGTTGTTCAAATTAAGTTCTTTTTCTTCCCCCCTCACTCAAAGTTTGATGGGTTAGATCAAATCTTAAGGGCTTCAATCTTAAGCTTTTCTAAGCTATTCCCCACATCAATTATCTATTTAAGAAGTCATAACACACTGAGAAAATTTATGGTTAATTTCCATTTTAAAATTCAATAAAAGTTTTCATATCCCAAGTTCTATTTTTTATATGTCAAAATTAAACCACCCAGTACCATCCCACTTTTCTCACCCACAAGACCTGTGGGCCCAGGGGCTATGACAACCTGGTTTGCTGCCCAGTTGCTCTTTACAATTATGGCATATTGGTGCGCACTGGTTACTTCTCTCACCGTACCTTTTCACGTTGATCAAGCAGCAGTGCCCATGACATTTGAATTTGTCTTCTGGATGTTTTTGCATGCTAATTGGCAGGACAGTCTAAACTTAACTTGTCACTTTTCTGATATAATCAACCATCCAATATTTTCCACTATTTCTACCCTCCTCATTAAGGTGAATGTAGCAGTAATCATCTTCTATCAGAAGAATGTACAGTTGGTATCATGCCATCTGTTGTCAGTTTAGCCAATTTCCAATTTTGTCTGCTTTTCTCTGAAGGTTCTGAAGGAATTTTACTATGGCTGCACTTCTTAAAGTGCCCTCAACTTTTTGCTCAGTCCACCCTTAAAATGAGATCCTCATGCTTGAAGCCACTGGCTTGCCTTAGTTTTTAATCCCTGCATTAAATCAGCATCCATATCAATGAAAAAGGCCTATGCTGCCCCTCATGACCGTGTTAGTTTGTTTTAGAACATCTGTTTAAAGATAGTTGGTGATCTAGACTAAAGAGAACAAGATTTAAACCCTTTGCCATACCAGTTTTGCTCCTTTTCTGAACCTTGTTATTTCCCCTAACCTAGATGCAATCTCCTCCTTATCATCTGAAATGTCTGTATCCGCCATTAATCAGAATTCTGCTCACTTCCTATTATCAAAGAAAATTAGTATTGGGCACACCAGGTGTCTTTTGAGGCCCTGGTCGACATGGGAGCAGCAGATAACTTCATGAATATGGAGTTGGCCCAGCAGCTTGATCTAGACTTGGATGTGAGGCTAAAAGTTTTGTTGCTTCATCAGCCACCCAACTCTCTACCAGAGTT
Source organism: Massospora cicadina (assembly GCA_022478985.1). Taxonomy (NCBI): domain Eukaryota; kingdom Fungi; phylum Entomophthoromycota; class Entomophthoromycetes; order Entomophthorales; family Entomophthoraceae; genus Massospora; species Massospora cicadina. Next base: position 78,460 of record JAKSZP010001430.1, on the reverse strand, counting down.
TGGCACCCTGTGCCATTCTCAGTCCATCAGTTTAGTTTTTGTGATTGCTTCTCTGCAATGCCCAACCTTGAGTTCCCAGTGATTATGGGTATGGTTTGGTGGTGTCAGCAGCATGTGAGAATCCACCTGGAGACAAACAAGATGTTCTCCAAAAGTCAGGTAGAGGGTGAGTTTCCTTTGCTGGACACCCTCACCAAAGCTTGTGGTCATGGTTCTATTTATAACTCTCCTTTACCTTGTAGGCTTTCTGCCAAATTTTCCAAAAGCGTTTATGGGATATCAAAATATTTTTAATTTTGAGAAGGCTGACTGTCTTCCCCCATATATAAAATTTGATCTAGGTTTTTGGACAATGGTGCAGGTGGTGAACATAAACAGCTCACTGTACCCACACACAGCGTTGGAGCAGGTTGCCCTTAATGCATAGTTAGATGACATTCTTAAGAAGGGTTGGATGTTTAAAGAGAAGTCTCATGTTGCCTCTCACATTGTCTTTGCCAATAAGGCTGATGGTTCCATTTGTCTCTGTGTGGATTATAGCCACCTTAGTAAAGTAAAGGTCTGCAATCCCTACCCACTTCCTTTGAAACAGACAATTGGTCAAGAAATTGCTAAATTGTGTGTTTTCAAAACTCAATCTAGTTAAGTTCTTTAATCAGATTTAGTTGACAGAAGGCAAAGAATAGCTTACTGCAATCTGAACAAAATGAGGCATATTCTAATTTTGATGACGCCTTTTGGGTAAAGAATGTGCCCACAATATTACAAAGGTTGATCAATATTGTTCTGGGTGATCTCCAGTTCACCTGCGTGGTTGCATATATTGATAATATCTTGATACACTCCCCTACTCCTGAGCAATATGCAAAGGACTTGGAGGCAGTAGTGGCTGTCTTAGATAAGCTATGCCTGTTTGTCAAGCCTTCAAAATATGAGTTTTACTGGAAAAAAGTAACTTTCTTGGGCAATATCATCTTAAAAGATGGATATGGCATTTCTCCCAGCAATCTGGATGCCATCCGTAAATGGCTGACTCCAAAAAGCCAAAAGCAATTGAGAAGCTTCTTAAGCACTATCATATTCTTAAAAAAATTTCCCACTTTAACTCAGTTAACCATTTTACTCCATATGCTCACAGATAAGAGTGACCTCATTCTGTTGGACGCCCAAGTTCCAGCAGGCATTTGAGTCAATTAAAGAGGCAATTTTATCACCTCCCATCTTAAAAAATGTAAACCCCTCTAAACCCTATGTCATAGCATGTGATGCATCATTTGTTGTGGTTGAGGCTGTCTTGCTCCAGGAGCATAATGAGCTAAAAACTTCCAGTCATAAACTTTTTCAAAATTTTTCTCCCAATGAACAGTCCTGGGCCTTAACCCACTGTCAGTATCTCTTGCAGGTGCTCAGCATGAGTTACCATTGCAAATAGATCATCAAGCCATTCTTTATTTCTGCAAGCCACAGAGATGTCATACTGGCTGGCCTGAACCTACCAGGATTTGTGTAGCTTTAACTTCAAATATGTGTTTGTAAAATGTGCATTAAATTTTCTTCACAACTTTCTAAGCTGTAACCCTGCGCATTGACCAGCAGCCTCTGATAAGGCAGATCTAGTCACAATAATTCCCTCACCCAAATCTTATCCACTGTATCCCCTATGATTTTAGCAGTAGACCTTTCTCCAGATGTGCCCCTAATTTCATGGATTCTAGCAGTGCTAATGGCCTGTGCAGAAGGTGTGGATCTTCTGGAGTGGTTGTCCCTTCCTGCTTCAATACATTCCTTATATTCTCTAGCCAATGGCCTCATTAGATTTGGTTATAGATTTGGGTCCCTCCTCTCCTCTGAGCTAAATTGATTCAGGCTCATCACAATCCTCCAGCAGTTAGACATCCAGGAATAAGAAGTGTATTGACTTAGCCGAGTGTATCTATAATTGAGCAGGCTTGTCAAAGGATATTTTAGCATGGATTTCAGACTGTGTAACTTAAGTGTGGGCCAAGTTAGACCAGTATGGCAGAAATGGTCTCCTACTTCCCTTACAGCAGGCAAAAGGTCTATGGACATTGGTATCCGTGGACTTTTTTTTTGAACTTCCCAGTTCCAATGGGTTTACAGCAGTGATAGTGGTTGTCAATCATTTCACAAAAATTTCCTTATTCATCCCATGCTCCTCATTACATTCTGAGGAAACTACCCATCTCTTTGTATGCCATGTGTTTTCTGTTTGGCCTTCCTCAAGAGATCATCAGCAACTGTGGGCCACAGTTCACAGCATATTACTGGAATGAGCTCTTGGTAATCTTAAAGATTAAGCCCTGTCATTTCACTGCATACCATCCTCAGTCAGATGGTCAAACTAAATGGGTCAATCAGATCCTGGAACAAGATCTGCAGTACTACACTGCAGCTGCTCAATATACCTAGGCTGATAACCTTTCTCTCACTCAGTTTGTATATAATGTTGAAATGAATGCCTTTACTGGGTTTTCCTCATTCAAAGCGACCTTGGGGTACAATCCCTCATTTTCAGTTATCCCGTGCTTTCACCCAGGGGTCCCAGCTGCTACTGATCATACCCAGCATATTTGGGTCACACAGTCTTTGGTTTGGGAGCATATAAAAATGTTATAAGTGACTAAAAATGGTTTGTAGATTAGAAGCGGCTCTAGCTCATGAAATATAGATGGGTTCAAATGTCATGATCAACATGCACCACTTGTGGATGCAGGTGCCCTCATGTAAGTTTGCAAGTAAACACTCCAGTCCCCACTTAGTGAAAGAAGATTTGGGTAATGGCGCTTCCTATTTAAAATTTGCCACCCCACTGAAAGCAACACCCAGTCTTCCATGTATCTCAGTTATCCCCGTTAAATGGGGCAATTCCCTCAGATCCTGAACCTATTGTGATTGAGGGTGCGGAGGAAGCTGAAGTGGAGGGCCTTCTGGTTTCTGCAATTCTTGTAGATCTGTTCAATATCTCATCATGTGTATAGGATATCCAGAATATGAGAACAGTTGGGTCAATGCTTGAGATTGTTCCAACTGTTTGAAGTTGGTCAAGGCTTTCCATTCCATCCACCCAGATGCTCCCCGTACTCCCCCAAATATAGCTACTTTAATGGCAATCAAGTTGCCCAAGGACCACAAGAATGTGTCCTTCGCTCAGTTTACTGGTTGTGGCACCCCCTTTTGGCAAAAGAAAAGGGTAATGTAAGTCTAAGGAGTGCTTTCTCTTCTTAGACTGGGTGGTTTCCCATTTCCTACAAAAAAGGGTTCAAGAAGAGCAGCTGTCTCTCTCATCTCACATGGTAATCTTGCCCATGTGGTATATGAGCAATGGGTAACAGCTCTCCCTTTGAAGACCCACCACCTGTCCCCACAATTACTTCCACCAAATTAGTATGGTAGATTTTAAAATTTTGCGCTGAAATATATGAAAGTTTGCACTTTTATGGGATAAAAGGTAATTATAAAATCAATGGCAAAAAGCCCTCAATATTAAAGTTTAAAAGCCTTAAACCCTTGACAACAAATCCTGATGGCTGTACACATTCAGTAAATGGAGTATCAAGTGTAAGATCCTTAGAAAAACTTGCCAGTGACATTGAGCCATTAGTAAACATCGATGCTGGTTCAAAACCTGCCCCAAAAACGTTGAAAAACAAAGCTATATGGGTTCATGCCTTCTAAGACAAATGTGCTTAATGTTAAATCTTCAGTGGAACTTGCCAATGGCATTGTGGTATCATCAAAAGTCACCAACAGCTCAAAACCCTTTTTCACAAATATCAAGATTGTTGTTTGATAAATCTTAATTGACCAAATGGATGCCAAAGCAACTGGGTGCAGGTGGATTAGGCACCTCAAACCCATTTCTGACCCCTTGGGACTGCCCTATGTGGAGAGGCCTTGGGAGGTTTCCATTGCCTAATGGATGAGACACCATCACACTAACTGTTGAAAACATGGTAAAACCATAATTTGGGTGTCTGAGGTCAAAATAACAATGACTCAGCCCACCACTGACTTTTTTGAAGTTGGTTCAAATTAAGTTCATTTTTCTCCCCTCACTTAAAGTTTGATGAGTTAGGTCAAATATTGAGGGCTTCAATCCTGAGCTTTTCTAAGATATTCCCCAAATCAATTGTCTATTTAGGAAGTCATAATGCACTGAGAAAATTGATAGTTGATTTTTCCATTTTAAATTTAAACAAAATTCCCATATCCTAAAATCTATTTTTCTATGTGATAAAATTCAAAACATGTGATCCCATCCCACTTTTCCTAGCTCAGATTCATGTGCCCTGGGCCATGACAACCTGGCTTGTTTCTCAGTTGCTATTTAAAATTATGACTTATTTGTGCGCACTAGTTACTTCTCTTACCGTACTTTTTCACATTAGTCAAGCAGCAGTGCCCATGGCATTTGGGCTTGTCTTTTGGATGTTTTTGCATCCCAATTGATAGGTTGGTCCAAACTTAACTTGTCACTTTCCTGAAAGTGTTTAATTTTTTGAGCAATGGCCATCAGGATTTGCCCTCTTATGGATGAATTTTCTTACTAGGAGTTTGACTCATGATTGTCTAATTATTAATAAATACAAGTTATGCTTCTCATTAACTTGAGCTTAGCTAACTTGATGTGTCAGGGATCCACCTTAATAATAAGCAACAGTAATTTTCATGATGTAATTGGTCTAAATCTGTCATGGATTCATCCTTATAGTTATTTTAAGTTCTATGATTACCAGAAACATATGCCATGTATAACCTTTCCTATAATTTATATTCATTTTTAATCTTAATTTTTATTGTATCAGCAATCTAAGCCTACATTTTTCTCAAAGTTAAGCATCTATAGCTTAGTAAATTACCTATAAGCCTTTTACTCAATTACCCTCTACTACCTTTTGCTTATCTGACTTCTTCCTATTCTAAATCCTCTTTTATCCCACTTTCTAGCCTTGAGATTTTAAAAACTTTAAGGCTTTATTCTGATAATTATTGTTTTTCATATACTCAAAGTTCTATTGTAGGGTTTTCTGCCCTTAGGGCCTACTTTCCCGCTGGGTTCTTTGGGGCCCTGAACTAACATAGGGCCAGCAATGATTGGATTCTCTTTGTCCTGACATAATAATGCTCTCTGCCAGGTGTCCCAAGCTCCCTGTTATATTTTTATAGATATTGTGGAGATATGCTATAAGGTTTTTGCATAGGATTGATCCCACTGAGCAATGGATGGATGAAGTGGAGATTGCCAGTCCCCAAATCAAATGGTAAAAACATTTAATAAAATGGAGCCACAGCTTCAGCCACACCACTTTATATTTAATATGATAAATAGCAGAATCCTTCTGTTCTGCGCTCTCCACCTACTTAAAATCCTTCCATTTTAGTCCTATCTCTCCCTTATATTAGCTACTTTGGTTGATACTGACCCTTTTGCTTTGACTATTTGTTTCCTTCATATTTTCATTAATTCTGGCAGAGTCTACTATTCAATAAAAACATGACCGCCTTAGTTTGAGGTAATCTAACAATTATTTGTCATACATTGACATCACCTCATTGACTGATTTGGGGGTAATCCACTAATTATTTGTCCAAAGCTTGGTATTGCCCTATTGCCTTATATCAAGACAATCTCATCAATATTTTATACTACTCAGTTTGGCCAATCTCACCCATTACACCATAACTACTTATGGCTTATTATCCAGTCATATCAGAATCTCAACATCACCCCCTTGACTGGATAATAGGTCTCATATTGTTTATGCGCTTAAGGGAACTTCATGTACACTTGGTTAATAATCTAACTGCTTATGGGGTCCTTTATAGTATAGGCAATAACACCTGTTTACTCAATTACCTTAAACAGATTAATCCAGATGCTGGCCAATTTGTACTTCTGACAAAACCTAAGTTGGTCATAAAAATAGAATTATGTCTCCATCTTTAAACTGATCTAGCCTGCTACACCATACCTGATCAGCAGCCTGATTCTTTATCTTTCTGGCTAAGCTTAACAAATATGCTTCATTTTGCAAATTAATCAATGTCATCTAGATTAGTCAAGTAATGTTGGGGATCCATTCCATCAGTACCTTCTATGCAGGCATAGAGCAGCGCCAGAAGAGCAGAGTTTCATCCATACAGTAATTGAAAGGGGCTCTTCCCTATGGCGGAATGATAGCTAATGTTATAAGCAAAAATGACAGTGTAAAGGAGGAAACTCCAATCTAAAGGTCAATCTACTACCATATCTCAGAGTATGTTCACTAAAGTCCATTAACTCGCTCAACCATCCCATTAGCCTTGGGGTGGTACAGGGTCATTAGAACCCCGCAGATGGCCATAAGCTCATTCAGCTTCATAAGGATGTGGGAAGTAAAGTTAGTTCCATTATCTTTAAGGAGATACTGGGGGCAGTCATGTCACTGGATAATATATTTCATTATGAACTTGTCCAGTGGACCGCCCCCAAATTCCATATAGCCCATGCTTCAACCCACCTAGTCAAGTGGTCAATCACCACCAGAATGTATTTGGACTGGTTAGCTCCTGTTGGCAGGAGCCCAACAGCATCAATAAAAACTGTATGCCAAGAAAAATGAAGTTTTACTAACTGGCACAAGATCTTCTGGCAAAATAGCTTTTTTCACTTGGCACTTGTGGCAGCAGGAGATTGTTTTAGCACATCGAAGTTCATATTTTCCCAGTCTTACTGAGGCTACAACAATTCCAGCATCTTGCATACTCCACCATGTCCAACTGCTTGGTGTGTGCTCATGATAATTGGTTAGGAAGAAGGTCTTAAGATATTTAAAGTAATGTCCCCTATCTGCTTGTACAATTTGCCATTCTTATGGAATGTATTGGCCCTAAAACCATCTAGTACCTTGATAACTTAGGCAGTTCATAATTATACTTCCCACTGAGCATTTTTTCATATATTACATCACTGAGATCTACCATAATAGCAATGGTTGGCAATTTTGATAAGCAATATGCATTTTGGTGTTTAGCTCCAGGTTGGTGGAGGATTTTAAAGACATAAGCCTGCAGCTTAAGAGTCCATCAGGCTAGAAGCCCCTCAGGCTCTCTGAGATTCTGCAACCAGCATAACAATGCATGATCTGTTATGACTTTAAACTTTACCCCATTCAAGTATATCCTGAATTGCTTATAGGTGTAGATCACCGCTAAGCACTCCCACTCAGTCATGGCATAATTGCATTTGTGGCAGTTCATGGTATAACTGAAGTATGTAACCGGATACTCCTCCCCCTCATTGTCCTATTGAAATAGAATTTCCTCAATGGCGGAAAGGGACAAATCTGTATGTACAATAAATTCCTTATCAAAATTTGGGTAATGTAGCACTGGCACAATGATCAACGCCATCCAAATTGTATCAAAGGAGGGTTGATGGCATTCCATTCATTCAAATACAGCATCCTTTTTTACAACTCAAACAGTGATCCTTCAATACAAATGAAGTTGGGGATAAAGCGTTGGTAGTAGCTGACCATCCCTATATACTTGTATGTCCCACTTAATGGTCAACTGAGTTATTTTTCATATAACTTCCATTTTAGCCAGTTAAAGTCTCACCCTTTGCATCTACCACAAACCCAAGGTACTCCAGTTGGTCCTTGAAGAAGTGACATTTGTAAAGCTTAACCTTGATGTTGGCATTGGCAAACTGGCAGAATACCTTCTCCAGATGGGCAAGGTGCTCAGAAAATGTACATGAAAAAACATTGATGTCAAGATGCATGAGAACGCACAACAGCTTCCAGTTGCCAAGAATGGTATCCATGGCCCGTTAAAATATGGCCAGGGAGTTACAAAGCCCTTGTGGCATATAGGTTGATTGAAAAAGCCCTTTTGATGTGATAAAGTTGCATTTCTTCTGTTCTGCTGTGAACAACTTAATTTGCAAGTATCTCAATATCAAATGCATCACTAAGAAGTAATGAGCTCTGTATAAATGATTCATAGCATTGTCAATCCGTTGCAAGGAATACAAGTGCTTCTTGGTGATACTGTTGAGTTTCTGGTAGTCTATTACCACCTGGTTGGTACTATCCTTCTTTTTTACAATCATGATGGGCAAAGCATAAAGACTCTTCAAAGGTTTGAGCATCCCTAGCTCCTGTAGCTTTTTAATCTCCTCTGTCACTACTTTCTAAGCTTCCCTCAATTGGCAAATCAGCCGTGACCTGAAACAAGGATGATCTCTACTGTCCATCTAATGGACCATCCCCAAGCACATTCTAAATCATGGTTGATCGTGAAAACCTCCCTATATTTTTGAATTAAAGCTATCACTTAATCCTTCTTTGCTTTCAATAACTCTATTAATTAATTGCATGTTACCATAGTCATTATGCTGGGCTAAGGTTAATGGTTCTACTAAATTCATCCAGTGACCCAAACTTGTAAACCTGAAGGACCTCCTCAACAGGGGTCAAGTTTAGATAAAACTCTATTTGATGTCACGGATCTGTAGTGGTTCTTTTTGTAAATTTGCTAGTAAAACCTTGATTTTCTCATATCAAGAGAATATCTATAACTCTCCAATTTCCAGTGTGGTGGTGCACAGAGCACTGTACCAATGCAAAGGGAACTAATCATCAGTATGCACATAAATATAGCCCAGCAGAGGGAGCTTGAGCTACAGTGACATAGTGTGAAAATGGTTAGCACAGTACACAAAAGTAGGGATTGAAAAAACAACAAAACTTGCTGTGGCCTGATGTGCCATTCATAACCAAGCTTTGAACAGGGCTAGAGTGCACGGGAGCTCTGGTTTGGAGGGAACCTGGGCAGCGCAGTGGTGTGCCTGATGCTGTAGTAGATTTAAAACTAAAGAACTGGCTAACATGATGCAAGACCTCCTCAAAGAGGTCTGCACACAGGTATGCCCAAGTCAACATAAAAATAAACTGTAAACAAAAGGTGTATTTATTAATAGAAAGACAATCAATGAGAAAGGTTGGTATCACAGGATCATTATTAGACAACCTTAGGGAAATCATCTGTCAGAGGTTTGGTGCTAAGCCAAGATGCACCATTAAGTGCACACTTCCATCTTACAGGGTGCTATACTTCAAAATAGTTCAAACTCAAGTAATTGATTAAAGTCAAGGCTGACTTGAGTTGCAAATTATATAAACAAAATGGGTTTCAAACCAATGTTCACCAAAATAAAAGAATTGAGCTATTTTCACTTAACAGATAACTCATCCATATCAATGCAAGAGCTAAAGCAAGGATCTGGGCATTAAACACCTCACTTGGACCAATCTAAACATACTTGGCCTTTACCCACCATTGGTCAAAGGTGTGATTTAGATCAGAAAGGTTTTGAAGCTTAATTTTTGGACCTCCTGAGACCCAGCCTTGTCCTTGCTGTTGGTACCCTCTAAGGTCATGTAAACATGACATTGTCCTCTCCTCTTTTTTGGGCTCCACCCTCCTCCAGGGGCATTTGCCAAGGAAAAGTTTTTGTGGACAAGGCTAACTTCATGGCAGCAATGGCTTGCTTAGACTTTGATCCTGCAGCCTCAGGGAAACGCTTGTGGAATGCTAGAATCAGATCTTGGGCATGGGCGCAGTCATGCGCTGGAAACCAACTGTTCTCCGCTGATCAAATCTTTTACAGGATACAAGATACTTGAGTCTTCTTCTTACCCTATAAGAGGCTACAATATTCTCCACTTCCCACTCCGGCGCCCCATCTATGAGATAAACTATAGGAGTTTTTGGTGGGGGACCTCAAACAATGTGAGCTTGTATTCATGGAACACTGAAAAGATTTGAAATGAGGTGGAAAGATCCAACTGGTATGAGGTGTGGCCCACCTTTCTGACAATGTGATAAGGCCCAATCCATTTTGGTCCTAATTTTTTAAATGATTGCTTTATAGGGATGTTTTTGCATCCAGCATCATGATATCTCCTTTTTTGGATACTGGTCCAAATCATCCCTTACCATCAGCGTTCTCTTTGTAAACCTGCATGGCCGCACTAAATTCATGCTCACCACTGGTATACTTTCTTGATCAATTTTGCAATGTCCACCACCGCTTACACCTTGAATCCAAAACTGGGCTCCATGTTGAAGGCAGTATTATAGCTATAGTTGGCGAAGAAGGGGAGCAACCAATTGATGCATGTTGGGCATTGAAGTAACTATCTTTGGCCATGGGGAGATGGGAGCCACAATCTGAATGATCTGCAGTGGTGTAACACCTCAAGAACTGTTTGATGAACTGGTTCACTATTTCAGTCTTCCCATCTGTTTGGGTATGATAGGCAGCTGAATGGTAGGGGTGAATATGAAGAGTCTTACACAACTCTTCCCAAAAGATTAGGTAAACTGGGATCCACAATTACTAATTATTTCTTAGGGAACCCTGTGAAAAGAAAACACATAGATGAAAAAGAGCCTAGCTATTTCAGCTTCAGTGACTGTGGTTCTGCAAGGAATAAAGTGGGCGAACTTTGTAAAATGGTCCACCACCACGATAATGGCTGAGCCCTCAGATGTAGACAATTCTAAATAAAATCAACCAATAAAGAAACCCAGGGCTCTTCAGCCTTTTGAACTGGTACCAACAGCCCTGCAAGAGCCCTGCAAGTGACTGTCAATTCAGTTTCATTTGGTTTCAGAACAGGCACTCTTTACAATACCTGCCCATCTGTATGGCTAACCCCTTCCAATTGTAAGTGTGAAAAATTAGCTATAAAGCCTTCACCTTCCCAGGATGACCAACGGTAATTCTGTCATAATGATCCAGGATAATTTTCAGGTGAAGTGGTCTAGCAGAAACCCATAGGTGCCCCTGAAACCACACCATCTCATCTTTCATGTGGTAACCCCGTAATGTCCTCCTGATTAAAAATGCGCTTGGCAAGGACCATATCATATTTGGCTGACAAAGGCTTGGTTAGGACTACATTTCTGAACATGCCATATTCCTCTGCATTTTTCTGAGGAGCAAGCACTGGCCGTTGGCCAGGGGAGAGGAAAGTTGAGACACTATCTTACCCAGTGGAATCACCAGATGGGTATTATGCATCTCTACCTTCTTAGGATCTGGAGCTAGTGCATGGTTTCAGCTCAAAGCTTTTGACAAACCATTCTTCTTGCCCTTAGTGACTCATAAGAAAATGCAAATGAGGCTGGGGTCTCATGCCAGTGGGTTTGACATGGGGTAAGACATGTGGTGCGCGGTAGTACAGTAAGGCATGGTGATCTATACTTATGTGAAAGGGTTGGGATGAACCATATAAGTGAGAGTGACGCTAATAGGTCAGCGCCTCAGCCACTACTAATAACTGTTTATCATATATGGCATAGTTTAACTCAGGCAAAGACATCTTCCTGTAAAATATCTCACCTGATGCTCTATTCCATCTTTACCTACTTGTAATAGGGCTGCCGCTGTGGCAAAGTTGGAGGCATCAGAAGCAACAATGAAATCTTTATTTGGGTTAACATTTCAAAGAATGAATGTGGACAGCAAAATACACTTTACCACTTGGAAGGCATCCAACAAAATTGGGGACCACTGGAGTCCTTTTGCCCCGCTTGCCTTATACAAAGAAGTTGCCACTTTAATAAGTTTTGGTGTGAACTTCTTAAGAAACGTACACATCCCCAAAAAACTCCTCAATTCCTAAACTGAAGTTGGAGTTTGCCAATCACAAATCGCCTTATCCTTGTCTGGAGTTATCATGTGCCCTTGGTCAAACATGACATTGCCCAGAAAGGTGACCTGGTGCTTAAAAATTTGCACTTATTTATTTTTTATGTAAAGCAGCTGCCCTCAAACGTTTCACAACCTGTCAAAGGTGTAATGTATAAGACTCATTGTTAGAGGAAAAGGCCAGGATACATCCATGTAAGCTACCCACGCATACCCCAGAAGGTCCCCCAAAGCTGCTTCAATAGATGTTGAAAGATATCAGGCACATTTTTAAGCCCAAAGGAAATAACCCAAAATTGAAAAATCCCTTTTCTGGTACAGAATTCAGCCAGCCACTCCTGGACCTTCACAATATTGATCTGATTGAATGCGTTTAAACAATCCAACTTGGAGAAGACTCTCACCTTCTCCACATAGTGATGCAATCTGTGAGTTCAGTGGGATGGGATGCAAGTCTGGTATGGTGATGTTGTTATGGCTTGAAGATGAGTTCATAATGAGACAAATACCAAGGAGAAAGCTGCATGTTTGGAGGCCAAAAGGGTGAAGTAGGCAGGCTTCCTGACCTCAAACATACCTTGGATCAATGCTGGTTTAAGGCAAGTTATACCCAAATTGGTCCAGAGGATGTAAGAGAAGCTTGGCCCTGTATAACAGCAGGTGCATCAAAAATGAACCAGCTTTACAATTAAAATGATGGTTCACTTCAGTTTATCATTGAAGGGGTCTCAAAACCCATTCAGTTTTTACGATATCCAGCTTGGGTTGGTAACTCCTACAATCATTAACCTGAGTTCGGTCAATTACCAAGTATAGCACACTGCCCAGTAGAAGTGTGCACTTATTGGTGCACCTTAGCTTAGCATCACTTCCATTGATCAATTGTTCCCCTAAATTTTACCTAAAATCGTTTTCTCAAGACCCATATCTCTTGTTGGTCAACTTCCCTTATAATAAAGAATCCTTCACTAGAATACTTTTTATATATATGTTATCTCGGATAAACCTGTGCATGAATTCATTGAGGAGGTCTCACACAACGTTAGCTATTAATTCTAACAACTGTAAATCTCTCCATTTATGCACAGTTGGGCTGCCCAGGTTCCCTCCAACCTGTACATCATATACACTCCCACTCAGAGCACCACTTTGGTATAAACCCCATTTTGGAGTTCACTCCCACCTTGTTATAAGTTCTGTTTTGGTTCTTCCCTTTACTGCTAACCACCCTCGACCTTTTTTATAGCTCAAGCCCCCTCTGCAGGGGCTCTGGTAACATTAGTACTAACAATTAGTTCCCTGGCGTTGGACCTGTGAAGCATGCACTACCACGCTGGGAAACAGGAGAGTTATAGACACTCTTCTTACAGTTGTCAACCAACCACTTTACTTTATATGCATACACTTTTTCCATGTAGAACTTTCAAAAAGTGCAAATGGTGTGCACCAGCTTTTGGCCATGGCCGCTGTTGAGCTCACCACTGTTTACTCTTTTTCCCAAAGATTGGAGCATCTTGGCGTTATTCATGCTACCTCCAAATGAAAAGTACCACCCTTCTTGCTTTTACCCAGTGAAACAGATGCTTTGCAAACCAAGAGTCGTGATTCCCTGACTTTACACCAAATTTTATAATATTGATTCAAAAAACCTGGTTTTCTTTGGCACCGCATTCAGACAGTGCAGGTGGTATCCTCAATGGAGGTCAATGGAGGGCCTGGTGGTGTTGGCCTTAAATAACGTCATACAACCCATTGCCTAAATGGATTATAGGGTCGTTTGCAACCAAAATACATGTTTTATATTGTCATTATCATATATACAACTGAACAATATTTATTCTCTTATGGCACAGATATGGACCCCATTTCAGTATATCAATCACCCCAGAAAGCCCATGCTTGACCACCACAATGATTTGTGGAACCCATTAGGTAAAGGAGTTACAATTACAATATAAAAACGTTTATGCAGTGACTGAAGATATGGTGGGACATGTGGCTTTAGTAGTAAGAATGGCCAAATATCCCTCTCCATTCTTTGATGTAGAAATGTACCCTGGGGGAATGTTAGACCCTGAAAAAGAGTTTGGTGGTGAATTGTTGGCGTTGTCTGCTTTGATAAAGAGCATTTATGATATTTTTTTAACTGCTACCCTTTCATCCCCTTTAGGTAAAATTAGCACTACTATATTGGTGGATAATGGAGCTCTGAAAATTTTATTGAATTAGATCTAGCCAACTACCTTAAGCTTTGTTACTTGCCAGATGGTATGGTTAGTGGTAGGGCTTCTCAAGGTATTTCCACCCTGAAGGTACTAGGGGTAGTGGATTATCATGTTGGCAAATATCATTTGTCCAACCACTTCCAAGCTATCAAAAACCTCTTGTAACCATTATTTTGGGTGTAGAGTGGTAGAAAAAGTATGACGTCATAACCGACTTGAAAGACAATGCCTTGTCCTTAACTTTGAAAAATGTTCTTAAGTTAGTTGTCCCTTTGGCTGAAGCCAACTTTCAGGGCGATTTGCCCCACTTATCTAATATTTACACCCTCAGTCTCGCTCCATTGTTGAAGCCCTCACTGGAAATACCTTTACCTCCCTGTTTGGAGTGTCTGAAATCTTCATTTGATGAGCCTTCAGCCAATAAATTAGTTGCTATTCAGAGTTTGATTGCAAATTCAAGTTCACTGTTGATCTGATGCATATATCTTCCCCAATTTACCCTTTGACCATATGGAAAGAAGCAGCGATAGATGTGTGGATTAAGGAGCAGTTAGCCAAAGGCAAAATTTCTCAGTGTACCTCCCAGTATGCTCCCCACTTCTCTTAGTGGAAGTCATAAAAATGGCAGAAGAAGTTTAGACCGGCCTGCCAGTCGAGATGCGTGAGCATCTAGAAAGCAAGCCAGAATGCCAGAGGCATTGCCGACCGTATGACTTGATATGGAGCCAGAAAATATGATACCACGTAATGGTGGCGTAATGACAAGGAGAGAAGTATCCCGATGGCAAACCACACTGAATATACTCCAGACCCAGGGTTCTAGTAACAGGGGGATACTGTGATAGTCTCCACGAGATTCTTGGTTGTAAAGGCCATTTCATCAGGGGTAGTGGAGAGGCAGATTTTCTCTTATAGTTAGCGGACATAGGGCCATAAGATCCCTGTATATTGCTGCTGGAAGGTCATGAGAACAGGGGTGTAGAGCTTAAAATATTGGACTCATTGAAACCAATCAGCAATGGAGGGAACCATGATAAACCAAAAGGATTGGTAAGGCCCACCCAGAGTGTGGAGCAGCGGACCACCAGGAGAATGCCATCTGGGATGTGGTCAGAAAGAAAAAAATAAAAATTTAGGGTTTTTTTATAAATTTTAATTTGGGAAAGAAAGTAAGAAAATCGACCAACAATTTTCTCAGTGCCATGCAACTGATTAAATAGTGTCAATTAGGTAGTGACAAGGCGTGGGCAGGATCCACAAAATGACCTAACCGGCGAATTGGTCGGAAGTGGGGGAGTTTATTCTCTGGAAACTGACATCGAAAAATTTGGTGGCGGGCCAAGTCTCTGTTGGTTTGACCTCAAATGTCTGGGCCAAGGCTCGACTACATTTCTGACGGTTAGCACGACGGCGTTTGGCCCAACGAGCGACGGGAATCCCCCAAGGCCATCCCATATAGGGATGGGACCATTTGGTTGGGAACGGGTTCAGGGCGGCCAACCCACCCGCGCTCGGTCATTTAACCGTTCATTCGGTCGACAGTAGCACATCGGGCGCAATGCCCGAATTACTATCAGAAGGCTTTGAACCCTCGTCGATGGCGCCCGATATTTGTTCTACTGGTTTAGGAGTCGAATTGGAACCATCAGGTGATCCGGCCAATATCTCATTCTTCATGCTTTTACAGCCATTCAAATTTTGTGCATCCACCAGATTGCCACCCGAATTAGATCCGACCGATTTCAGTTCGATAATCTCAGTACAGATTTCACTAATTCCCCGCAACAGTTCTGCTGAGGTGAGTGAGGGAATTGGAGGTGGGACCCGAAGTGGACGGGCTGTCACCCATCGCTCATCAACTATGCGAGCGAGATCGCTTTGGGTGATGAGGGGTACCGGCACCCTTTTTGGTGTCTTTTTATTCGGGAATGGAAAGATAGCCCGATCGAGAGCCAAAGGACACTCCCCGAGACTTATATTACCCTTTCCTTTTTCCAAAGGAACGGCACCCCCACCGGGAAACTGTACCAGAGCCACGTTCTTATGCGCTTTGGGTAACTTGATAGCCATAATTGTCGCGATCTTCTGGAGTGGGCGGGGAGCCTCGGGGTGGGATGTGTGGAAATCATCAACCAGAGCCATGCAATTCGTGCAATCGCGCGCCTTGACCCAACTGTTTTCGTACGCTGGATATCCTTTCCAGGCCACAAGATATTGAACTGATCGTCGCGACTTCCGAGATGCCAGGATGGCCTCCACCTCGGCTTCTTCCTCATTATTGACAATGATTGGTTCTAGGTCTGTGGGAATTACACCCTTGAAGGGCAACAGTTGGGATACATGGAAAACTGAGTGTTGCTTTTAATGCGCAGGAAGCTTCAAACAGAATGCCCCATTACCCAATACCTCCTCCACTAAGTGAGGACTTGAACGCTTACTGGCGAATTTGCGAGAAGGGGTTTGGATTCACAAATGGCGAGTATCAAGCATGATGTAAAATCCCACCGTAAAGTCATGACCCGGAAGGCGCTTACGATCCACGAATTGCTTATAGTCATCGATGGCTTTAGTGAGATGTTCCCACACTAAATCTTGAGTCGATCAAATATGGGCAGCATGATTCACGGCAGCTTGAACCTCAGGTCGCAAGCATGCTCTGACTGAAAACAATGGGTTATAACCCAACGTTGCTTCATATGGTGAAAACCCCGTAGATGCGTGGATCCCATTATTGTATGCAAATTGAGTGAGAGGCAAGTCACCGGCCCAAGTATCCTGAGCTGCTGCAGCATAGCAACGCAGGTACCGTTCAAGAACTTGGTTAACATGCTCGGTCTGACCGTCAGACTGAGGATGGTATGCCGTGGATCAACAGGGAGTTATTTTCAGGATTGATAGGAGTTCACTTCAAAACTGCGTGGTAAACTGAGTACCCCGGTCACTAACGATTTCCTGGGAAAGACCGAACATTGAAAACACATGTCGTATACAAAAACAGGCAGTTTCTTCCGACTTAATCATGGAAGTACAAGGGATAAAAAGGGAAAATTTTGTAAAGCGATCCACCACTACCATCACCGCTGTGAACCCATTAGAACAGGGGAGATTGACAATAAAATCTATGGATACCGAGGTCCATGGACCTTCAGCCTGCTGTAAAGGGTGCAGGAGACCATTCTTACCGGAGTGATCTGACTTAGCCCTAGCGCAGGTAACACAATCGGCGATCCAAGCTGGGACCTCTTTGGTCAGTCCTGCCCAATTAAAGGTTTGCTTGATCAGATTGATGCATTTCTTGTTACCGGGATGTCTGACCGTGGGGGGATCATGGTGTGCACGGAATGCTTCTGGGCGGAAGGAGGGGGAACCCAAACATGAGAATGTAAGTAAATGAGCCCCTCTTCTAAGGAGTATAGGGTGTGTTTGGGACTCAAGTGAGCCAACTGCTCAACCAACTCCACGCCCTCAGGGCAGGCCATTTGACTGGCTAACACCTGAGCCAATAACAGATCGTTTGGAGACAACGTGGCAGAGGAAACAACGGAGGGAACAATTGACAGAATTTGAGTGGCAGGAATCACAGTAACGAGATCCACTTCCTCGGGTTCTGAGGGACAGTGAGAAGGACTACATATTAGGAAATTGGGAAGGACATTGAGCGCACCTTTGACAAATTCATATTTAAAGTTGAAACTGCACAGGTCCTGATAGGTTTGGGCCTGCCGGTGCGCCAATTTTTGGGGTTTGCGAAAATACAAGAGAGCCTGGTGATCTGTGCGAACCGTTAGCTCATGATGAGCACCTTGAACAGGTACCGCCAATGAGTTAATGCCCATGCAACAGCAGCCAGTTCCTTGTTGTAAATGGCCCAAGACTGCTCCGGAGCAGTGAATTTTTGGGGAGAAATAAGCGACTGGATGTTCAAGACCATCATGGTCCTGAAGCAGCACCACGCCCACTGCTACTGATAAAGCATCGCATGCGACAATATACAGTTTGGTGGGATCAGTGTGTTTCAAAATGGGGGGAGACACGAACACCTCCTTGATCAATTCAAACGCCTGCTGGCATTTGGGGGTCCAACAAAATGGTACATTTTTCCCAGTGAGGTGATGGAGTGGAGCGGCCAACTGAGAAAGTGCGGGGGAAATTTTTTTCAAAAAAATAATAGTTCCCAAGAAACTCTGAAGTTGCTTCTGTGTAGTTGGAGTTGGCCGTTCTCGAATCACATCTAATTTGTTGGGAGGGATATCGACACCTTCTTTAAGAACCAGGTTTCTGGGAAATGTAACCTCTTCCTTATAAAACTCGCACTTGGAAGCTTTGAGGAACAGACTTGCTTTATGCAGCGCAGACACCACCACTTTCAAGTCGATAGCGTGTTGTTCGGGAGTTGGGGAATGGACTAAAATATCATCGATATATGCAATAGCACAGGAGAACCGGATATCTATAACGCGTTGTTAATCATTTATTGAAACGTAGCGGGAGCATTTTCCAACCCGAAGGGCATTACATGTTTTTAATAAAAGTCTCGCCTCGTTCGAATTGCGGTCAGCCATTCTTGCCCTTCCATTACTCGAATCTGGTTAAAAGTATTTACCAGGTCGAGTTTCGAGAACACCCAGGATTTGGCAATTGCCTGACTGATTGTCTGCTCCAGGGGCAATGGGTAGGGATCTGTAACTGATATTTTGTTCAGGTGACCGTAATCCATGCAAGGGCGGAGCGATCCATCCGATTTTCTTGCAAAGACAATAGGGGAGGTGACGGGAGAGGTTTCTTTAAACAACCAACCTTTTTAACATATCATCCAACCAGGTATTGAGTGCAACCTCTTCCTCCGCTGTATGAGGATACAACGGGCAATTGATGTTCACCAGCTCTACGGTTGTCCGAAATCCACAATCGTACCTAGTATGTTTTAGCAAACGATCCGCCTTTTCCATGTTAAAAATTTTGCGATATGGCATTAAGTTTTTGGGAAACTCAGCCAGAATGCCCGCGGAAGTAACTAAGGTGGTGATAGAGCTGGTTCCTTGAATTTTCTTGAGGGTATTGATCAGAGGGAACTCTCCCTCAATCGTCATTAACAAATGACAACGTAATAGACTCTAAATGAATCTTCACATGTTGTCGGTGCCACCATCCCACACCTAAGATCACCGGGAACACCAGGTTCGGCATGGGCGAAAAACGATCACAGAAGTTATATTGGTGAATTGAGAAGTGTATTGGACGGCGAACGATATACAAAGACTGATAAGCAGAGGAGGCCACCATTACTGAGGAGCTCGCGTCCATATCTAGTTTCAACTGTTGTGCCAACTCAACACTTATGAAATTCCCCGCTGCTCCAGTATCCACCAGAGCTTCGAAGGAGACATGATGGGAACCAATACTAATTTTCATAGGTACAAGGAAATAAGCGGAACTTTGTTTATTGGGAGATTCAACCGACTCATGGGTGACTGACGAAATAATAGGTAGGTCAGAACCAGGGTCAGGGTTCTTAACTGGGGCAAAAATTGGAAGTACTAGGGCTGGGAGAATCATTTCCTTCGTCTGGGCTTGAACAGAATCGTCAATAGTTAACTCTGGGAACGCTAACTCGGACTCGGGGGTTCCAGCAGGGTTGGAGCCCATGTCCGCTACTATTTTGGTGTCAGGTACATCATCTACATCTTTGTTAGGGAATCCTATCATAAAATTCCCTTTCTGATACAAGGAAACGTGGTGAGGCAAAGCTTTGATAGTAGTTGCGGTGACACCTATTTGATCTATTGATCCTTGGGTGGTAGACCAAACCACATGGTGAGCAGAAACTGAATCCAAACTTGCTCTAAAGACTGCCTGAAGCATGTCAATAGGTAGTCCTGACGCGGGAGCCAACTCACAAAAGGTAGAAATCAAAGAAGCCAAACTAGGGGCTTTGGCCATGGCAAAGAGCAGTTTAAATAAATGGTCTGATTGGGACACAAGGTGATTCAAGGCGGCCGAGACAACAGCCATCAGGGAGGCAGGGTCTCCTTTTGTGTGGAAGAACGCAAAAGACTTCTCACTCAGCGACGGGCATCACCATCCACGGCATCTAGCAATGTGAGACCTTGTTGGGCCTGCAATATCACAGAAGCGTTATTGAGTGCGATTGTTGTGCACATTTGTACTTCGGTGAGTGCATCGAGAACCTGATTGGCGATCTCTTGGGAAGGGATACTTGATTTGTTTTCCAGATTGGAGGAAATAGGAGGAGATGCGATCTTCACATCTTGGGTGGCTTGAAGAAGATTGCCCAAAATAGAGTGGATGCTTCCCCAAAGTCAGAAAATGATAAATAAGCAACAAACAACATACAACTGATTGCACGTTCATCTGGTAGAGAGTAACCACTGCGGCGCCCAATTCGAAAATCAAGGCGGAAGTGGCTGGAAGTAATAGTTGATCGATTATGTCTTGGAAACGGCAGAAGAAGTTTAGACCGGCCTGCCAGTCGAGATGCGTGAGCATCCAAAAAGCAAGCCAGAATGCCAGAGGCATTGCCGACCTTATGACTTGATATGGAGCCAGAAAATATGATACCACGTAATGGTGGCAAAATGACAAGGTTAGGAGTATCCCGACGGCAAACCACACTGAATATACTCCAGACCCAGGGTTCTAGTAACAGGGGGATACTGTGATAGTCTCCACGAGATTCTTGGTTGTTAAGGCCATTTCATCAGGGGTAGTGAGAGAGGCAGATTTTCTCTTATAGTTAGCGGACATAGGGCCATAAGATCCCTGTATATTGCTGCTGGAAGGTCATGAGAACAGGGTTGTAGAGCCAAAAATATTGGACTCATTTAAAACAATCAGCAGCGGAGGGAAGCATGATAAACCAAAAGGATTGGTAAGGCCCACCCAGAGTGTGGAGCAGCGGACCACCAGGAGAATGCCATCTGGGATGTGGTCAGAAAGAAAAAAATAAAAATTTAGGGTTTTTTTATAAATTTTAATTTGGGAAAGAAAGTAAGAAAATCGACCAACAATTTTCTCAGTGCCATGCAACTGATTAAATAGTGTCAATTAGGTAGTGACAAGGCGTGGGCAGGATCCACAAAATGACCTAACCGGCGAATCGGTCGGAAGTGGGGGAGTTTATTCTCTGGAAACTGACATCGAAAACTTGGTGGCGGGCCAAGTCTCTGTTGGTTTGACCTCAAATGTCTGGGCCAAGGCTCGACTACATTTCTGACGGTTAGCACGACGGCGTTTGGCCCAACGAGCGACGGGAATCCCCCAAGGCCATCCCATATAGGGATGGGACCATTTGGTTGGGAACGGGTTCAGGGCGGCCAACCCACCCGCGCTCGGTCATTTAACCGTTCATTCGGTCGACAGTAGCACATCGGGCGCAATGCCCGAATTACTATCAGAAGGCTTTGAACCCTCGTCGATGGCGCCCGATATTTGTTCTACTGGTTTAGGAGTCGAATTGGAACCATCAGGTGATCCGGCCAATATCTCATTCTTCATGCTTTTACAGCCATTCAAATTTTGTGCATCCACCAGATTGCCACCCGAATTAGATCCGACCGATTTCAGTTCGATAATCTCAGTACAGATTTCACTAATTCCCCGCAACAGTTCTGCTGAGGTGAGTGAGGGAATTGGAGGTGGGACCCGAAGTGGACGGGCTGTCACCCATCGCTCATCAACTATGCGAGCGAGATCGCCCTGGGTGATGAGGGGTACCGGTACTCTCTTTGGTGTCTTTTTATTCAGGAATGGAAAGATAGCCCGATCGACAGCCAAAGGACACTCCCCGAGACTTACAGTGGATAAAGCTGATAAATTTTATACCCTTACATAGATTATTATGTTGGGGTTTTATGCCCATATTCCCAGCTGATTGGATTACCAGGGGTCTTTAGGTGTCATGGTTGAATGACATAATAGTGGGGACCAACCCCAAAGATAAGGCTTGGTGACAGGAGGCCCAGAAGGTGAAACTGCAGGCCCTCCCTGACCTCAGACACACAGTAGACCAACGCTGGGTATGTGCAAAATATGCCCAGGTTGGTACTAGTGAGGTGCCTAATGCCCAGCCCCTTGCGTCAGCCCAGGTGTTAAAATGAACAGTTTATTCAATTAATGTGGATGGTTTGATTCAGTTAGTTGAGAAATGGGGTTTCAAAACCCATTCCATTTATGAGATTATGTGTTTGGGTCAAATCCAACTTCAATCAATTACCCAAGTGAAGCTGGTTTCAGTGTATTTTACTAAATTAGAAGGTAGTGTTTGCCTATTGGTGAATTGGTGCTTTTAACTGCTCCAGCAGATTCTGAATTTCCCCAACAAAGTTTAAATATCTTTTCTGCAGCCAACATTCCTTGTTGGTCGACTTCCCAATAAACATTTTCCCATTTTACTTTTATTTACGATATTTCAAATGATCATGTGCGCGAACCTCTTTGAGGAGGTCTCGCACTCAGTTAGTTAATCTTGTCATTTTAAGTACAATCAAGCTATTCCCTAGTGCACCATTAGTTTATCCAGGTTCCCTCCAACCTGGGTCGCTTACCCCCTTCATCTTTATGCACCGCGTCACTTTTGGTGGGTTATTTATTATAGAAATCGCACTTCTCTGCTTAAGTTGTTATTGCTCCAGCACCCTCTTCTGGGCTCTAATAACTCTCATACTAATGGCTAGTTCCCTGGCGTTGGCCTTGTGCACCGTGCACTACCACGCTGGGAACAGGAGGTATAGACACTCTCCTTACATTAGTCAACCAACCTCTTTATCTTATGTGCACAAACTTTTTCCGTGTGGGACTTTTCCAAAACGTAAACGGTGGGCGCCAGCTGTGGGCTTCGCTATGGTCAGCTGCACCACTGTTTCCTCTTTTTTTCAAAGATTGAATCATCTCAGCGTTATTTTGGCTGCCTTCAACTGGAAAGTACCCACCCTTTGTGCTCCTACCTGGTGAATACGGATGCTTCTAGGTCCAAAAGTTGTGATTCTCCAATTTTCCGCCAAAATTATTAAATTCAATTTAAACAAACGGGTTTTACTTTAACAGTGCAATCAGATGATGCTGGCAGAGTTGGCGCAGAGGGGCCTGGGGGTGTTGGCCTTGGATAACATTGGGCATTCTGTTGTTGTTATGGGAATGGGGTCATTCACATCTAAAAACGCATTTTATAATGAAAACACTAAGTATACCTCTGAACCATATCTTCTCTCTCATGGCTTAGATAAGGAACCTATTCCTGTGTACCAAATCACCCCAGAAAATCCCCGTTTGACCTCTTCCATAATTTGCAGCAATCAGGAAGTTAAAACAGGAACTGCGTTTACAATATAGAAATGTTTATGCCCCTGCTGAAGATATGGTGGAATATGTGGCCTTAGTAGTAAGAGTGGCCAAATATCCCTCTCCATTCTTTGATTCTAAACATAACAGGGTGACATGTTAAAGACAGATGATGGGTTTGTTGATGTTCTGGCGCTGTCTGCTATAATTAAAGACCATTCTGGATATTTTCTACTGACTGCTATCCTTTCCACCCCTTTTAGGGAAACTTAGCACCACTATTCTAGTGGATACTGGCGCCACTAAAACATTATGGACCAGAGCCTAGCTGACTATCTTGGGCTGTGCTACTCGCCAGGTGATATGGTTAGATGAGGGGCTTTCCAAGGTATTCTCACTCTGAAGATCATTGGGACAGTGGACTATCAGGTTGCCTCATACCATCTGTCTGATCATTTCCAAGCTATCAAAAACCTCTTGTACCCTATCATCTTGGGTGTGGAGTGGTGGCGGAAGTTTGACATCAAAACTAACCTGAGAGACAATACCCTTTCTTCACATTAAAGAATGGTCACACTTTAGTTGTTTCTTTATTGGAGGATAACGCCCAGGGCAAATTGTCACATTGGCCCAATGTTCACACTCTTCATCTTGCCTCTATGCTGAAGCACACCGTGGTGGTTCCCCTAACTTCTTGTTTGGAGGGTTTGGAATCTTCCTTTGATGCAGCATCAGCTAATGCACTACCTGATCACTCAAAATTCGATTGTGAGTTCAAGCTCACTGTGGACTTGGTGCATATTTCTTCTCCCATTTACCCATTGACCGTCCAGGAGAAAGAGGTTTTAGATGTATGAGTGAAGAGCAGTTGGCCAAAGGTGCCATCTTTCAGCATACCTCCCCTGTTTGCTCCCCCACTTCTCTTTGTGGAGAAGGCTGATGGAACTTTATGTCCGTGTGTTGATTATGGAAATTTAAACAATGTGACTGTACCCAACCTCCATCCCATCCCAATGGATTCCCAGATTGCCCGCTATGTGAAGAGGTCTTGAGTTTTCTCCAAGATGGATTGCCTCAATGCGTTCAATCAGATCTGGATAAATAAGGGACAGAAGTAGTTAACCGCATTACGTACCAGGAAAGAAATTTTTCAGTTTTGGTTCATGCCCTTTGGGCTTAATTAATTCCTGCTATTTTTCAACGCCGCATTAATGCAGCATTGTAGACTTGTTAGGGGTATGCGCGGTTGCCTACGTTGATAATATCCTGGTGTTTTCCATTGATCATGAGTCCCATACAGTACACCTTCAGCAAGTAGTGGAGAGAATAAAGGCAGCCAGCCTTATGCTGAAGATTAGCAAGTGTGAATTCTTCAAGTCCCAGGTCATTTTTCTGGGCAACGTTGTGTTTGACTAAGGACATATGATAACTCCAGACAAGGAGAAGGCTATTTGTGAGTGGCCACCCCCACTTCAGTCAAGGAATTGAGGAGCTTTTTGGGGATGTGTATAAACCTCAAGAAGTTCACACCCAATCTTTTGAGGTGGCAGCACCCTTATATAAGGCTAGCAGTGCAAAAGTGCTTTAGTGGTACCTCATTTTGGAGGATGCTTTCTAAGCAGTGAAGTCACACTGTTGTCCACATCCATCCTTCACCATGTTGACCCTGCAAAGGAGTTCATTGTGCCCTCAGATGCTTCCAACTTTGCCATTGCAGCTGCCCTGTTACAGGTGGGTGAAGATGGGTCTGAGCATCCAGTGGGATATTTTTCTAGGAAAATGTCTCTGCATGAGTTAAATTATGCCATATATGACAAGGAGTTATTAGCAGTGGTGGAGGCGCTGATTTATTGGCGTCACCACTTACATGGCTCCCCAACCATTCCGGGTACACACAGACCACCGAGCCCTGTTGTACTACCGTGCTCTACATGTTCTAACACCACAACAGACTCGTTGACATGAAACCCTTGCCCTATTTACATTTTCCTATGAGTTCACCAAGGGCAAGGAGAATGGTTTGGTGGATGCTTTGAGCTGCAACCCTGCTTTAGCCCCTGATCCCCAAGGAGGTAGAGGTGCACAACACCCAGTTGATGATTCTGTTAGGTAAGATTTTATCTCAACTTCCTGCTTTCACGGCCAACACGCCAGCACTTGCACCTCTGGAAAATGTGGAGGAATATAGTATGTTCATAAAGGTAGTTCTTTCTGAGCCGTTATCAGCTGAATATGCTGTTGTTCTCACTAAGAGCGCCTGGAATCAGGAGGAATTATCCAGGGGTTATCACATAAAGGATGAGATGGTGTGGTTTCAGGGGCACCTATAGGTTCCTGCTGGACCACTGCGTCTGGAGATCATCCAGGATCATGATGGACTCACCGTCAGTCATTCTGGGAAAGCAAAGACCTTGGAGTTGTATGTTGTACATACAATTGGAAGAGCTTGCCTGCTCAGGTGGGGCAGTATTGTAAAGAGTGCCTGATCTGCAATCAGATGAAACCCAATCATCAACCTTTAGCGGGTTTGTTGATACCAGTCCAAAAGGCTTATGGGCCCTGGACTTCCCTCTCAGTTGATTTCATTATGGAGTTACCTGCCTCTGATGGTTATGATGCCATCATGGTGATGGACCATTTTATGAAGTTTGCCCAATTTATTCTTTGCAGTAAAACAATAACCGTGGTGGAGATGGCTAGGCTCTTCGTCACTCATGTGTTTGTGCTCCATGGGGTTTTCCAAGAGATTATCAGTGACAGGGTACCCCAGTTTATTTCTGTCTTTTGGGAAGAGTTGTGTAAGACTCTTCAGATTTGCCCCTGCCATTCAACTGCCTATCACCCCCAATCAGATGGGCAGAATGAACGAGTGAACCAGTGTTTGAAACAGTTCCTGCAGTGTTACACTGCCACAGATCATTCAGATTGGGTTTCTCACCTCCCTATAGCCCAATTTAGCTACAACAACACTTTGCATTCTTTGATTGGTTGTCTCCCTTTTTGCCAACCATAGCTTTAACCCTTCCTTTAACATGGAGCCCAGCTGTGGATCTAAGTTTGAAGCGGTGGTGGACTTGGCCAAAACTATCAAGAAGGTCCACCAGGAGGTTTTCACAAGTTTGGAGGTGGCAATGCAAGTGTATAAGGAGAACGCTGATGGTAAGCACTGAGTGGGTCCTGCATATAAGGAAGGGGATCTCATGATGCTTGACGCTCATAACATCCCAAACAAGCAGCCATGCAAGAAGCTGGGACCAAAGAGGATTGGTCCTTACCACGTTGTTAGAAAGGTGGGCCATGCCTCATACCAATTAGATCTTCCTTCTTTGTTTTGGATCTTCTCTGTCTTCCATGAGAGCAAATTGATGCTATTTGAGGGTCCCCCACCAGAGGCTCCTGAGGCATATCTCATGGATGGGATGCCAGAGTGAAAAGTAGAGGAGATAGTAGCCTCCCGCCATGTTAAGAGAAGACTTGAGTTTCTAGTATCTCGGAAGGGGTTTGACACTGCAGAGAACAGTTGGGTCCCAGCATATGACTGTGTGTGCATGCCCAGAATCTGATTATAGCTTTCCATAAGCGTTTCCCCCAGGCCGCTTGATCTCAACCAAAATGACCGTTGCTGCAATGAAGTTGGCCTTAGTCCACAAGAACTTTTTTCTAGTGCAAGCCCCTGGAGGAGGGTTGAGCCCCGTAGGGAGGAGAGGGTAATGTAATGGTTAAATAACATGATAGTGGGTTCAACCCCAAGAATAAGACTGGGTGACAGGAGGCCCAGAAGGTGAAACTGCAGGCCCTCCCTGACCTCAGGCACACAGTAGACCAACGCTGGGTACAAGCCAAATATGCCCAGGTTGGTACTAGTGAGGTACCTAATGCCCAGCCCCTTGCGTCAGCCCAGGTGTTAAAATGAACAGTTTATTCAATTAATGTGGATGGTTTGATTTAGTTAGTTGAGAAACAGGTTTTCTAAAACCCATTCCATTTATGAGATTATGTGTTTGGGTCAAATCCAACTTCAATCAGTTACCCAATTTGAAGTCAGTTTTAGTGTATTTTACCAAATTAGAAGGTAGTTTTTGCCTATTGGTGAATTGGTGCTTTTAACTGCTCCAGCAGATTCTGAATTTCCCCAACAAAGTTTAAATATCTTTTCTGCAGCCAACATTCCTTGTTGGTCGACTTCCCAATAAACATTTTCCCATTTTACTTTTATTTACGATATTTCAAATGATCATGTGCGCAAACCTCTTTGAGGAGGTCTCGCACTCAGTTAGTTAATCTTGTCATTTTAAGTACAATCAAGCTATCCCCTAGTGCACCATTTTTTTTTTCAGGTTCCCTCCAACCTGAGTCGCTGACCCCATTCATCTTTGTGCACCACGTCACTTTTGGTGGGTTATTTGTTATAGAAATCGCACTTCTCTGCTTAAGTTGTTATTGCTCCAGCACCCTCTGCTGGGCTATAATAACTCTCATACTAATGGCTAGTTCTCTGGTGTTGCATGTGCACCGTGCACTACCACGCTGGGAACAGGAGAGTTATAGACACTCTCCTTACACTAGGGGATGATTCCCTATAGCAAAGTGAATTGGATATCAGTTGACCCTGATTTAGTGTAACAATATTTGGGGGATTTTAAGTTATTTTCTGGGTTAGATCTATTGGGGATCAATCCAGGTGAATGCTTAAGACCTTATCAGGCAGAGTTAACGAAATAAGGACATCTGGCAGTTGATCAATGATTAACTATCAGGTGTACCAATTGGGATCAGTCAAATTTCATCATCAACTGATTGGGAATGTATGGTGAGTTGCAAGGTGAATGATGCTGCCTGCAACTAGCGATTCAATTGGTTGGTGAAGTGACCTGCTTTAATAGGTAACAAGTCCTATTACCTAAGCAGGTCGCTTGCCAAATGTGGTTGGTTCATTGGGATTGAGAGGAAAATTTTAGGGACAATTTTCTGACTCTTTTCATTTTAGGTCTCAAGGATGTCCAATGATGGAATCCTAGCCAAGATAGGGAAGATCATTGCTGATGAGATGAAAATGGAAAATTAATAACAATGGCTGCCATTTTATTGATGAGGTACCAACTGAGGGTTGAGTGCCATCTTCTCACTATAAATTCCTTTAAGATTCACTTAATAAATATACCTCTACCAGTAATTAGTATAATACAAGATAACCTTTACCAGAAAATATCTATACCAGAATCCATTTTGAGCTCTATTCTTTTTCAAGAAAATTTTATTTCTGTGTGCTTTAATTGAGAAACTCTTTAGGATAAAGTAAGGATTTGAGCATGGATCCAGAGAAGAAAAGCTAAACTGAACTAGGGATTGCTGCTAACTGTGTGTCACCAGAGAGAAGCTGTAAATGAGGATCTGAGCTTGGATCAAGTTAGGAAGTATAAGGGAGCAAATCCCTATTGAGGACTTCATAAGTATTTTAAGGGGAAATACTGGTCAAGCGTTGGACCCAATACTAGTATCTATTTAACTATGGATAATATTCTGTATACTATTATCAAACAAATATATCTTGCTATCAGACAACATGGAGAATTGCACAACACCAAACCTGTACAAGTAATTAATTTAGGGGTTATCAGCTGAGAATAATCAAGAACCCTATAAATTTTAACAATTGGTGCTCACTACAGAGGTGTAGTTAAGTAAGATACTAGGACACAATGTCATATAAAGAAATTTCCAATTTCAGCAATGAGTTACTAGGAAAAGTAACATCATTGAATACTGAACATGAAGTGGACTACATTCAATTACAATTACTCAGCTCAGACGTGGAGCTACTAGTGAAGCCAATAAAAGAAGATAAACAAGGCTAGGGAGAAGAACTTGTAGCCTAGATATGAAACTGTCTAGTGGTGCAAGGAAACCTGTTCCTCCTGACATCTACCTAAGATGGAGATGATCTGCAGGGCCAACTTAGGTTAAAATTGGGTCTGCCTAAAATAGTTTAAGGAAAAGCAGGCCCAACTTGAGTTGAATTTGGGTCCACTTGAAATAGTCCAAATAAGTGAGGTGTTTAGATGAGACACTAGGTGAGACATTGGATGAGTTGTTACATAAAATCAATCAATTAAGAGTATTGAATTACATTACCAATGATAAGTATAGTCAAAACAGGAAACAATTGATCCAAAATAGTGGAGAGAATCATTTGACCTATTAATATTTAATCAATGAGGCAGAAATTTACTGGAAGATATTGGTTATCACTTCAAGATGAATTTGGATGAAGCTAATGAGGTTAGATCAATCTGTGAGGTTAGGGGTTGTTTCCAGATCCACAAGTTGAATTACTTCTAATGTTTTGGATGGCAACGAATGCCAAAAATCATTTTTAAGAGAAAAAAATCAGACCAATCAAACAGAACTTTTGACTAATGAGGAATTCGCAATTGTGGGGTAATCTGTCAGACAGAAGTCAAGTTGGGATTGAAGGCATAATAAATAGAAACATTTAAAAGTAATGCCAAAGTTGGCAAGTGTTGCCTATATGTGAAGAAACAGCGCTGCTGGTCATATAGTAAGGAGGTAAAAAAAAATTAGTAGTATTGGACATAAGAGAAAATAATTGCAAAGTTCCCAGAGGATTACTGAACCATTATAATGGTCATGTCCTAAGATTTTGGCCAAGTTCTAAAAGAGGAACACTGAACCAAATAGATGGTTAAATCTTAAGAGAATAAGATTTTGAACCATGAAACCTGGTAGGTCAGAGTATACCTATAAACTAGTTTGAATAAAGGGGAAAGAAGGACCTCTGAACCTTATTGTAGATTAGAAGTCCCATTGCAAAAAAAGTATAAAAAATAGATATAAAATATAAAATATTAACTATCATTTTTATTGGTCCATAAATTTTAGACCTATGATGAAATGAGATTACCAGCAGGAGTAACTGAGAATATTAATATATTGGTCAATTGAGAGCAACTCACTGATCTGGTGGACAGACAGCAGGAGGAGGTGCTCAAATTATTTAACAAGTATTGGGAAGTATTTGCTAAAGATGATCATAATTTGAAATGCACAAGAGTTGTGATCCACAAGCCTAATACTGTGAAAAATTTGCCAGTCAAGATGATACAATTTGATGGTCAAAGGCAACTGAAGCAGTAGTAGAAGAAATCAGCAAACTAGTGAAGCATGGGCTTCTAGTTCCATTATCAAGTCCCTGGGTAAGCCCTATCCTTATCATGAAGAAGAAGGATGGCTTTAATCATGTGGTGATCAATTAATGGAAGATGAACAGATTTACAAAGGAGGATTCATACCCACTACAAGAATCAATGATGTGCTAGATTGATTGGAAGAAATGAAGTATTTCTCTGTGATGGAACTGGTATCAGTTTATTGGCAAATTGATTTGCCAATAGAAGTTCAAGTGAATCGTATAATTATTACTGTGCAGGTTTGTTGGAATTTTTGCCCTATTCTCAGCTGGCTAGATTATTAGGAATCACTAGAGGATAATTCCCTAATGCGAGGTGAATTGAAAATTGGCTGACCCTGATTTTGGGGTAACTATGTTCAGGGGATTTTAGGATGATTGACTGGTTGGATCCATTGGAGGATTGATCCAGACGGATGTTTAAGATCTTGTTGGGCAGAGTTGCCAATGAAATAGGGGCATCTGATAGTGATTAACTATCAGGTGTACCAATTGGGATTATTTGGGTTTCATCACTGACTGATTGGGAATGTAAGTAGTAAGTTGCAAGATGAGTGATGCCACCTGCAACTAGCAACTTGATCAGTTGGTTTGTAACCTGCCTTAATGGGTAACAAGTCCCATTATCTAAGCAGGTTGCTTGCCAAATATGGTTGGTTTGCTAGGATCAAGAGAAAAATGTTAGGGGCACATTTTCTGACTTTTTTCATTTTAGGTTTTGTGGATGTCCAACGATGGAATCCTAGCTAGGATGGGGAAGTCCATCACAACTGAGATGAGGATGGGTGAACTAACAGCAACAGCTGCTGTTTCAACAATGAGGTGTCAACTAAGGGTTGGGTGCCAAATCCCCCGCTATCAATTCCCTAGAATTCACAAATAAAGAAATAGTTTTTATTTGGAATATAGCTTTAAGTAGTACAGAGTATACAATAGATATACCAGCTTAGTAACTTCATCATCCATTTGTTCTATTCTTTCTCACAGATATTATTGCTGTGTGCAATAATTGGGAGACTCTTAAGGAAAAGAGTAAGGATCTGAGCGAAGATCCATAGAAGAAGTAAAAACAAATCAGGAATTGCTACCAACTGTGCATTGAACCAGAGAAACCATCAATGGGAATCTAAGAGAAGTTTGGGTTAGATGGTATGAGGGAACAAATCCCTATTTCAAGAAATCACAAGTATTTTGAGTGGAAATACTGGCTGAGCATTGGGCTGAGATCTAGGACTC
Source organism: Massospora cicadina (assembly GCA_022478985.1). Lineage (NCBI taxonomy): Eukaryota > Fungi > Entomophthoromycota > Entomophthoromycetes > Entomophthorales > Entomophthoraceae > Massospora > Massospora cicadina. The sequence continues at coordinate 46,767 of JAKSZP010001430.1, read as the reverse complement.
TCATATAAATATAGATAATAGTTGTCATACTTTTATCAACCAAATATATCAACAACTATACAATGAAGACAAATTGCACACAAACCAAACCTGTGTAAGTAATAAGTTATAGGGGCTATTGGTCAATAATAATTAAACCTATAAATTTATACAAAGTGGTGCTCAATACAGAGGGGTAGTTGAGTAGAAGAACTAAGAAGGATGTCATTTAAAGATAAGTTAAGAAAACTATGGATGGAGTTAGCCACTGTGAATCAGAATGCCCTAAACTCAGCGGATCATTGAGAATTTGCAGCTTAGAATTAAGAGTCACCAAGATGGAGAAAGGGATCAATAATATCACAGGTTTCAGAAATGAGTTACTTGGAAAAGTAACATCATTAAAGAAGAAAGAATGGGACTTTATTTGAAAAGTTTTATTTTTGAAGACAGAGCATGAAGCGGATCACGTCTATTTGAGAAACTTTAGATCTAATATTGAGCAATTGATTAAACAGGTCAAGGAGCTAAAAACTCATAGATGCAATTGTGAGCCATATAAGGCAACTGATGCCAAAGAAAGAACTCCTTATACAGTAAATTAGGAAAGTTAAATACCCCAAGAAACATGCCACCCACTTTTGCCACTATTTTAAGATGACACCTGAAATCACTCCCCAAGTGAGCTGAGTGGCCAAACCTAGAGAATCAGCTAGAGATAACTTGCAGGAACTTAAGGCAACACCAAAATTGCCAACATTCCATTAAGATAATGCCCAAGCACTTTTCCAACTATTTGATATAACTATGTACAGCTACAGTAATTGTCAAAAGGCATTGACATTGATGAATTGCCTAGACACCAATTGCCAAACCCTAATGTTGCCCCACCTGGAGGGGAAAAGCTAATTATACACGTAGATCAAGCTTGTAAGTCTCGGGGAACATCTTTTGGCTCTCGATTGCTCCATCTTCCCATTCCCAAATAAGAAGATACCGAAGAGGATGGCGGTACCCCTCATCACTCAGGGTGACCTCGCTCATGTAGTAGATGAGCAATGGGTAAAAGCTCGTCCGCTTCGAATCCCACCCCCAATACCCACACTTACCTCGGCAGAACTGTTGCGGAGAATTAGTGAAATCTGTGCCGAGTTTATCAATCTGAAATCGGTCAGATTTAATTTGGCTGGCAATCTGGCGGATGCGCAAAATTTGAATGGCTGTAAAAGTATGAAGGATGAGATATCGGCCGGATCACCCGACAATTCCAATTCAAATCTCCAGACCAGTTGAACAAATATTAAGCGCTATCAATGTAAGTTCGAATCCCTCGGATAGTAATTCGGGCGCTGCGCCTGATATGCCACTCTTGGCCAAACAAACAATTAAATGACCGAGCATGGGTGGGTAGGCTGTTTAAATCCATTCCTTTCCAAATGGAACTGTCCTATAAAGGATGGCCTTGGGGGATTCCCATCGCCCGTTGGGTTAAACGCCGTCGGTCTATACATCATAAATGTAGTAGAGTCCTAATTTGGACATTTGAGGTCGAACCGACAGAGACTCAGCCCACCGCCAAATTTTGTGATGTCAGTTCTCAAAGAATAAGCCCCCATTCCCAAACAATGCGCCAGTCAGGTCAAATTTGTTGGGCCCTGACCCCACCCTGTCACTACCCAATTGACCACTATTTAATCAGTTGCATGGCACTGAGAAAATTGTTGGCCAATTTTTTTACTGTCCTTTCCCAATAAAATTTTACCAAGAAGAAATTTTTACATGTTTATTTTCCCTCTTAACTGCATCCCAGATGGCATTTCCCTGGTGGCCCATTGGTCCGCACTCTGGGTGGGCATTACCAATTCTTTTGGTCACCATGGCTCCCTCTATTGCTGATTAGGCCCAGTGAGTCCAATACTTTTGGTCCTACAACCCCGCTCTTGTCAATTTCCGATATCAATACACAGGGATCTTATGGCCCCATGTACAACAATGGAAAGAGAGAATCAATCTCCATGTTGCCCCTGATGAGTTGGCCGCTCAAGCCAAGAATCTTGTCAAGACTATCCCAGCAATCCCACCACATGCAGTGGGAACCGCTGAGTTGGGGATGGGTTCAGTGTGGTTTGCCATTGGGATATTCCTTACCCTGCTGCTATGCCACCACTTCATTGTATCACACTTCCCAGCTCCATATCAAGTTGCACAGTCAGCAATGCCCCTGGCATTCTGGCTTGCTTTTTGGGTGCTCACGCATCCCGACTGGCAGGCCGGTCTAAACTTCTTCTGCCATTTCCATGACATAATTGACCAACCATTACTTCCAGCCATTTTCGCCTTGGTTTTCAAATTGGGCGCTGCAGTGGTTACCCTCTACCAGATGAACGTGCAATCAGTTTTGTGTTGTTTGTTGCTTATTTGGTCATTTTCTGACTTCGGGTTGAGCATCCACTCTATTTTGGGAAACTTTCTTCAAGCCACCTAAGAAGTGCAGACTGCATCTTCTTGTACTTCCTCCGACCTGGGAAAAGGATCAAGTATCCTCTCCCAAGAGATTGCCAATCAGGTTCTCAATGCTCTCACCAAAGTACAAATGAGGTCATCAATTGCACTCAGTAATACTTCAGCAATATCTCATGCCTAACAAAGTCTCGCGTTGTTGGACGCTGTGGATGGAGATGCCCGCCATTAGGTGAGAAGTCTTTTACGTTCTTCCTCACAAAAAGAAGACCCCATTCCCCTGCTGGCTGCTGTATCAGCTGCCCCAAAACCCCATGTGTCCCAATCAAATCACTTACTCAGACTACTCCTAAACATGGCCAAAGCCCCTAGTTTGGCTTCTCTGATTTCCACCTTTTGTGAGCTGGCTTCCACATCAGACCTATCTACCAATATGCTTCAGGCAGTCTTTAGAGCGAGTTTGAATTCAGTTTCCGCTCACCACGTGGCCTGGTCTACCATTCAGAAATCAGTGGATCAGATATGTGCCACCGCAACTACTATCAAAGTGTTACCTCACCACATTTCCCCATATCAGAAGGGAAACTTTATGATAGGATTTCCTAACAAAGATGTAGACGATGCGCCTGACGCTAGAGTAGCTGTTGAAGTGGATCCCAACCCTGCCATAACCTCCAAGTCTGAATTGTCACTTTCTGGAGTCAACTATGAATGACTCTGTTCAAGCCCAGATGGAAGAAATGATTTCTCCCACACTTGTACTCCCAATTTTTGCCCCAGCTAAAAACCCTGACCCTGGGTTTGACATACCCGCTATCTCTTCAGTCATTCTCAAGTCAGCCAAATCTCCAAATAAACAGAATTCCGCTTATTTCCTTGTCCCTATGAGAATCAGTGTCAGTCCTCATCATGTATCCTTTGAAGCTCTGGTGGATACCGGAGCAGCGGGGAACTTCATGAGCATCGAGTTGGCACAACAATTAAAATTGGAAATGGATGTGGGCGCCTCAGTAATGGTGGCCTCATCTGCTTACCAGTCTTCATATGTCATTTGCCGGCCGTTACACTTCTCAATCCACCAATATAACTTCTGTGATCAGTTTTCAGCCATGCCAAACCTGGTATTTTTGGTGATCTTGGGTGTGGGATGGTGGCATCGACAACATGTGAAGATTCATTTAGAGTCTAATACATTGTCATTTACCAATGATGATTCAGAAGGAGAGTTCCCTTTGATCAACACCCTCAAAAAAATACAAGGAACCAGCTCTATCACTACCTTAGTTACCTCCATGGGCATCCCAGCCAATTTTCCTGAAAGCTTAATGCAATACCGGAAAATCTTTGATATGGAAAAAGTGGACCATCTGCCAAAACATTCCAGGTATGATTGTGGATTTCAAACAACTGTGGAATTGGTGAACATCAACTGCCCGTTGTATCCTCATACAGCGGAGGAAGAGGTTGCACTCAATACCTGGTTGGATAATATGTTAAAAATAGGCTGGTTGTTCAAAGAAACCTCTCCCGTCACCTCCCCTATTGTATTTGCAAGAAAATCGGATGGATCACTCCATCCTTGCATAGATTACGGTCACCTGAACAAAATATCAGTTACAGATCCCTACCCATTGCCCTTAGAACAGACAATCAGTCAGGCGATTGCCAAATCCCATGTTTTTTTGAAATTGGATCTGGTGAACGCTTTCAATCAAATTTGGGTGATGGAAGGCCAGGAATGGTTGACCGCAATCTGGATGAGGCGAGGCATTTTTCAATTTCGCGTAATGCCCTTTGGGTTGAAAAATGCTCCTGCTACATTTCAACGAATGATTGACAACACCTTAGGGGATCTCTTTTCTCTTGTGCTATTGCATACATCAATGATATCCTTGTCCATTCCCCAACCCCCGAACAACATGCTATCAACTTGGAAGTGGTGGTGTCTGCCCTGCATAAAGCAGGGTTGTTCCTCAAAGCTTCCAAGTGCAAGTTTTATAAAGAAGAGGTTACATTTCTCAGAAACCTAGTTCTCAAAGAAGGTGTCACTATCCCTCCCAACAAATTAGATGCAATCTGAGAATGGCCAACTCCAACTACACAGAAGCAACTTCAGAGTTTCTTGGGAACTATCATTTTTTTGAAAAAAATTTCCCCCGCACTTTCTCAGTTGGCCGCTCCACTCCATCCCCTCACTGGGAAAAATGTACCATTTTGTTGGACCCCCAAATGTCAGCAGGCTTTCAATCAATCAAAGAGGTGTTCATGTCTCCTCCCATTTTGAAACATGCTGATCCCACCAAACTGTATATTGTCACATGTGATGCTTTGTCGGTAGCGGTGGGCGCGGTGCTGCTTCAGGACCACGATGGTCTTGAACATCTGGTCACTTATTTTTCCCAAAAATTCACTACTATGGAGCAGTTTTGGGCCATTTACAACAAGAAACTGGTGGCTGTTAATGGGCTTTAACTCATTGGCAATACCTGTTACAGGGTGCCCATCACGAGCTAACAGTTCACATGGATCACCAGGCTCTCTTATATTTTTGCAAACCTCAAAAATTGGTGCACTGGCAGGCCCAAACCTATCAGGACCTGTGTAGTTTCAACTTCAAATATGAATTTGTCAAAGGTGCGCTCAATGTCCTCCCCGACTTCTTAAGTCATAGCCCTGCTCACTGTCCCTTGGAATCTGAGGAAGTGGATCTCGTTACCATGATCCCTGCCACTCAGATCCTGTCAATCGTTCCCTCCATTGTTTCCTCTGCCACGTTGTCTCCCAACGAACCGTTATTGGCCCAAGTGTTGGCCGCTCAAATGGCTTGCCCTGAGGGTATGGAGTTGGTTGAGCAGTTGACGAACTCGAGTCCCAAACACTCCCTATATTCTTTAGATGAGGGGCTCATTTACTTCCGTTCTCGTGTGTGGGTTTCCCCCCTTCACCCAAAAGTATTCCATGCACACCATGATCCTCCCACAGTTGGACACCCCGGTAACAAGAAATGCATCAATCTGATCAAGCGTACCTTCAATTGGGTAGGACTGACCAAAGAGGTCCCAGCTGGATCGCCGATTGTGTTACCTGCGCTAGGGCTAAGTCAGATCACTCCGGTAAGAATGGCCTCCTACACCCTTTACAGCAGGCGGAAGGTCCGTGGACCTCGGTATCCATAGATTTTATCGTCGATCTCCCCTGTTCTAATGGGTTCACAGTGATAATGGTGGTGGTAGATCGCATCACTAAATTCTCCCTTTTTATCCCTTGCACTTCTGCAATTATGTCAGAAGAAACTGCCCATCTTTTTGTATGACATGTGTTTTTGATGTTTGGTCTTCCCCAGGAAATTGTTAGTGACTGGGGTACTCAGTTTACTGCACGCTTTTGGAATGAACTCCTATCAATCCTGAAGATAACCCCCTGTCGATCCACAGCATATCACCCCCAGTCTGATGGTCAGACCAAGCGGGTTAATCAAGTCCTCAAACAATACCTGCGTTGCTATGCCACAGCAGCACAGGATACCTGGTCTGGTGACTTGCCTCTCGCTCAATTTGCATACAATAATGGGATCCATGCCTCCACGGGGTTTTCACCATATGAAGCAACGCTGGGCTATAACCCATCGTTTTCAGTTGGGGCATGCTTGCAACCTGAAGTTCAAGCTGCCACGGATCATGCTACCCATATTCGTTCAACTCAAGCCTTGGTATGGGAACACCTCACCAAAGCAATTGATGACTATAAGCGATTTATGGACCGTAAGCGACTTCTGGGTCACAATTTTATGGTGGGTTCTTACATCATGCTTGATACCCGGCATTTGCAAATTCAAACCCCTTCCTGCAAGTTTGCCAGTAAGTGTTTGGGCCCTCACTTAGTGGAGCAAGTATTGGGTAATGGGGCATTCCGCCTGAAGCTTCCCGCACATTGGAAGCAGCACCCAGTCTTCCATGTTTTCCAGCTGTCACCCTTCAAGGGTGTAATTCCCATAGATCCGGAACCAATCGTCATCAATAGCGAGGAAGAGGCTGAGGTAGAAGCTATCTTGGCATCTTGTAAATCATGGCGTTCAGTTCAATACCTTGTGGCCTGGAAAGGACACCCAGCTTACAAAAATAGTTGGGTCAAAGTGCGCAATTGCACGATTGCGCGAATTGCATGGCTCTTGTCGAAGCCTTCCATGCATCCCACCTCAAGGCTCCCCGTCCCCCTCAGAGAATTGTGACGATTATGCCTATCAAGCTACCTAAAGCACACAAGAATGTGGCTCTGGCACAATTTTCTGGTAGGGGTGCCATTTCTTTGGAAAAAGGAAAGGGTAATGTAAGTCTTGGGGTACGTCCTTTGGCTCTCGATTGCTCCATCTTCCCATTCCTAAAAAAGAAGATACCGAAGAGGATGGCGGTACCCCTCATCACTCAGGGTGACCTCGCATACGTAGTAGATGAGCAATAGCTAACAGCTCGTCTGCTTCAAATCCCACCCCCAATACCCACACTTACCTCAGCAGAACTGTTGCGGGGAATTAGTGAAATCTGTGCCAAGTTTATCAATTTGAAATTGGTCAGATTTATTTTAGCTGGCAATCTGGTGGATGCACAAAATTTGAATGGCTGTAAAAGTATAAAGGATGAGATATCGGCTGGATCACCCGACAGTTTCAATTCAAATCTCTAGACCAGTTGAACAAATATCGGGTGCTATCGATGTAAGTTTGAATCCCTCGGATAGTAATTCGGGTGCTGCACCTGATATGCCACTCTTGGCCAAACAAATAATCAAATGACCGAGCATGGGTGGGTTGGCTGTCCAAACCCATTCCTAACCAAATGGACCCGTTCCTATAAGGGATGGCCTTGGGGGATTCCCGTCACCCATCAGGTTAAATGCCATCATGCTAATCATCGGAAACATAGTTGAGCCCTGGTTCAGATGTTTGAGGTCGAACTGACAGAGACTCAGCCCATTGCCAAATTTTGCGATGTCAGTTCTCAAAGAATAAGCCCCCCATTCCCAAACAATGCGCCGGTCAGATCAAATTTGTTGAGCCCCAACCCCACCCTGTCACTACCCAATTGACCACAATTTAATCAGTTGCATGGCACTGAGAAAATTGTTGGCCAATTTTCTTACTTTCCTTTTCCAATAAAATTTTACCAAGAAAAAATTTTTACATGTTTATTTTCCCTCTTAACTGCATCTCAGATGGCGTTTCCCTGGTGGTCCATCACCCCGCACTCCAGGTGGGCATTACCAATTCTTTTGGTCACCATGGCTCACTCTATTGCTGATTGAGCCCAGCGAGTCCAATACTTTTGGTCCTACAACCCCGCTCTTGTTAATTTTTGATATCAATACACAGAGATCTTATGGCCCTATATACAACAATGGAAAGAGAGAATCAATCTCCATGTTGCCCCTGATGAGTTGGCCGCTCAAGCCAAGAATCTTGTCAAGACTATCCCAGCAATCCCACCACATGCAGTGGAAACTGCTGAGTTGGGGATGGGTTCAGTGTGGTTTGCCATTGGGATATTCCTTACCCTGCTGCTATGCCACCACTTCATTGTATCACACTTTCCAGCTCCATATCAAGTTGCACAGTCAGCAATGCCCCTAGCATTCTGGCTTGCTTTTTGGGTGCTCACGCATCCCAACTGGCAGGCCAGTCTAAACTTCTTCTGCCATTTCCATGACAAAGGTAGCCATAATGAGGGAATTTGGGAGATTGATGTAAATGTCAAAGTGCAAACAAGAGTTTATGAGCATCCAATTCTATAAAGATAAATCTTTAGCAAGCTTCACAGATTGTTTCTACCAGAAATCACAAATCCTGGTCAGAGTGAAGGTACTGGATGACTTCAATGCCAGAATTGCATTATAAGCAGCCCTTTGGCCCTACCACAATTTGCACTGAATAATGTCTTCCATATTTATGACAAAAAATACTACCTCTCAGATGATAGATAATTTGAAAAATTTGAGAGCAACCTTTAATGCCCCAAACAGAAGTTTTGAATCCAACCCAGTATGCAATTTGAATCTCATAAAGGGGAATGAGGGTGGTAAAGAAATGAACAACCAAACTGTGCTGAAAAATAAGCCTGAAGAGTTTAGACAAATTTATAAGAAAGAGAAGGTATGTTACCAATGCGGAGAGAAGGGACATTTTGCTGTACATTACAAGAAGCTGAAGGATCAAATCAACGTGGTTCAAGTAAAAGAGTCTGCTACCACAAAGGAGTTGGAAAAAGGGCCTGCAGCCTAGACGGAGAACAGTTTAGAGCTGTGGAGAAGCCTGTTTCTTCTGAATTATGCACAGGGAAATTGACAATAGTGATCTGTTTGTGGATAAAGACGTATAGGATCAACTGTATCAAATAGTCAATTTGGATGTGAACGCAGTAACAAGGTTGGGGTGAAGGGAATTAACCCCAGGATAATCAAGAAAGTTGCCTAGCTGTATGCCCAACAACTGGCAGACAAAATTTGACTGTGGATAATTCCAGTTAAGTTGACTGAAGTTCAATTAGATGAGGCTAACAAGTTGATTCCCCTCAGCATGATAAAGGAATCATTTCCTAATTTATCAGCGCAAATCATTCACACCCTTAATTCAGCTAATAATGCTGCTATACACTCAGTAAAAACTATCTTACAATTCTTTGAGTGTACATATATAGATATAAGTGAATCAAGTATAAGTGAGGGAGATTGTTGACAGCAGAGTGCTCATCAACATTGTCTCAACCAGGCTGGTGAAGAGGATGAAGATCTCACCTGACTTGGAATATAAGAAGAAATATGGGACAGCTGGGCTAAATACCATCATCACATGTAAAGTGTATAGTGCTTTGCCACTTCAATTTGAACCCTTTAGTGGTATCTGTGCCATCAATAGTTTTGGCCAACCAAAACTATAATATTCTGATTGAAACAGAATTTCTATGGAAGTACAGAGTTCAATATAATTCTGAGGATAATATGTTGACTATATTGGGTCAGATGTTACCATTAATCTATCAGAAGAATGGGGAAGCTTCACTGAATAGGAAAAACAACTTCATCAACTTGATATACAATGACAGCATTATTTTGATTTGATACCAATTAGTTGGCCAGAAGTGATGAGAAATGTTGAGAGAAATCCTAGAAAACTGGTTAATTCCACTGTGGATCAAGGATGTGAAAACTATACCACTGGGATCACAGATAATAGTCAACATGGGGTTGACATTAGAGATACCAGAGCTGCTGTATGGGGAAGTTGGAAGCCTTTGAAAGAAGTCCAGAGTAGAGTCATGGATGGCTCCTAGAATAATAATGCCAGGTTATGGAGAACTTTGAGTTCTTCTGGTGAATTTAAGTGAAAAACTGATGAAGATCAAAAAAAATCAGATCATCACATTTGTTTAATTCTGACAGCCAAACTGAGAAAATTTCATGATATTGGGACCCTCAATGGATGGGATTACTGGCTAGGGTAACTGAGTTTATCAGTCTATTAGTTGATAGAGTGCAACTCACTGATCAGATGGAAGGAAAGCAAGAGGAGGTGCTCAAACTGTTCAAAAAGTATTGGAAAGTATTTATCCAGGATAATCATGATTTAGGATGCATAAGAGATGTGATCCACAAGGTCAATACTGGGAAAAATTTGCCAATCAGGATGAGATTGATTTGATGGTCAAAAGTGGCCAAAGCAGTAGTGGAAGAAAAAATCAGAAAACTAGTGAAGCATGGGCTTCTAGTTCAATCATCAAGTCTATGGGCAAGTTCAATTCTTATTGTGAAGAAAAAGGATGGCTCTAATCAGGTGGTGATCAATTATTGGAAGACAAACAAATTTACAAAGGAGGATTTATATCCACTACCAAGAATCAATGATGTGCTAGATTGATTGGTAGAAGCAAGGTATTTCTCCACAATGGATCTGATATCAGGATATTGGCAAATCGATTTGCTAAAATGAGACCAATATAAATGCATAATTATTACTGTGCAGGGGCTATACAACTGATGAGGATGCTCCAGAGTCTATGCAATGCGCCTGAAACATTCCAGAGGGCTATGGATGCTATACTAAATGACTTGAAGTTGTCATGCATCTTGGTGTACTTGGATGATATCAAATTGTTCAGTAGGACGTTTACTGACCATTTACACCACTTGGAAGAAGTATTCAAGAGACTGTCCACAGCCAACCTGAAGATTAAAAGAGAAGGTGCCACTTCTTTAGAAAAGATTAAGAATAACTGGAATTCATAATCAACTCTAGTGAATTTCAGCCACAAGCCCAGAAGATTGAGGCTATAGAATGGATGGCTGTACCAAAGAGTGTTCAAGATATTCAAGTGTTCCTTGTGATGGTCAGATACTATAGAAGATTTATTCAGGACTTCACTCAAATAGCTGAGCCATTATTCCATCTATTGAAGGACCCAAAAAAGAATTTATATGGAATTAAGAAGTGCAGGAATCCTTCAATTAGTTACACCAATATCTAATAAATTCTCTAACTTTGAAATATCTGATTTTTGATTGTGGAATTTATTATACAAACTGATGCTTCATTAATGGCAATTGGTGCTATATTAAGCCAAGTAGATGAACTTGGAGATGAACATCTGGTAATATGTGTGAGCTGGAAACTTTTAGCCACTGAGAGAAACTACACCATAACTGAGTGAGAATGCCTTGCAGTCATTTATGCTTGTAAGCAGTTTCAGGTGTATATTCATATAATGCACTTCAAATTAGTGATGGACCACTCCTTGTTGCATTGGCTGCACAATTTATGAGAACCAGAAGGATGACTGGCCCAATGAGCACTAAATTCACAGGCTTATGATTATAAAATAGTCCACTGAGCTGGAACTTCTCATCAGAATGCAGATAGCTTATCACAGTTACCAATGGTCCAGATGGTATACCAGCAGATGGATGTGCTATTCCAGAGAATGTTTGATGATGAAATTGTGAATGAGCCCCAAGAAATCCAAGGTGCACTTCAAAAAGCAATGGAAAACACTGAGACCATGGATATACAAGTGTTTAAGATGATTAACAGTAAGTGGTTACTATTTTCAAAGCTGTCAGAAAGAGCAGCTATTGTTCAAGCCACTTATAAGGTTGTTGGGCATGGAGGTCTGAGAAAACAACTGACCATATTTGCATATTACTACTGGGAGTCAATCAACTATGATGTCACTGACTATCTAGCTTGCTGTGTGGAGTGCCAGCTTCACAAGCCACATAAGAATACAACTGGATACCAACTGGTACGCTCTGGATTTTTCTAGCATACAATGTCCATTGATGTGATGGGACTGCTAATGATGAGCACAGAGGGAGTCAAGTACATAATAGTTGTATATGACCATTTTGATGAGATAGGTCAAGATGAAGATCTTGGCAAAAGTGGATGCTATCAGCACCATAAAGTTCATCCTGGATCAAGTGGTATATCGACAGGATGTTTACAGGTCCTGGTTAGTGACAAGGGGACAAACTTCATGTTTTATATGATCCTACAGTTAAATGAGATAATGGGGATCAGAGAAGTTATATCTGATCCTACCAGCTGGAGATGAATGGACTGGTAGAACAAGTGAATGGAACACTGGCTGCAAGGCTGAGGAAGCTGGTCGCAGGAAGAACTTCCACATGGGGAACAAACCTGAGTGTGGTGACATTCACCTACAATATCAGTCATAATATAGAAATGAGAAAATTTCATTTGAATTGCTATATGGAAGGTGGGCTGAATTGCCACTGACTTTATATTTGGTGTTGGAACTAACATTGGGGATGAGTGCTGAACAGCATTTGAACCAACTGATGAATATCCTGATCAATATGCAATCAAAAGCATTTAATACTATGTTAAAGAAGAGGATATGAGCGAAATTGATAGATGATAAGAACTAATTAGCCTTATTAGAATATTAAATAGGCAAAAGAGTGTCTATTGCAATATGCATGGTTTCTGGAAAAGAAACAAACTGGATGCATTATGGTCTGTCCAATTGAGATTATTGCCAAGATGATGATGGACGCCTACTCCATCAAGAACCTCTTAGATGGAAGAGTAGTAAATTGAGTTCATGCTAAGTATTTAAAGCATTGGATTGATTAAAAAATAACAAGAAAAGAGTTTATAAAAGACCACTGAACAATTGAGTTGTTTATGTCCTAATGATTAGGTCAAGTCTGAAAAAAGGACCTCTGAACCATATTTAGATGGTTAAGTCTAAAAAAAGGACCTCTGAACTATAGAAAACTGGTAGGTCTAAGAATATCTAGGATTCAATTGGGGGAAAAATGGACCTCTAAACCAAAATCAAGGTCAAGTCCTATAGAAAAAAATAAAGATAAAAAAATAAAAAAATAAAAGATTAATAAAGATATTGAAAAAAATTATAATACCAGTATAGAAAAAACCAATATATTTATATAATTTTTAACTTTTATTGATTATCCTCAATCCAGAGATGATTTTGCATATGTTGCCTCTTGGAGGAGGGAGGATAGATCACTGTAGAAATGAATAACCTACCAAAATCTATGTGAGAATGGATGCTAGTGAGGGCTAGACCTACACAAAACCAAGTTCATTGAGTGGACACAGATCTCTACAAGAAAGCAACTAGGGAAAGAAAATTGAGATGTTGGAAAAAGCCAAATGCAAAACCTTATAGTGGGGAGGAAAGCAACAGTACCAAAAGAGGCAGTCGGTGAATAATCCCGAGTAATTCCAATATGGTACTGGAGTGGAAGATTAGTCTTGAGCGTTTGCCAATGGGCTTTATCAAGAACACTGGATATATAGGCTAGCAGTAAACAAGGAATGCTAGATGGGGGTTGTCAAATCATGCCCTCTATTAAAGCCATCAGTGAAAGATATCGATGGGAAGTACCGGAAATGAGATGGTTATGCAAGGAGCAAATAGCATTCTGCAAGAAATGACTACAAGCTTCTCAGAAGCTAAAGCAAAGGGAGCAATGGAAGCCAGGAGAGGCTGAAAGCTTTATGGACCAACTTCAAGAAGCTTGGCTACCAAAGTAAAGAGCATAAGCAATGATATCCCAACTTAGGATGTTCTTAAGTATGGAGGGATTTAGCACTATGGATAAAGCCTTGATGACCTGGCCCTCAATTCTGCATAGAGGAGTTTGAAATGAATGCTGTTGCCAATGGTGAGTTTGGTGGCCAAGATAGCTGGCTTGTAATACTGTCTGAGTCAAGAAGAGAAACTCAAAAAACAAGTCTGATCTGGAAAGAAATAAATGATCAAAAGCAAAGGGCATTATTTTAGGAGCATTTACAATAATGGTTGGCGCATCTGCAAAAAAAAGCCAAATCCAGAAGAGTTATGAAATCTAACTCTGGAATTGATGATAGAAGAGAATCAGCTGAGAGTATTTAAGATGATTCATGGCCTAGCTTTGGAAGGGTTGGTTACCGTTTTCAGGAGTTTCACAGAAGGACTAGCTAATGGTGACAGACTAGGTATATGAGTCCTGAAAGAGCCATAGAAGAGGTTCCATCACGCAGCCCAACTCATCTGCTGAAAGAGCCAAAGGTCTTTATCTGACATGCTATCAAGCAGTTGTTGGTACCATGACTCAGAATCTGATATATGAGCTGGATGAGAGGGGATGTCATTATTATATGATAGTCAACATTATGCACTCTACAATTAATTAAGCTCCAATTTTAGAGAAATTAATCTCAAATTTAATGGAATAAGCTCTCCAGAGAAGAAACAAGAATGATATTTAAGAGGTTATAAGAAATAATAAGGGTGAACATAGATGTGCTTTTTTAATTGAGCTACAAAACAAACATCAATGACAAGAGTCTTCTTTTGAGGATGAGGAGAAAATCAGGAAATTGAGGATGCCAGACCAAGAATCCTGAATATGACAGTAGGTTATATGCCCTGATGGGGGAAAACTGGATCCTGGGATTAATATCATCACAAGTTTATTGATCAGCTCAGCATAACAGTAGATCATGGGGACTGCTCTCTGAGTAGGTGGTAGCTAGGTGGAAGAGGAAGAGAGCTATATGCTGAAGGTCATCCCAAACATTGTTGAGTATTGGTGATCATACACTACTTGAGCAAATAAGTTATTTAACTGAGTGTTCAAAGCAGTGCTCTACCCTGATTCTTTTCTTGCTGAAAATCTAGGCAAGGGGTAGATGTGTTGAAAATTTTTGCCCATATTCTCAGCTGGCTAGATTATCAGGAATTTCTAGAGGATAAGTTTCTAATGTGAGGTAATTGAAAATCAGTTGACCCTAATTTTGAGGTAACTATGTTTGAAAATTTTAGGATATTTGCCTGGTTGGATCCATTGGGGATTGATCCAGACAAATGTTTAAGATCTTGTTGAGCAGAGTTGCCAATAAAATAGGGGCATCTGATAGTGATTAACTATCAGGTGTACTGTTTGGGATCTAGTCAGGTTTCATCACTAACTGATTGGGAATGTAAGTAGCAAGTTGTGAGGTGAGTGATGCTGCCTGCAACTAGAAAATCAATCAGTTGGTTTGTAACCTGCCTTAATGGGTAACAAGTCCCATTATCTAAGCAGGTTGCTTGCCAAATATAGTTGGTTTGCTAGGATCAAGAGAAAAACAATAGAAACACATTTGTGGGATCTGCCAATAGATGCCACAAATATTTTGTTTAAAGTGAGAATTTTACTTTTTAATAAAAGTAGTAAATAATGCTTTGTTAAAGTTTTTTTGTTTTTTATTGTTTAGACAGGGCCAAACCAAGAAAGGTCCTTTCTTTGATACTAGTATTTCCTATAAAAACTAGTTTAAATTTTGAGACTATGGGTATTTGAGGCAAAAATATATAAAGCTGAGTCATCAAAAATAGGAAATATAGGCTTTCAGCCTATCAGATCAAAGATATATCTTTTGAGGCAAAAATGAACCATGTGGTAATGATTTGATGAATTGTATCCAATCACCAGTGAGTAAAATCTTCTCACCTCGGCGGTGGTCAGACTCATGTGGTAATAATTGGTTAATTTCCACCCTATCATCATTGAGTAATATCTTCTCATCTTGGAGGTGATCAGACCCATGTGGTAACAAACACCCCAAATTTAGCTGAGAAGTCAGAGTTATCCTATTATTAGTTAACAGCTTTTTAAGCCATTTTTTGTTATGATCCATGTTTCTTCAATAGTTAGGATTCCACTGAGTATCTGCCAAGGTCTTTTTACCATTGGTACTCATATCATTAATAACCACAACATTATTTGATGATCAGGCAGGAGATGGGCCAATCATGATAGCAGATTTGGGAGCACTAATACCTCCAACATTCTTTTTCTTAAGATAAGAAGGAGAATGTCTGACAATGTTTTCTGACTCTTTTTATTTTAGGTCTTGAGAATGTCAATGACAGAATCCTAGACAGGATGGGAAAAACTATTGCTGATGAGATGAAGATGGGTGATTTAATAGCAACAGCTGCCATATCATTGAAGAGGTGTCATCTGAGGGTTGGGTGCCAAATCCCCACTATAAATTCTCTAGAATTTACCAATAAAGAAATAGTTTTATCTGAAATAGAGTTTTAAGTAGTACATAATATAAAATAGATATACCAGCTTAGTAATTTTATCATCATCTCTTTGTTCTATTGTTTCTCACAGATATTATTGCTATGTGCAATAATTGGGAGACTCTTAAGAAAAAGAGTAAGGATCTGAGTGAAGATCCATAGAAAAAGTAAAAACAAATCAGGAATTGCTGCCAACTGTGCATTGAACCAGAGAAACCATCAATGGGAATCTAAGAGAAGTTTGGGTTAGATGGTATGAGGGAACAAATCCCTATTTCAAGAAATCACAAGTATTTTGAGTGAAAATACTGGCTGAGCATTGGGCTGAGATCTAGGATTCTCATTCAAATACAGATAATAGTTGTCATAATTTTATTAATTTTATATCAACAACTATACAATGCAGATGAATTGCACACAAACCAAATTTGTGCAAGTAATAAGTTTATATTGGTTATTGGCCAATAATAATCAAATCTATAAATTTTTACAAGGGGCTTTATTAACAGCCAAGGATGCCACAAAATCTGTGCAATACACCTGCAACATTCCAGAGGGCCATGGACACCATACTAGTTGACTTGAAGTTGTTATGCATCCTGGTATACTTGGATAATACAAATGTGTTTAGTAGGACATTTACTGACCATTTACACCACATGAAGGAAGTGTTTAAGAGACTATCCGCAGCCAACCTGAAGATTAAGCTGAGGAAGTGCCACTTCTTCAAGAAAAAGTTAGAATATCTGGGATTCATAACAAACTTTAGTGAACTGCAGCTGCAAGACCAGAAGTTTAAAGCTATTGAGCAAATGGCTATATTGATGAGTGTTTGAGATATCCAATTGTTTTTTAGAATGGTCAGATAATACAGAAAATTCATTTAGAATTTTCA
Source organism: Massospora cicadina (assembly GCA_022478985.1). Lineage (NCBI taxonomy): Eukaryota > Fungi > Entomophthoromycota > Entomophthoromycetes > Entomophthorales > Entomophthoraceae > Massospora > Massospora cicadina. The sequence continues at coordinate 29,838 of JAKSZP010001430.1, read as the reverse complement.
AGAATCACTGAGCTCATCTTCCATATGTTGAAGGATTCTAAAAAAAGATTTGTTTGAAATGAAGAGGCCCAGAAGTCCTTCTATGAGTTATATCAGTATTTAGTAAATGCTCTAATTTTAATTATTTAAATTTTATTTGAGATTTTATAATACAAACTGATGCTTTGTTGATGGCAATTGGCACTATAATAAGCCAAGTAGATGAACTTGGGGATGAACATCCAGTGGCATATGTGAGCTGAACACTCTCAGCTACTAAGAAAAATTACACTAAGACTGATGTAAATGCCTTGTAGTCATTTATAACTGTAAACAGTTTTGGGTGTATATTTACAGAATGCACTTTAAAGTGATGATACACCACTCCTCATTGCATTGGCTCCACAATTTGCAAAAACCAGAAGGATGACTGGCCTGATGGGCATTGAAGCTATAGGCTTACAATTATAAGATTGTCCACCAAGGGGGCTTCTCACCAGAATGCGAATAGCTTATTGTGGTTACTAATGGTCCAGATGGTATAACCGCAGATGGATGAGCTATTTTAGAGAATGGTTGATGGAGAAATTGGGAACAAAACCCAAGAAATCCAAGGTGTGCTTTAAAAAGTGATGAATAATATTAAAACTATGGATGGACAAATTTTTAAGACAATTAATGAGAAGCAGTTACTATTTTCAAAGCCATCAAAAAGAGCAGCTATTGTTCAAGCTGCTCATAAGGTTGTTGAGCATAGAGGCCTGAGAAAACAACTGATTATAAATGCCAGTACTACTGGGAGTTTACAAAATTTTGATATCACAGACTATCTGGCTTGCTGTGTAAAGTGTCAGTTGCATAAGCTTCATAAGAATATGAATGGATATTGACTGGTCCCTCTGAATTTGCTTGGCATATGGTGTCCATCGATGTGATGGGACCACTGATAATGAGCACAGGGGGAATTAAGTACATCATAGTGTTGATCAACCATCTAACAAGATGGGTTAAGACAATAACCCTAGCAAAAGTAGATGTTACCAGCACTGTGAAGTTTATCTTAGATCAAGTAGTATACCAACCTGGATGCCTGCAGGTCCTGCTGAGTGACAATAAAACAATTTTTACATCTCATGTGATCACATAAAATAAATAAGTAATGGGGATCTAAGGAGTTGTATCTATACTCTATCAGCCAGAGACAAAAAGACTGGTAGAATGAGTCATTGAGATACCAAACATGATGTTGAGAAAGCTGGTTGCAGGAAGAACTTCTGTGTGGGGATTATACCTTATTTTGGTGATGTTTGCCTACAATATAAGTCATCATATAGCAATGTAAAAAGCTATTTAAGTTGTTATACAGAAGGAAGGTCGCATTGCTACCAATTTTATATTCAGTGTTGGAACCAACATCAAGGGTTAGTGCTGAGAAGTACCAGAACCAATTGATGCATATTCTGATTGAAATGCAAATTCAAGCATATAATATAACTTTGAAGAAAAGGATTTGAACAAAAATGATGGATGATAAGAACTGATTAGCCTTATCAAAAATACCAAATATGTGGAAGAGTTGTTTATTGTGATATGCATGGTTTTGGGAGAAGAAAAAAGTTAGATGTGTTGTGGTCAGGTCCATTTCAGATTATTGCTAAGATGGTGATGGACACCTACTCCATCAAAAAACTTTTAGATGAAAGAGTATTAAATTGAGTCCATGCTAAGAATTTAAAGCAATAAAATGAAAAATAATGAAAAAAGAGTTTCTGAAAGACTGCTAAATCAGTAAGATGGTTAGTTCTTAATAATTTGGTTAACTCCAAAAAATTGCTGAACCAAACTAGATGGTTAAGTCTTAAAAAAGTAAGACCTATAAACAATAGAAAACTGGTAGGTCTAAGTATACCTAGTAATCATTTTGTGAAATAAAATAAAAATGGACCACTGAACTAAAAAAAGATCAAGTCTTATAGAAAAAAAGGAAGGAAAAAAATAAAAGATTGATAAAAATATAAAAAAATAAGTATAAATAACATCAAAAAATATATATTTTTATAAGTTTTTCTTTTTATTGGTTATTTTCAATTCAGAATGATCCCACCTATATCACCTCTTGAGGGGAGGGAGGATGGATTGCAGTAGGAGTAAACAACCTATCAAAATCTGTGAGATTGGATGTTAATGAGGGATAGACCTACTCAAAACCAAGTTTGCTATATGGATACTGATCCCTGCAAAAAATTGACTAGGGGAAGAGAAATAGAAATGTTGGAACATGCCAAATGTGATACCTCAGATTGGGTAGAAAAGCAACAGAAAAAGAAGAGATAGTTAGCAAATAACCCCAAGTAACCCTAATATAGCACCGGAGCTAGAAGAATGGTTTTAAGCACTTGCAATGAGCTTCATCAAGAACATTGGACATATGGTCTGTGAAGTGAACAAGGGATACTAGGTGAAGGTAGCCAAATTATGCCCCCTATCAAAGCCATCAGCAGAAGATACTGATAGGATGCACCAGAAACAAGATAGTTGTGCAGGGAACAAATGGCATCCTGCAGATAACAACTATGAGCTTCTCAGAAGCTGAAGCTGAAGGAGTGATGAAAGCTAAGAGAGGCTGAAAGCTTCATGATCCAACTTTGAAGAACTTAGCTGGCAAAATAAAGAGCATAGGCTGCAACATCTCAATCTAGAATATTTTTGAGATTGGAAGAGTCCAGAGCTTTAGACAAAGCCTTGGTTACTTGGACCCTTAATTCTGCATAAGGGGTTTCAAAATGTTTTCTGTTTCCAATAGCTACTTCAGTGGCCAAAACAGCTGGCTTGCAACATTGACTGAGTTAGAAAAGAAACTCCAGAAGCAAGTCCAATCTGAAGAGAAATGATCAATTGAGAGCGAAGGGAATTGCTTCAGGATGTTCAATGATGATGATAGGAGAATCTGCAAATGGAGCCAAATCTAGGAGAGTTTCAAAATCTAATTCAAAAATCAATGATAGAGGAAGATTTGGTTGCAAATCATTTGAACAATTGCTAACCTGGTTTTGTTGGGGTTGGTTACAATTTTCAGTAATTCTATAGAAGGAATGGCTACAGGTACTTGACTGGGAGTATAAATCCTGAAAGGGCCATAGAAGAGGTTCTGGAATCCAGATTGATTTATCAGCTGAAAGAGCCAAAGGTTGTTATCTGACATGCTATTAAGCAGTTGTTGGTACCAAGACTCTGAATTTGATATATGAGCTGGATGAGAGGGGGAATGTCAGACTTAAATGATAATTTACATTATGCTCTCTGAAATCAATTAAGCTCTAATTTTGGAGAAATTAATCTCAAAATTAATGGGATAAACTCTCTATGGAAGAAATTAAAAATGATATGAGCCAAAAGGTTATTACAAGAAAATAACAAGGCATTAATAATGAGCATTCTTAATTGCGCTATAAAATAAACATCAATGGCAAGAATCTTCTGTTGAGGATGAAGAGAAAATCAGAAAATTTAGGATGCCAGACCAAGAATTCTGAATATGACAGCGAGTTATATGCCCTAATGGAGGAAATTGGATCTAGGTTTAATATTGTCATGATTAAATTGATCATCCTGGCATAACAGAAGGTTTTGGAAACTGTGCTCTATATAAGCAGTAGCAAGGAGGAAGAGAAATAGAGCCACATTCCTAAAAGTTGTCCCAAGCAGAGTTTGAGTACTGATTGATCATAATCTGCTTAAAATAATAAAGTATTTGACTGAGTATCTGAAGCGGTGTTCTCCTGCCCCAATTCTTTTTCTCACTGAAAATCTAGACAAGAAGGGAGATAAATTTGGGATTTTTGCCCATATTTCCAGCTGACTAGATTACCTGGGGCTACTAGAGGATAATTCTCTATAGTGAAGTAAATTGAATATTGGTTGACCTTAATTTTGGGGTAACAATGTTTGGAGATTTTAGGTTATTTGTCTGGGTTAGATCCATTGAGGATTGATCCAGATGAATGCTTAAGATCTTGTCAGGCAGAGATTTTGAAAAAAGGGGGCATTTGATAGTTTATCAATGATTAACTATCAGGTGTACTAAATGGTATTGGTTGAGTTTCATCACTGACTGATTGAAATTTAAAGAAAAGTTGTGAGGTAATTGATGCTACCTACAACTAGCAAATTGATCAGATAGTTTGTGATCTGACTTAATGGGTAACAAGTTCCATTATTTAAGCAGGTTGCTTGCCAAATATAACTGGTTTTCTAGGATCAGGAGGAAAATGTTGGGACACGTTTTCTAACTCTTTTCATTTTAGGTCTTGAGGATGTCCAATGACAGAATTATAGCCAGGATGGGGAAGACCATCAATGATGAGACAACAATAGGTAATTTAATGGCAATGGCTGCCGTTTCATCAATGAGGTGCCAACTCAGGGTTGGGTGCTAAATTCTCACTATAAATTCCCTAAGAAAACACTTAATAAATATATCTCTACAGTAATTTTTATAATATATATGATAACTTTTTTAAGAAGATATCCATTACCAGAATTCATTTTGAGTTCTATCCTTTTTAAGAAAAAATTATTGCTGTGTGCTTAAATTGGGTGACTCTATAAGATAAAGAGTAAGAATCTGAGCGTTGATCCAGAGAAGAGAAGCTGAACTAAATCAGGGATTGCTGCCAACTGAGTGTTACCAGATAGAAGCTGTAAATGAGGATCTGAGTGTGGATCAAGTTAGGCAGTATAAGGGAACATGGCTATTAAGGACATCCTAAGTAATTTTGAGGGAAAATACTGGTCAGGCGTTGGACTCAATATTAGTACTTTATTTAAATATGGATATTAGTCTCCATATTATTATCAAATAAATACATCTTAATATCAGACAAATTAGAGAATTGAACAACACCAAATTTATACAGTTATTTAATTTGGGGGTTATCAGCTGATAATCAAGAACCCTTTAATTTTAATGAATGTGAACCTAAACAATGTTACTGTATCAGACTACATCTCATCCCTTTAGATTTACAGATTGTACAATATGTGGAGAAGGCAAAAGTTTTAATCAAACTGAATTGCCTAAATGCATTTATTCAGACTAGATTAAGAAAGAGCCAGGAGTGGCTAACTGCATTATATACCAGAAAAGGGATTTTTCAGTTTTGAGTCATGCCTTTAGGCTTAAGAATACCCCTGCTATCTTTTAATGCCATATTGATGCAGTTTTGGGGAACCTTCTGGGGTATGTGCAGTTGCCAACATAGATGATATTCTGGTGTTTTTCCCTGATTATGAGTCCTATGCAGTACACCTTTAGCAAGTGGCAGAGCAGCTAAAAGAAGCCAACCTTATACTGAAAATCAGTAAGTGTGAATTCTTTAAGCTCCAGATCACCTTTATGGGCAAAATCATGTTTAACAAGGACACATGATAACTCTAGACAAGGAGAAGGCAATTTGTAAGTGGCCTACCCCAACTTTGGTCAAGGAATTGAGAAGTTTTTTGGAGGTGTGTATGTTTTTCAAAAAAGTTTACACCAAATCTTTCTAAATTGGCAGTGCCCTTATATAAGATAAGTGGAGAAAAAGTGCTCCAGTGGTCCACCATTTTGAAGGATGCTTTTTAAGCAGTAAAGTGCACCCTGTTTTCCACATCTGTCCTTTGCTATGTTGATCCTTAGAAGGAGTTCATTGTATCTACTGATGCCTTTAACTTTGCTATAGTAGCTGCCTTATTATAAATAGATAAAGATGGATTAGAGCATCTGGTGGGATATTTTTTTAGAAAAATATCTCTGCCTGAGTTAAACTAGGGTATTTATGATAAAGAGTTATTAGAAGTGGTGAAGTTGTTGACTTGTTGACATCATCACCTGCATGGCTTTTCCTAACCCTTCTATGTACATATAGATTACTCTGGCTTGTTGTACTACCATGCACCTCATATCTTAACCCCATGACAAACCTGCTGGCATAAGACCCTTACCTAATTTGCATTTTCTTATAAGTTTATCAAGGCAAGGTGAATGGTTTAGCAGATGCACTGAGCTGCACCCTGCATTAACTCTCAATCTAAAGGAGGTACAATTGTATAATATCCAGTTGTTGATTCTATTGGATAAGGTTGTGTCTCAACCTCTCTCTTCCTTAGCCTAGACCAGCACTCTCTCTTCTAAAAAATGTGGAGAAAAACAGTATGTTCAGAAAGGTATTTCTCAGCTGTTGTCAGCTAAATATACTATAGTACTTGCTAAAAGCACTTTGAATCAGAAGAACTTATCCAGAGGTTATCATATAAAGGATGAGATGGTGTGGTTTCAGGGGCATCTATGGGTTCCCACTGGACCACTTTGTCTGGAAATCATATGATCTATCATGACAGAATCACCATTGGTCATTCTGAGATTGCAAAGACTCTATAGTTAATTTGCTGCACATACAATTGGAGGGCTTACCCATTTAGATGGGCAGGTATTGTAAAGAGTGCCTGAACTGCAATCAGATGAAACTAAATTAACAACCATTAAAGGGGTTTTTAATACCAGTTGAAAGGCTGAAGTGGCTTGGACTTTTCTATTAATGAATTCATTATGAAATTACCTGTTTTAATAGTTATGATGCTATCATAGTAGTTTTAGCAGTTTTACAAAGTTTGCTCACTTTATTTCTTTCAGAACACAGAAACTGCTGATGAGATGGCTAGGCTCTTTGTCACTCATGTGTTTCTGCTTCAAAGGGTCCCCTAAGAAATTGTTAATGATTGGGGGCCCCTAGTTTACCCCTGCCTTATGGAAAGTGTTGTGTAAGACTCTTCATATTTGCCCCTGCCATTCAACTTCCTATCATCCCTAATTAGATGGATAGACTGAATGAGTGAATTAGTTCTTGGAACAGTTTCTGCAGTGTTACACTGCTTCATATCATTCAGACTAGATTTCTCACCTTCCTATAGCCCAGTTTAGCTATAACAACACTTTACATATGTCTATCAGTTGTTCTCTCATTTTTTGCTAACTATGGGTTAACTCTGCCTTCAACATGGAGCTCAGTTGTGAATCAAAAGTGGTAGCAGTGGTAAAGTTTGATAAGACTATTAAGAAAGTACACCAGGTAGTTTTTGTAAGTTTGGAGGCAGCAATGTAAGTATATATGGAGAACGCTGATAGTAAGAGATGAGTGGGTCCAGTGTTCAATAAAGGGAATCTCATGATGCTTGATGATCAATACATCCCTATCAAGCAGCTATGCAAAAAGCTGGGACCAAAGAGGATTGACCCTTACCATGTTTTTTTGAAATATGGGCATACCTCATACCAGTTAGATCTTCCCTCTTTATTTTGGATCTTTTCTATCTTTTATAAGAGCAAATTGACATTGTTTGAGGTCTCCTACCAAAACCTTCTAAGGTATATCTTGTGGATTGAGCGCCAGAGTGGGAAGTGGAGAAAATAGTAGCCTCCCATTAGTAAAAAGAAGGCTTAAGTACCTGGTTTCCTGGATAGGATTTGATGCAACAGAAAACAGTTGGGTACCAAATTATGTGACTGCACATGCCCAAGAACTGATCAAAGTTTTTCACAAGCATTTTCCTCAGGCTGCTGAACCTCAGTCAAAGCAAACTGTTGCTGAGATTTGTTGGCCCCAGTTAAAGAACTTTTCTCTGGCACAAGCCCCTGAAGGGGGGTGGAGCCCCAAAAGTATGAGATGGTAATGCTATGGCTTAAAGATGACATCATAATGAGGACAATTACAATTTTAAAGCTGCATGTTAGGAGGCTAAAAGAGAAAAGTAGGCAGGCCTCTCTGACCTCAAACATACCTTGGATTAATTCTGGTTTAGGGTGAGATATGCCCAGGTTGGTCTAGGGGATATAAGAGAAGTTTAGCTCTTTATAACAGCAGGTGCATTTAAATAAACCATCTTTACAATTAAAAATGATAGTTCACTTCAGTTTTTTCAGTGAAGGGGTCTCAAAACCCATTCAGTTTTTGAATTTTCTAGCCCAAGTCAGCCTCTCTTATAATTGATAACCCAAGTTTAGTTAATTACCAAGTATAATATACTGCCAAATGAAAGTGTGTACTCATTGGTGCACCTTAGCTTAGCATCACTTCCATTGATCAATTGTTCCCATAAATTTCATCTAAAATTATTTTCTTAAGACCCATCTCTCTTGTTGGTCAACTTCCCTCATTGTAAAAAATCCTCACTAGTATACTTTTTATATATATTATCTTGGATGACCCTGTAAATAAACCTCTTTGAGAAGGTCTCACACAACATTAGCTATTAATTTTTACATCTGTAAATCTCTCCCCTTGTGCACCATTAGGCTGCCCAGATTCCTTCTAACCTTCAAATCCTATAAACTCTCACTCAGAGCACCACTTGAATATGAACCCCATTTTGGAGATTACTCCCACCTTGTTGTTAGTTTAATTTTGGTTCTTCTCTTTACTGCTAACCACTCTCAACCTAATTTATTACAGCTCAAGCACCCTCTGTGAGGCTCTAGTAACTTTAGTACTAACAACTAGTTTTCTGGCATTGAGCCTTTGCACTGTGCACTACCATGCTAATAAACAGAATAGTTATAGACACTCTCCTTACAGTTGTTGAGATTTTTATAATCTATACATAGACATAAGGTACCATTAGCCTTCTCTACAAAGAGAAGTGGGGAATATACAGGGAAGGTTCATTAAAAATTGCACTTTTGGCTAACTGGTCCTAAACCCACACATCTAAGGCTTCTTTCTCCTATAAAGTCAATGGATAAAATAGTAAAGATATATGTACCTGTTTAATGCTGAGCTTAAACTTACAATCAAACTCTAAATAAGCAGATAGCACATTGGCTAAAGCTGAATCAAAAAAAGGTTTCAATCTCTTCAAACAGAAAGATAGGGAAATCTTCAAAGAGGGCTTTAGCAATGGAGCAAGACTGAGGGTGTAAATATTAGGTCAGTGAGGCAGATTGCCCTGAGAATTAGCTTTAGCCAAAGAGACAACTAATTTGTGGCCATTCTTCAAAGTTAAGGACAAGGTATTATCTTTCAAGTTGGTTCTGATGTCAAACTTTTGCCACCACTTTATACCCAAAATAATGGAGTACAAGAGGTTTTTGAAGCTTAAAAGTGGTCAGCCAAATGGTATTGTCAACTTGATAATACACTAACCCCATAATTTTTAGCATTAAAATATCATGAGAAACCCCTTCCCTAACCATACCACCTGGCATGTAACTAAGCTCAAGTTAGTCAGCTAGGTCTAATTCAATAAAATTTTCAGAGGTAACAGTATCCACCAAAATAGTAGTGCTGGTTTTCTCTGAAGAGAATAAAAGGGTAGCAGTTAACAAAAAAATATCCTGAATGCTCTTTATCAAAGTAGACAATGCTAACAATTTACCACCAAACTCTTTTTCAGGGTCTAATATATCCCCAGAGTACATTTCTGCATCAAAGAATGGAGAGGGATATTTGGCCAACCTTACTATTAAGGTTATATATCCCATCATATCTTTGGCAACTGCGCAAACATTTTTATTATTAAATAGTAACTCCTTCTCCACCTTCTAGGTTCTGCAGATCAGTGTTGTGGTCAAGCGTGGGTTCTCTAGGGTGATTTGATACACTGAAATGGGGTCTATATCTAAGTTATAAGAGAAGGTATATAGCTCAGTTGTATATATGAAAACATCATTATAGAACACATTTTAGGCTATAAATGACCCTATGACCATTTTAGCAATAAGTTGTATGATATTATTCAAGGCCATCACCACCAGACCTTCATCAATGATTCTACCTACATCATCCAAATATGATTTTAAAGAAAAATAGTTTATTGGTATCAATAATAAAGATTTCAGTGATAAGTCAGGGAATTATAACTCTTGGATCATTTAGTATCTATATCCACCAGGTACAGGCAAGAAGGGTGGATACTTTTCAGTTGGAGGTAGCAAAATAACGCTGAGAAGCTCCAACTATTAGGAAAATATAAAAATAGTGGTGAGCCCCACTGCAGCTGTGGCCAACAGCTGGCACACACTATTTGCACTTTATGAAAGTCCCACATGAAAAAGTTTGTGCATGTAAAGTTAAGAGGTTGATTGTCTAATGTCAGAAGTGTATCTATAACTCTCCAGTTCCCAGCATATTGATGCACAGAGAACTGGACCAATGCAAGGGAACTCTTTTTCAGTGTAAACATAAATATAGCCTAGCAGAGAGATTTTAAGCTACAGTGATATAGGGTGAGGATGGTTAGCACAGTACACATAAGTATGGATCAAACAAACAACAAAACTTGGCTATAGCCTAATGTGCCATTTATAACCAAGCTTTGTACAAGGCTAGAGTGCATGGAAGCCTGGTGGAGGGAACCTGAGCAGCTTAGTGGTGTACTTGATGCTGCAGTAAACTTAAAACTAAAGAACTGACTAACAAGATGTAAAACCTCCTCAAAGAGGTCTGCACACAGGTATGCCCAAGTTAACATAAAATAAACTGTAAACAAATGGTGTATTTATTGGTGAAAAGATAATCAATGAGAAATGTTGGTTTACAAAATTATTATTAGACAACCTTAGAGAAATCATCTATTAGAGGAAGTGGTGCTAAGCTGAGGTGCACCAATAAGTGCACACTTCCATCTAACAGGGTGCTATAATTTAAAATAGTCCAAACTTGAGCAATTAATTGAAGTTAAGGCTGACCTGAATTGAAAATTTTATAAACAGAATAGGTTTCAAACCTCTGCTCACCAAGTACTTAAATTGAGCTATTTTTATTTAACAAATAACTTATCTATATCAATGCAAGAGCTAAAACAAAAGAGTGGGTGTTAAGCACCTTACTTGAATCAATCTGAACATATCTGGCCTGTACCCAGCGCTGGTTCAAGTTGTGCTTAAAATCAGAAAAGTCCTGAAGCTTAAACTGTTAGACCTCCTGCTGCTCAGCCTTATCCTTGCTGTTGGTACCCTCAATAAGTTTATATAAACATAATGCTCATATTCTGGGAGTATAATGTCTGGAGCTATATGAGGCTTAAACCTTGATTGCTAATAAGGTCCAATGATCTCCCCACAGAGCTCAGCTGGTACTTCCACCTCTAACTCAGTGTTTACTATAACTTGGTATCAGAAAGGAATGAATACAGACCCAGCAGCTCTGAGAGGCAGCCCTTAATATTCATATATCTGCTGGGAGAGGGCCCAGGTCCTCTTTTTTAATTGATGATAGTGCACTGAAATCACCCTGTCAAATCTGCAAGGTTGATATGTCCCATATGCAATAAATTTTTTGGTACTCTGCTAGAGGTTAAGTAAATTGGGATCTGCTAACCCAATATTTCAAAGGTCTCTTTCATAATATTAATGACAGCCCCAAATCTTGCATAAAAGCAGTTCTAATTATCATCTAGCAACACTATCACTGGGGCTACAATGACAATGATCTAAAATGCAAAGGTAGTGCATTGTACTTTTCCTCAGAGACCATGTTTTCTGCTCCAGCGGTCCTATACACCATTTAATATCCCACATTAAATTTTAATGTCAACTTTGCCACCAACTTAGTGAAAACTATGTTAACTAAAGCGCATGTATCTATTATACCATAGACTTAGGTTTTTGCTACAATAATGTTAGTATGTACACTCAAAGTAAAATAAATTATGATTGTTTAATATATAAACATTCAAAGGATCTCTTTTTTAAGAAAGCTTACAATACCCTCATCAATTTTAGGGTATTTTTTAACAATAGAATCTACAGGGAGAGTGACATCTACTCTCTTCAGAGAAGGTGCATCAGAGGATGAATTTTGCTCATCTGTAGAAATTTAGTCAAACATCTAAAAGATATAAGGCTTCAGTTATTTTCAAGGTTTTTTTGTCATTATATCCCTAGCATATACTTATGTCAGTACATTCACTCTCCAACTGGCTGCTAATATAGGAATGCATCATTGTACTGAGAGACTTCAACTGAATATATGTTAATATGTTTATATATAGAATATTCAAAGGTGGGATAGTGGAGACAGAGAGTTTCATCTCTACTCCACTCTGACTTTTTTCTGATAGTGCTGGTCCTGCTGTACATAATGAACCTGATGATTGGGGCAACTCCATATCAGATGCTCAGGGCAACTGCATTTAAAACAATTTACCCTATAAGGTCTACATCCCTAAATATTGTAATATGTTCTGAGCCAAAAGTTGGACTGTGGGTGGTCAACGTAAACAGGCCCAGTCCAATAATTGAATTGCTGATTGTAATTTGGCTGAGGGCAAGATGTATAATTATAATATAGCTGAGGGGTTACTAGGCAGACTATGAACAGAGGAGGATAATTTTTAAAATAAAAAGGTTCAACAATGGCTGCTAGAGGTTTTCATTCTGTATTGGGCAGAGTAAATGTAGCATATAGATGGTACAAAGCTTGGATAATTTTGAGCAAAGATACATTATCCTTCAAAAATGGAGTTATTATGTTGTAAAGCTTGCAGTATGGCTTTATGGCAAAGGTCATAGCATTGCACACATTGTATTCAGACAAAGTTATTTACCTGATTAACATATGGGTTTCTACCATAAATTAATCAGAAAATGTAATGAGGGTCTCTTTATACAAAATCTGATGGTCAAGAACTCATGCTTCTGCTGTAACATCTTCACAGTTCCTCTAAACAACTGTAGCACAATATTCTTTATTTCTTGATATATAATAGAACAGTTTAAAAGATAGCAGGTGACTTGGTTGGCACTTTTTAATATTTAAGGTAGATATTAACAGTTTTTCTTTATGCTAATCTAAGGCTCCTTCCACTGCAAACTCTAATCACTTAAAGAATCTATAGATATTCTCATTGCAATCAAATGGAGGCAGCTTATCAATACAAACCTTCTGAAGAAGCTCATTCTACCTTTTAAGCACAGCATCTAAGTTAAAGTTTAATTTTCACATAATTAGTTGGCTCAGTGTGTCAGGAGGATTCTCCATCAGTACAGGCCTAATGTGATATAGCCAGAATCTGGAGTTTTTTATTTAGTTTTATTTTAGTATTAATCAATGTGCCCCCTATAGTGAGCACCACTGTTATAAATTTAGAAATATTGTGAAGATACACCATAATGTTTTTGCATAGGATTGATCCCACTGAGCAATGGATAGATGATGTGAAGATTGCCAGTCCTCAAATCAAATGGTAAAAACTTTCAATAAATAAAGCTACAGCTTTAGCCACACTACTTTATATTTAATATAATATAAATAGCAGAATCCTTCTGTTCTGTGCTCTCCTCCTAATGACAATCCTTACATTAAAATCTTATCTCTCTTATTATTAGTAATTTGGTTGATAATGACCCTTTTGCTTAGACTATTTATTTCCACCATATTTTCATTGGTTCTGGCATAGTCTATATTCATTAAATTTATGGTCACCTTAGTTTAGGGCAATCTATTAATTATTTGTCATATATTGACATCACCTTATTAACTGATTTAAGGCTAGCCAGAAATTAATTGTTAAAAGCTCAGTATCACCCTCTTGCCTTATAGTTAGGCAATTTCATCAATTTTTTATACTACTCAGGTTAGCCAATATCATCTTTTTGGCTATAACTACTTAGGGCATATCATTTAGTCAAATTAGAATCTTGACATTTTTTATGAAGATTACAACCCAGAAAGGAGGAGGAGTGATCATTGCTATAGGACTCTAGCCCAGAGCCTACCCTGGGCCTCAAAACCCCAGGATAATCTACTCTGGCCCCTAATTTCTTTAAAGCACTCAAGGATAGGATAAACAAAGGGAGAAGACTTCAATCAGGCACTGAAAGTATAAGATGCTGAAAGGTTTAAAGATACCCTATACATTTAGTGTAGGATTAGGTAGAGAGAGATCATTTGATATAATATTTCTGTGGCCACTTTTCAATGCCAGCTGCACCACTGATGATCTTTTTAGGGCCAATCCCTAATGCTGGGAACAATCTTTGATGTTGGCACCCACTGCCAATAATCTTTTCAGAGTTACTCCCCAATGCTGACTATACTACAAATGACCATTTTGGGGCTAATCCTTGATGCCAGCACCCACTGCTGATAACTCTTACCAGATTTCTACATTGTGTTTACACTAACTACTTTTAGATTATAAAACCTCTGCTATGTTTAGATCACTCTTTGTTTTAACAAAACTATATGCACCATACTTTTAACTGCTTCTTTTTCTTATACTAAAACTATACCTGAAGGTTCTGATGACCCTATCTTGGGTTTTGACCTATAGCCAAGGCTTAGAGAGAATTCTGTTAAAATATCCCCTCTTGTAATTAAAGCCTATTACTAGAGGTTTGACACATTAATAACTAATTTTCTAGTGAATGACAAGTTATTCTCCTCATTAACTTAAGTTTAACTAACTCAATGTTTCAGGGATCCTCCTTAATAATAAAATTATCAGTAATTTGAATGATGCAACTGGTCATAATCTGTCAGAGATTAATCATGTTAGTTAATTTGAGTTCTATAATTACTGGAGACTTATGCTAAGGTTAACTGATCCTATAGTTGTTATTTAAATTAAAAATATTTATTATTGTATCAGCAACATAAGCTGACAGTTTTCTCTAAGTTAGGTACCTATTGTAGCAAACTGAGTTCATCTTGATTGTTATTTGTTGAGTTGGGTTCTGATTTTTTTGAATCTAATTTGAATTATTTAAATGAGAGTTTTTTTAGTTTATTTAGGTTTGAGCACTAAGTTGTGCTACACCTAAATTGTAAATTAGGCTTATAAAAGCCTAATTAATAATTTGGATCAGGCTCTCAAAGAGCAGCTGTAAAGAGATATGACTGTATTTTTGAAGCTCATTTTATAATTTTGTCTCTAGCTTTCTCCCCTGAGGAGCATTTTCACTTGCTTACAGACAAGCTCTGTTTGATAAGCCTCTTTTTATTTTTGAATAAAAATTAAAGGTTGTTTTAGAGTTTTTATATCTTGCTTATCTTATGATCTTTTTTAAATTTAGCTTTGAGGTGTTTTTGTATAGTTGGATCAAACTAACTATAATTCAGTTTTCATAATAAATTCAATGTAGTGATATTTTTAAACTGTCAGTGCACCAAAGCTGGCATCTACTCAAAGTTAGTCTGTTTTGATGCTATCAGTATACAAAAATATCACTTATTTATGGCAGTTTAACCTGAAATTTTCTGACTGATACATCTATTAATAGTGTTTTTCTTATATCCCTTTTACTCAATTAACCTCTACCACCTTTTGCTTGTTATATTTCTGCCTATTATAAATCCTTTCTCTTATCCCACTTTTTAGTCTAGAGATACTATAAATACTTTGAGGCTTTTTCTCAATAAATATTGTTTCTCATATACTCTTTAGTTTAATTGTATAAGTTTCTGCCCTTAGGGCCTACTAACCTACTGGATGCTTTGGGACCCTGAATCAACATAAAGATAGCTAGGATTGGATTCCCTATATCCTGATAATGGTATGCTATCATACTATAATAAGTTTAAATTATTATAGTTGGCTATTGATAAGCTATATATATAATTAAATTAATCAAAATTAACTAGATTTAAAGATAAAGTATTATATATAGTATCACAGATAGGGCTGTAAGATACAGAAGGATATTCCATAGCTTCTGTATTGAACAACCCCCAAATTATAGATTTAGCTAGCTAAAGTAATTTATTAATCACTTATGATAACAGCATATGAATATTCATATGCCTAACACTTAAGAGTAATAAATGAGGATGACAAAGTTGTCAACAAAGACTATAAAAATTGACACCCTTTTATATCATTAAAGCTCAAAAAATACAATTAGTTGTGAGTAATAGTATAACTGATCTAAAAATATCTAACAGAAATAATAAAAGCTTTTATCAAAATATTAATAGATCTAGTAGTCAAACAACTCTGATTGCCATACAAAAATCTAATTTGAGGTACATTGAAGTAATACTATCAAAGAAACCAGAAAACAAACAGCATATTATTAGTATAAATAATGAAGCAATAATCATAGGCAGAATTAAAGCCTACAATGCAGAAGCAGGGACATAAAAGTCTCCTAAACATAATGATTCTAGAGATAATTACTGTGAGAATGATCTTATGGATATAAGAGCTCAAATCAAATAGATGATGCAACTAAAGTAGTGATCAGATGTTGTCTCATAAAAAATCATAAAAATTATCAATATCATTGCTCACATTTCTAAAATTATCTTTATACATTTTTAAAGTTTATATCTTGACTTCCTATAAATTTTTATAAAATATTTTAATTTTATTATATCAAAATTTTTTTTACAAAATCTCAGTTTATTCATTCTGTTTTACTTATATTAGTCTAGATAGTCTAATTGCCAGTAGCTAGTCTGTAATTAGCAATTGATAGAATAAAGTAACCAATCTGAAATATTTACTGTTTTATCAGGACACTTGTTTGCACAAATACTTTTGAGGCAAGCTGCCAATATAGAGGTTATATAGGATCTATAGTGTCTTGAGGGCCAAAATAAAGAAAACATATAAAGGGTATGCACATGAGCATTACCATAGGAGCAAATAGTTTATTTATAAAATCAATGCTTAATTTGATAGCATCATATGAGAAATTGTTCAACGAGGATAATTACATTATTCAAGATTGTTGTATAATGTCCAATCTATATGTAACAGATCCTTTGAGCAGCAAGTCACCTCCCAAGTTAGTGAGCTTAGGCCAATAAGCTGACTGTGATGCTCATTGTAAGGATAACATTATAAAACTAGATTAAAATCATGAGATTTTTAATGAGCTAAGTTTGATGAAGAGCTAATTTAGTATTTCTAAGAGAGATTTCTCTGAATTTCTGAAAAAGAAAGTGCATATTTATTTTTGACTCTGCACCTTAGAGCTAGAAATGACAGGATTACAAAATTAACTTGTGCACATCATGGAGACTTCTAGAAGAGTATAAATTGCCTCTATACCAATATTGATAGAAACTTAACCCATAGTGAAGCTTAAATCTATATTTAAGAATCTAAAAAATAACCTTTATAACTTGAAAAAGAGAAAATGATTAAATATCTGCACTTTAAATAATCATGGAGAGCACTTATAGCAGCACAAAAACTTGATATTCTAATGGTAGAAGTAAAGTTGAGTTGTAAGCTTAACTTATATATACTAAAACTCACTCTGAATTGACCAGTTACTCAGTCAGAGACTATAATATTGGCCACTCAACTGACTTCTGCATAACTGTTCACAATGCATATCAAAACTATTGAACAAAACCCTAACTTTAAATCTTTTATTCAATAATATATAAAATAATAAGAGAAGGAATGATTGCTTATTTTCTCCTTATGTACAAAAATAGTTAGGATGGCATGGGTGATCACCAAAAGGCTTACTGCATGCAAGGATATATGAGTTGCAAGGCCCAGATGATTTTTATTGCAAGCTTATACTCTAAACTAATTTATATTGATAAAAAGAATTTTTTTCTCAGAGTTTGGAGTTAAACAAGATGTTTAGATTAATAAAAATGAGTTCTTACTTATAAATATAAACAAAAATGAGCTAAATTATAACTATATCTTTTGCTATTATCTCAAAGCTCAGCAGTTATGTACAATGGGAACTATGGATTTGCCTACCACAAAAACAGTTCTGCTGAGTTTATTGAGGGTAATTCTTATCTTAAAGATGCATTTGACTCTGGCAGTTAAGGTTACAATGTCCCTAAAAACCCTAAAGAAGCATTACTTGACATACAAAGAATGTACAAATTAATTATAAGAAAATATGAATACCATCTTAACAGATTACTAAGGCAGGCTACACTATTAATAACAAGAGCAAGAAACTAAAATACAAGAAGTACAAACTACCAGAATGCCTGTCCTATAAGAACTAAAATAAAATAAGTGTTATAAGCTTTAAAACTTCTACCAATTTTGTCCACTAATTGCCACTAAATAGAATGATACAATCTCTAAAGAGGATATCACCAATGCCATGAATTGGGAAGATATGCATATTGAGGGTTAATATGATTATAAAAATGAGGACTTAGCCAATACAGAGTACCATGTGCTAGGGGCATCTAGCACGGTGGCTGTGCCTACCAGATTTAGACAAATAGAAGTGTCATATATGAGTTGAACAAGGCCTACTTAGCTTAACTAAATTAACCTACCTGGATTATAGACTTAATTTAAAAAGAGAAAAAAGCTGTTAATAATTACTTTTAAGAACTTAATTCTGGATAGCAAGGACTGCTAAGAGTACAACAAGTGCTAAAGCTTCATAACAGTTTAAAGAATCTGCCACTAATATTCTGACAACTACAACCTTTTTGGCAAGAGTTTAATTGTTGCAAAATTTGCACTTTGCACATTTAATACTCAGCTATTGTGCTAGACAAAAGAGTAAAGACTGCTGACCCTTACTCTTTTGTCTTCACCCACTATTATACTATAAGTTTGTGATGGCATCTTCTCAACTTAGCATACTTGACAACTTTACTTTTACTTGGCTAACTACATCATTAGCACCCAGATCTGGCACCTTCAACCTATCTAGTCATCTGAACTTGAGTAATACAACACACCCATTTAGTTTTTTGATCTGAGTGATACAATATACCCATCTAGCTATTTTAGCCTTAGTAGATCAGAATAAATTCTAGTCATCTCAGTCCATTGGAGTTAATCTCTTTTAGCCCCTCATTATTAGCTAGCTAGTTAGCCAAGTCCATATGGGGTTTTTTTGTAGTCTAAAGCATTTATATGGTAATGCCAACTACTCTCTGATGCTTTATCTGGCATCTATACCTCAGTGATATTTACTCTCAGTCTTAATTGTCAAATATCATTATAACTTTTAAAATATAGATAAAATTAAATAGGAAGATATTTTACTAAGATAAAGATGTGAAGTTTTTATAAGATATTTTGGTGCTTTTTCTAATACCTTATTTATGGTGACAATTATTACCCCATATTTTTTATTCTTTCTGAGCTGAATTCAGTACATTGCAGGTTCTATGCCTCAGACAGTTCCAGTAGGCTAACCTTCTCAGGCTAGCAGCCATCCACTGGACTCAAAAATCATTAATCAGTTACAAATGGCTAAATTGATTAGGTAAATTTATAAAATACCATCCAAAAAGCTTTATATTGCTTTGATAGCTCCAGTAAAAGCCCCATATAATTTAATAAATAAAAAATACTAATGACTATCCTCAGCATTAATAGCCAGTTGATATTAGTAATATAAAATGCTAAAATTAAATAATTCTCTATGGCATCAATTGCTAGCAATAAGTAAATACTCAAAGGCTGTTTAGCAATTTATTCTGATACTTTTGAAATATAGACTCTCAAAGATATATCAGAACTAAAAGTACAAACTAAATTTTATCAAAATCTAAGTATAAGTTAGCAATTATATTAAATAATATAAACAGTAATACTAAATTTAAAGAAATAATTTGACCAAATTAACTTAAAAATAGTTACTTAAACAAAACTATGCCCAATATAAATTATAACAATTAAAATTAAAAAAACTAAACTCTGGTCAAAATTACAAAATATCTTTTTAGCTTATCCAGAATATATTATTAAAAATAGCCTTTACATTGGAAGCTGAGATTTGCAAAGCTTTATAACTTTTTTTTATTTAATAACAATAAGTTAGAGAGTATTTCATTGCAAACTTCTCCTTCAAAAGGTGACAAAAATAAATAGAGTTATAATTTATTGCTGTAGATATTGATAACAATTTTCAATTATATCTACAATGATGAACAGAAAAAAATTGGCAGAATTTATTACTGATAGATTTGGTCATATTACAAAAATTAGCAGTGACACCTATCAACAAAAAAATTAATGATAGAGTATAATGAAACTATCATCATCTTCCACTAAATAATGATAGCATTTTAGCTAAACTTAAAAGTGACATTGATATTAGTTAGATAAAAAAATATTATAGTTTTTAATCTTATTTGTTTTTATTTATTTATTCTCCTTAAAGGTTTTTTTCTTTTTATATCTATTTTGTATAAAAATTCTTTTTGGCAGCTTTAATATAGCATGCTAGATACATGGACACTATAAACTTAAATATGAAAAGTAAATTTACTAAGATTTTGATGCTTTGGTTTCACTATTAGTGCAAAAATCTATTGTCTTGAATGAATAAAAATTAGTGAAATTTGTTACCAACAGATTAGGACATATCATAGAAAGTTGGGTAACAGTGCTCATTGCCAGAAAAATCAATGGTAGAGCATAAGTAAATGGCTGACAACCTAACCAGAAAAGATAAACAATGATATTTTATCATTCATAAAATTAGAAATTCATATAACTTATAGTAAAAAATAGAGAAGTGTTAGTATATAATACATATAACAAGCAAGTCTTTTCTATAAATTGATTTTAATCTTAATTAGGTATCTTCTTATAACAAAAGTGGGGCTGATATAAGTAATAAACAAGCGCTAGTATATACTAACAGCTAGCCAGCCTGTCTTTCTTAATACTAGATGGTCCTCTACTAGCCAGCCTATCTTCATTATAATTTGATTTTAATCTTAAACTAGTTTTTTCCTATAACTCACTTCTTGCATAAAAGTTTAAAGCAGCATTCTGCACTGCACTATCTGTTTATTTTTGGCAATGCACTTAACCTTAAAAATTTTAATATCTTTGTCACTGGATTATCAAGCACCACATTAATAAAACTCCTTTTATTGACAGCTGTCAGAAGAGTGTCTATAACTCTCCAATTTTTAATGAAATAGTGCATAGCTGCAATGCTAGAGAACTTGTTGTCAAGATTATGGTATAAAGGATACCGTGAAGGGTGCCAGAGCTAAAGTAACTATGTGCAAGAGTATATAAGGTTAGAGTTAGGTTTTTAAATCTTTATTGTGCAGTGTGGGGCTAAGGCCACCCATTTAAGGGTAAGGGGCAGTAATCTAAAAGGGAAAACAATAAAACATGGTGAGAAGCAGAGTGATCACTTCTTGAGGAGCTCAAGGTTGGACCTGATAGCTTTAACAATTTTATCAATGGTAGGTACATTAGTCTGTTTAAGCATATAGTCAAGAATTGAGCAATGGTTCTCTAAGGGGAGAGACTTAAAGGCTAAGATAATATCCATGCAGATGTCATAGTTTAAATAAGTAAGCACTAGCTCAGCATTTAGATCAAAAATATAAACATAAGCTAACTTCTTTTTGGGCTTTCATTTTTTAGATTTGATGATGGCAGAGAAAATGATGACCTCTAGCTGGGCAGCTGGTACAGGGCTTTTAGGAGTAGATAGGTATAGCTTCTCAAGTACTGAGGTAGTAGAGGGTGTAGGGGAAGGCTCTGCTTTAACTTGAGGGGCTTCCAAGATAGGATAATCTGCCTCAGGGATAATAAGAGCAAATCTGGTTGGGTAACTTAAGGATTGAGATGGCTATAGGGGTAGAGGAGGTCAAGGCTTTGGTTTGAGTAGGGGCATTAAAGGGCAGAGACATCTCATTATTAGTAGAACTTACAGTAAGCCTAGATTGTGTAGGCTCAGGTTCTAAGGGGGCAGGTTTTTGAGGGGCATCAGATAAGAAAAGTCCCTTAGTCTAAAGCAGAGTATAAAAACTTGATAACAACAGGAGGAGTATTACTCCTGAGGAGGATAATATAGAGGCATTTGGTAAAGTTGATAATCAGCTACTGCTAAAGTGTGAGCAAAGCCTTCAGATCAGCAGGTATAGAAGCATCAAAGTGCTCTTTAACATGGAGATGTAGGTAAGCTAAAAGAGAAATAGTACATTTGAGGTGAGAGCTGCTGTAGGAGCTATTAGGAGCTCAATGGTAAAGCTCTCTAAGAACCTGTATTAGGTAGAGCAGATGGTTGAATATTGATCCCCAGTTTGACAAAAGTGTTTACCACTTGTAATTTTCTTATGGGAAAACCCACCAAAGTATATAAGTTAAAGCTTGTCCAAAGTGGGTGTTTGATGAAAGACTAGATGTAAACAACTGAAGCACCTTAGCTTTTAGCTTCAAGGTTACTAGCTTTAAGGTACTAAGACTTATAGCCTCAGCATAAGTAGTAAGAAAAAGGCAAGCATATTGATAAAGTTTAATTGAAAATAAAGATATCTAGAATAAAACCAATCAATTCAAAATTTGTATAAAAAGGGAAAGAGGAGGGTTAGGGTTAGGTTTTAATAAGTTTTTATTGAGAAGCGTAGGCCAGAGGCCAAAGTGAGAGGAAAACCTAAATGGGAGATAATGATGAAATGGGATTAAGAGGGGTGCTTAAACCTCAGTTTGGTTCACACCAGTTGGTGATAATGGGGCCTGACAGCTGTTGTTATCGGACTGTAGTTCTGGATACGAGGACATATGCTCAGTTACGCTTGTGACTCAGTTGAGGTAGGGGAGGCTGACTGGCTGATGCAGAAATTGAACTATGGGGCACTAGCATTCAGCTAGCGAGGAGGGCTCACTGGCATAGTTAGCAGCTGGGTGAGAAGCTAGAGCTTGATTATCTATCAGTGGGGTGGGCTCAGAAGTAGATATAACTTCTAGAGATTGTTCAGATGCCTGGTCAGTAGCCAGTGAGAGGGGCATGTCAGCTTGTTGGTCAGCTGGTGGGGTCTTGAGCATTTGATCATTAAATTGAAGGTCTGCTAGGGTAGCTATAGTGGGTATAAGGCTATTCTGGGTATCAGAGGGGCATGACTGCAGCCATTTTGCAGGGCAGGAACTAATTCTATATCAGCTGGTCTTATCTGGCTAGATAGGGCTGCACCAATAATAGGTGCTGGTGGGGGCCTATCTGTCACAGACTCATTTTCCACTGTTGGGGGGCTGTTGTACACTTATCCAAGATGTGAACCAGTGCTTGCTCAAATAAATTGGCCCAGCTATGGTTGAGAATGCAGTCTAAAATAGAGTATGTTGCTTGGGCTGGAAAGGTAAACCTCTCCATGTCAACTCTAAAGTTTTGGCATGTACAACTGTTAGATCATGTGAAAAGTCTGCCAGCAGGTGGCAGCCATCGATGTGGGACCAGCCAAACCTTCTCCCACAAGGGCAGAAGTAGCAAAAGCCAATGGTGCTGCATTGCCAACTGATGGCCATAGCTATAGTGCCTATATCAGTGATCCAGAGTATACGGTCATATCCTGGGTTAGCTTGGTCCATCCGCTCGCTATGACTATGAGCATCTTCAGTGATAAATAGAGCTGTAGGTGATGTCCTGAGCTGCCTTAGAAGCCAGGCTTATATTTGGTCATTGAGGGTTGGCTGAGGGTGATAAGCTGTACCAGAAAGTTCTGAAAGGCCCCTAGACAGTTGTGATAAAGACAGCGAGTTTACAAGTGATAGAGGCTGGTGATCAGATGGGCCTCATGTAATTGTCCCTGTGATATTTTGAGACCATGGTCATATAAGGTGGATGGGGTTTCCCACACTGGAGCACTCAACATGATGGGCAAACTTTATAGCTAAATGCTGCATTCAGTTAGTTGGGTGAGCGATAGCCATAATTGCTGCAGCCATGTTGGTATGGCAACTGATGCCAATGATCCAGGCCATGGCTTTTACATGTAGAGTGGTGAGAGCCCCACTGCTTCTTGGGTAGTGGGAGATGGAGCATATTTGGTGGCAAGGTGAAGTAGGGGTAATCCATAGTCAAGTTGGCTCCAAAAGAAGGTCTGATAGGTGGTTAACTGAACCATCAGGTGCCAAAGTTGGCTGATATTCATTACAGAGGAGAGCACCGTGGTAACCTTATAAGCCTTATTGATGGATAGCTTGGGGATGTCCACCCTGATGGCAGGTGGGGATACCTAGATAGGTGTAAGAGGATACTAGAGGGAGCTTCCTCTTGCCCCCAAAGGAAGGTGCAGGGAAGAGTACTGTTATGTGAGAAGGAACCACACTTTGCAATGTTTGCTGTCATGCCATTGTCTGCAGCCCAATCATGGAGGGTAGTAAGCGCACGTTGAACTATTGCTGGGTCACTATGTTGGATTTTTATATCATCTGCAAAGAAGAGACCAATATAGTGACCCAGTTGGTGATGTGGGAACTGTTGTTCAAGTAGCCATGCAATAGGGTCAATGAATACATTGAAAAGAAAGGGTGACAGAATTGATCCTGAAATAGGCCACAGCTCTTTGAGATGAGGAGTGACAGCTCACCATTGACAGCAATTTGGCTTCCCCCTCCAGTGAAGAGGCTCATCACCAAGGAGAGAGTGCTGGGTGTGGCATCCTGTTGAGCCAATGTAGTGAGTACCCATGACATCAGCACTGTGTCATAGGCAGCCTTGAAATCTATAAAGACATGGTGCAGATTATTTTGTAGGGAGATCTCATGGCTATAGAGCATATGGGTCTGGGTTGAAAACCCACATCAGAATCCAGCTTGCATAGGGCAGAAGTGGCGTATAGTTTCCATGTATACACTCTTCTCAAAGGCTTCTAACAGGCACTTTTTGAAGAGGTGGCAAAACATAACTGTAAGCACGATTGGGTGAAAGGCATCAATAGTTGCTGAAGAGCTTTTCTTAGGAATTGGGCAAACAATGGATGTGTTCCAGTGGGCGGGTGTCAGACCAGCCATTGCACAGAGTACAAAGTATGAGGATAGAATGGTTACTATACCTGATGGGATGAGGGCAAGCAAGATCTTCACATGGATAGAGTCCTCACCACACAAAACCATTTGTGGATAGGCTCTCAGATGCCTAAGCACATGCTCAGGGTAAAAGTAGTGCTGGATCTCTATAGCTGAGCTACTGAGGCAGTTTGCAATGGAGGGTTCAACCTCTCTCAAGGTAGCATTTGGTTGATGGAAGACACTAGCAAAATATCCTGTAGCATCCATGATGGGTGATACACCTTCGAACTGGGATTGGATCTGAACATTACCAGTAATCTTGTTTGCACTTGAAAAGCTGGATAGCAGCTGGTACAGAAGTACAGTGATCCAAAGATTGCAGAAACTGATCAGAAGATAGTTTTACCTGGGTGGCACTATATGTCCCCAAGGCAAGAGAACAGCAGGAGGCAAGGGTAGCCACCAAGATTTCATCCATGGTGTCTACCAGTTGCTGTTTAAATTCTGTGGAGGTATCATATAGTGCTTCTTTGGCTTCACTGAGCATCTGGGTAAGGTCAGCTACAGTGGTGCTAAAGAGTCCACATAATGTGGCATGTGCACATGGGTTGTCGAGGGCTCGAAGGTAGTATCTCTCCAACCCAAAAGTAGGGGGGTTGGGTTAGATTGAGGTGAGCAAAACTCCATATGCAAGGCTGGATGGTCTGTGTTGATGGGGGCTGTTTTACCCCAAAGGGTGCACTGAGCTGTACATTTGGCAAAGAGGTGGTCCCATCAGGGTTTAACTCCCTCCAGGCAGATATAATGGAAGTGGAAGGTGTGGCACAGCACATTAAGTGCATGGGAGCAATCAGCAGTGGTGCATCTGACACTATCTCCTTGGATGCCAAACTGGGCATTAAAGTCCCCAAAGAGTACATCTGCATCTGGGAAGGAGTTGATGGTAGCAGCAAAACCTTTGATGGGTGCACTAGGGGGGATGTAGACAGCTAGTATTTTCAGTTGGGGCATCTCAACATAGATGGAGTAGAGAGCCATGTGGACTCATACAATATGGGAGTGAGTGAGCTGAGTGAGGCAGACAATACCACCAGACTGGCAGCTGTTGGGCTGGTATGAGATAAGTGGCATATAGACAACAAACTCTGGGTGAGAGGACAGATGATTAAGCTGAACAAACCAAGTCTCAGCTAAAAAGAAAAGGTCATGTGTGAGTAATGTGCTAGAATGGCATCAAGCTTTAAAGGCCTGAGACCACAACAGTTCAGATACAGTACATTAATGAGTTGATCACTCATAATGACTGTACCTGAGCGGGAGAGGAGGTGGAGGTTTGAGCTGGAGCCTCCTGCTCCATAGGTTGTTGAGTCCCAGTTGGGGCATCCATGTTTGGCACCTCAGTGATGGTGACTGGTGCCTCAGTGGCATCCATGTCAACATCTTGTTGAGCAGTTGTAGGAGCAGGGGGCACATATGCAGGCAGATTATTTGCAGCCAGGTACTTGGTATAAAACTCCTTGACAGATGCAAGAGAGCCCTCACATGCAATAATCTGATGTAAGCGAGTTGTAAGAGATCCCCTAATTTTAGTCTCTAGTGCAGGGGTGGCATTAGGATCAGCAGCTTTGGCTGCTTCAAAGTTCTCCAGGATGCAAATTTTAGGGTTATTTATATGCTTGATGCAATTGATAAAAAAGTTGGCAGTGTGGGGTGCAAGTAGAAACTCAACCATGTTGGCATCTAAGAAGGATATGTTGGCAATTGCTGTGGGATGTACATCAAAGCTCATGCCCTTAAGCATCTGTTTAACCTCTGAGATAGGTCTGCAGTGAATTCTGCTGATATAGACAAGTTTTAGCTTATCTGTGGTAGCTGGCTTTTGCTTAGGGGTGGTCAGGTGGTGTGCTGCCTCCCCAAACTTAATTGCTTTCTCACCAGTATAACCTAGCTGGTTTCTAGCAACATCAGCCCATAATTGAGCACAATCCTCATACTGGGGAGGTACATCTGCAGGCTCCATTGGTTCCTCAACTGCGGGTGCAGCGGGTTCTGCTGGGGGGCTATAGGTGCAGCCTGAGAAGTAGGTTGTGAGGTACCCTGAAAGGATGCTGGTTGAGTATGAGGAGAGCAAGTGCATTTACAGTTGTGAGTAAGCTCATGAGTGAGCATCTCAATGTTTTTGCTCATCCGGGTGTTTTCTGTTATAAGTGCAGCCATCTGGCAGCTTATAGTAGCATTATCTCTATGCAGAGCACCAATGTTTTGCTCAAGAGATTTTATCTGTTGTTTGAGCATTGCAATTAGCTCATCCTTAACATCAGGCTGCATTGGGGCTTCCTGAAAAGGTGAAGCCAGATTTGCAGGGTTATGTTTACTATGGCTAGCACCTCATAAGAGTGCAGCTTCATCCTCATCATTGCTCATATAGTCAAATTTGGTAATGTGGCCAGAGCCTGCCCCAGGGTCACTGTCATAGTGTGCATCATCCCAGTTTGCCAATGGTGTGCACATTGGCTGGGGGGTATAAACATTTTGCGGTGAGCATCATTGGTATAATGCTCATAGTTAGAGCTACCTCTATAGGTTGGCTGGGGCTGTGAGTGGGCAACATGGGCTTCTTTTTGAAGAACGTGAGCTGCAAATTGTGCATCTCTATTAAGAGATCAAAATGAGCATGGGTGATAAATGGTAAAATGGGATTAAGGGGGGTGCTTAGACCTCAGTTTAGTTTATACCAGTCAGTGATAATGAGGCCTAACAGCCATCATCGTCAGACTGTAGTTCTGGGTATGAGGACATATGCTCAGTTACACTTGCGACTCAGTTGAGGTGGGGGAGGCTGACTGGCTGATGCAGAAATTGAACTATGGGGCACTATCACATTGGCTAGTGAGGAGGGCTCACTGGCATGGACAGCAGCTGGGTGAGAAGCTAGGGCTTGATTATCTATCAGTGGGGTGGGCTAGAAGTAGATATAGCTTCTAGAGATTGTTTAGATGCCTGACCAGTAGCCAGTGAGAGGGGCATGTCAGCTTGATGGTCAGCTAGTGGGGTCTCAGGCATTTGATCATTAAATTGAAGGTCTGCTAGGGTAGCTATAGTGGGTATAAGGCCATTCTGGGTATCAGGGGGCATGACTGCAGCTATTTCATAGGGCCGAGAACTAATTCTATATCAGCTGGTCTTACCTGGCTAGATAGGGCTGCACCAATAATAGGTGCTGGTGGGGGCCTATCTGTCACAGACTCATTTTCCACTGTTGGGGGCCTATCTGGGGGGGGCTGTTGTACACTTATCCAGAATGTGAACCAGTGCTTGCTCAAATAAATTGGCCCAGCCATGGTTGAGAATGCAGTCTAAAATAGAGTATGTTGCTTGGGCTGGAAAGGTAAACCTCTCCATGTCAACTCTAAAGTTTTGGCATGTAACTGTTAGATCATGTGGAAAGTCTGCCAGCAGGTGGCAGCCATCGATGTGGGACTGGCTGAACCTTCTCCCACAAGGGCAGAAGTAGTGAAAGCCAATGGTGCTGCATTGCCAACCAATGGCCATAGCTATAGTGCCTATATCAGTGATCCGGAGTATATGGTCATATCCCGGGTTAGCTTGGTCCATCTGCTCGCTATGACTATGAGCATCTTCAGTGATAAATAGAGCTGTAGGTGATGTCCTGAGCCACCTTAGAAGCCAGGCTTATATTTGGTCATTGAGGGTTGGCTGAGGGTGATAAGCTGTACCAGAAAGTTCTGGAAGGCCCCTAGACAGTTGTGATAAAGACAGCGAGTTTACAAGTGATAGAGGTTGGTGATCAGATGGGCCTCATGTAATTGTCCCTGTGATATTTTGAGACTATAGTCATATAAGGCAGATGGGGTTTTCCACACTGGAGCACTCAATATAATAGGTGAACTTTATAGCTAAATGCTGCATTCAGTTTAGTTGGGTGAGCAATAGCTATAATTGCTGCAGCTATATTGGTATGGCAACTGATGCCGATGATCCAGGCCATAGCTTTTACATATAGAGTGGTGAGAGCCCCCACTGCTTCTTGGGTAGTGGGAGATGGAGCATATTTGGTGGCAAGGTGAAGTAGAGGTAATCTATAGTCCAGCTGGCTCTAAAAGAAGGTTCGATAGGTGGTTAACTAAACTATAGGGCGCCAAAGTTGGCTGATGTTCATTACAGAGGAGAGTGCCGTGGTAACCCTATAGGCCTTATCAATGGATAGCTTGGGGATATCCACCCCTGATGGCAGGTGGGGATACCCCAGATAGGTGTAAGAGGATACTAGAGGGAGCATCTCTTGCCCCAAAAGAAGGTGTGGGGAAGAGTACTGTTATGTGAGAAGGAACCACACTTTACAATATTTGCTGTCATGCCGTTGTCTGCAGCCCAATCATGGAGGGTAGTAAGCATATGTTGAACTATTGCTGGGTCACTATGTTGAATTTTTATATCATCCATAAAGAAGAGACCAATATAGTGACCCAGTTGGCGATGTGGAAACTGTTGTTCAAGTAGCCATGCAATAGGGTCAATGAATATGTTGAAAAGAAAGGGTGACAGAATTGATCCCTGAAATAGGCCACGGCTCTTTGAGATGAGGAGCAACAGCTTACCATT
Organism: Massospora cicadina; assembly: GCA_022478985.1. NCBI lineage: Eukaryota > Fungi > Entomophthoromycota > Entomophthoromycetes > Entomophthorales > Entomophthoraceae > Massospora > Massospora cicadina. Next base: position 546 of record JAKSZP010001430.1, on the reverse strand, counting down.
GACAGCAATTTGGCTTCCCCCTCCAGTGAAGAGGCTCATCACTAGGGAGAGAGTGCCAGATGTGGCATCCTGTTGAGCCAATGTAGTGAGTACCCATGACATTGGCACTGTATCATAGGCAGCCTTAAAATCTATAAAGACATGGTGCAGATTATTTCATAGGGAGATCTCATGGCTATAGAGCACATGGGTCTGGGTTGAAAACCCATGTCAGAATCTAGCTTGCATAGGGCAGAAGCAGCATATAGTTTCCATGTATACACTCTTCTCAAAGGCTTCTAACAGGCACTTTTTGAAAAGGCGGCAAAACATAACTGTAAGCACGATTAGGTGAAAGGCATCGATATTTGCTGAAGAGCTTTTCTTAGGAATTGGGCAAACAATGGATGTGTTCCAGCAGGTGGTATTAGACCAGCCATTGCACAGAGTACAAAGTACAAGGATAGAATGGTTACTATATCTGATGGGATGAGGGCAAGCAAGATCTTCACATGGATAGAGTTCTCACCACACAAAACCATTTGTGGATAGGCTCAGATGCCTAAG